>PVIA01001145.1:0-311096 GCA_004024845.1 Tonatia bakeri | reverse complement strand
GGAGGAGGAGGAGGAGGAGGAGGAGGAGGTAAATCCGGGTTTGCCAAACACAGGTCCCAGAGTGACTCTGCTAAAGAGGCTGCCGAGGGAGCAAGGATGTGGTGTGGGCACACACCGTGGCCCCAGCCTGGGCACTTGCTGATGGAGATCCTTCACAGGGAGGAAGGAGAGAACTAGGCATCTTCCAACCCTGTGTGTGCTGGGTGTTTCCATTTACGAGGGTAAGGGCTAGCTATTGCTTAGCACTTTGCAACAAATAGGGGAATCTTAAATGATCTCATTTAATTTATAAGGTAGACAATCATATTCCATTCTGCAGCTGAGGAAACTAGGGCCAGGAGGGTTAGGGGAACTGCCCCTGGAACTTTGGACTACTGTGAATTCCAGGGTCTCCCCATTGTACTCTGATACCTCATTTTACTCTGCAGGTAACACTTTAAGTGTTACTGTTCAATACCCTTATTTTACAGACTGGGCTGCCAACTGATTCCCTGGTGGCATTAGAGCCCTTGGTAAGTAAACCTGGCCTTGCATTAACTGCTAATTAGTGTTCTTCCCACTTTATCACCAACATTACATTTGATTTCTAACCCAAGGTGCAAGTAGACCTCTTCATAGCAACCCTGAGACCAGTGCTGTTCAATAGAACTTTCTGCCATGACAGACAAGTTCCATAGCTTTGCTTTCTGACGTGACAGCCACTAACCACATGCGGCCAGTGAGCCTGGAAACAAACAGTCACATGCAGTTGATGGTCTCCACATTGGACACCACAGCTCTAGACTCACCGTTTTCTTATTCTTGTCAGAGGGAGCCTATCTGTGTTTTCACCCCATCTGCTGTCCCTTTTCTCTGGGAGGTCACAGTAAACCTGGAGGAACCGGGAGCTCACTGGAAGCTGGCATCATCTGAGTACAGATCCTCCGCAAGAGAGAAGAGAGTTGAGCAAACCAACTGCGGCCCTGGGTGGGAAGCGTCTGTGGAGGAGAAACAGCCAGTTCCTGGGTCTCTTCCTTCCTAGCAGCCTCATGAGAGCCCAACACTCAACATGGGGGGGGTCTCAGCCTTTTCCGGGAAACAGGCTTAGGGAGAGGGCTGAACTGCTTCTCAGAGGTTGGCATGGACGGGGCTCTGAGGTGGTGTCTTCTCCATGTGGCCTGGTAGGACATTGTTAAGGAAATGTGAGGGAGTTCATCTGGTGCTCCTGTCTTTAACTTTAACACCGAGAAACACCTCAGAAGTACCTTGTGGTTGAAGCCTCTCTTTACAGCTCTGTCCACCTCTCTGTCGCTCTCTTGTGCATCTGTGTGTGTCTGTTTGGGTGCATGCACATCTTTCTTACCATATCTCGCATTGCTTCAAAAATGCTAGTTGCTATCTATCCTGAAGCTTCCAATGACACACTTGTTACAGCTGAGTCCAGTGAGTGCATCAGAAAATGGCAAACCCCCAAGAGTGTACAGCTAATGAAAGTGACAGGTGTACAGTGTGGCCCGGCCTTCTTTTTGCCTCTTCCTTTCCCCTTTCTTATTCGCATATTCTGTTCAACTTGAATTTTAATCTAGTTTGTTATTTATGCCTGCAAGAAAAAAAATACTGAACTCTGTAACCTATGGGATATAAGGCACTGGGAGCTCTCATCCTAGATAAGTTGAGTCTGTTCCCTTATGGAGATGAAGGATAGAGGACAAAAGAACTTACCTTAGAAAGTCAGTCTTTAATTATAGGACCAGACAGAGGATTATGATCTCTGATTTTTTTGTGTCCAGAGAAACTATGGAACTGGATAATCTTAATATTAACTGATTAATGGACATACATGCTGCTCATCCACGTAAAAATCTATCCTTTTGCTTTTTATTGCCATGTACATTTATGGGAATGTGGAAGTCTGTTCTTGTGCAGCTCATGGGCTTGCTGGTGAACCCTCAGGAGACACTTCAGGATTCGCTCATGATGTCTCAGCTGGTTGTTGGGCAGACAGATGTGACGCCACACGGGGCATCCAGAGTCCAGACGGAGGGAACAGTTTGGAGGCAGTGACTTGGAGAACAAGGCACTCGTATTCAGACTGAGGCTTTTAAAACAGCAAGAGTAGGAGCATTCAGGGCAACTGTGACAGAGAGAAAGAGTTATTGCCCTGATAAGAGATTTTTGCAAAATTTTCTCTGAGGAATATGGATTTTAAGAACATAACTCATATTGCCCTGAGTTGTCTTTTGAATCAGAGATCTTACCACATTTGCCTTCTCTGAAACCCTGAATGGCTCATTACTGCATGCAGAATGAAGCCCTTGCTGTCCCCCACTGGCGTGCCCAGGTGCCCGAGGTTTGGCTCCCACAGGCCCGTGCAGCTTCCCACTCACGGCCCCACGTTCTCTGCTCTCCGCTCTCGTCATCAGTGTCCTCAGCACATGCCCTTGACAGACTTTCCTGGCTTTGCTCAAACCATTCCTCGGTTCCCTCAGTCAGGTGCATCCTCCTCACCGCTCCACCTGGTTTGGTCAGAATTCTAGCCATTCTTCAAGGTCCCATTGCAATCTCACCTCCTCTAGGAAGCCTCCCCATATCCTTCCAACAGCTGGCACGTTTCTACTTCCTGAATTTTTATGTATCACTCTGTATTCTCCACAGCACTCGTCACTGCCAAGTCTCATTTCAGTCATTAGGGTCTGTGTCTGACTCCACCTCTCGATGGTTGGTCCCTGGAGGTCCAGGCTGCATCTTGTTCATTTTCATATTCTGCACGGAATCTGGAGAAGTGCACTGCGTACAGTTGGCACATGGAATGGAATTGTCCTTTGTTTCTTAATTAGAACTGCTGGCTACTTACCTTTATCTCTTCATTTGCTTTTTATACCTGATTCGTCACTTCTAAGTGTTGTTTACTCTGTGCAGACCCATGTATGGATGGATATGGAAGAAGCCTGGACCTGTGTACATGTTGGGTTTTGCCCCGTTCTTCTCAATATCATCTGGATGCAGGAGGAATTTTAGCTAAGAAGAACAAATACAGTTTACTTCCTTACTTGGTTCAGCTGGTTTCTCACTCTTTCAAATCATCAAAGTAAAGTTTCGGACTTGAATGCCTCACAGGTTCCGACCTGTTCCTGCAGAACCAGGGTAGCGATTCAGGCCAGATTCTAAGCCTGCTGCAGACAGGTGGTGAGGCTTCAGTTTTTGTTGTTAGCCTTTTAGCATCTTTAGTGTTATTTCTGGGTATTGGCTTTGAATGTGCATTTTCTCATTCATGTTCCTGAATAGTATTTAGATTTATTTACAGGTCAAATCCTGTTTCAAGAAATTGTCTGAAAATGAAAATCTCCCTACTATTCTTTTTTTTTTTTTTCCAAACTGTATTCAATTGAAAGAATTTTGGGGTTAAAAATTTATGGCCAAATTATTTATAGTTTATTACAATATTTTATTTCCTTCAAATATTTTAAAGATGTTTTGTTAAATCTATAATCGATTTTGTTAAATCCTCTTGTTCCGGGAAGGGAAGGAGACCAGGGGATTGGTGAGTAGGAAGGAAGAATTGTTCCTGTGCACCTGGAGGGAGGAAAGGGCCCCAGCCTGCCTTCATCCCTCTGTCTACCAGCTCTGTCACAAAGGAACTTCTCTAAATAGAAGCAGGCTCAGTTACACTTTTTCTTCATGTTTGCAACAAACTATGTGTCTTTTATTTCTTAAGATTTTTTTTCCCCCTCAAGAAACAGAGAGTTCTTTGTTCATATGGTTTCCGTGTTCCCAGGTTGTTCCCCTGCAGTTGGATGGGGCGCAGTCCGCCGATGGCCAGGCTTACTTTTAAGGGTCCAGTTATAGACACTGTTAGGCTTTTACATAGCATTGAGAAGCCAGAACTGCCCTGGGCATGAGAACGGAGCCCGTGCTAACCAACCCGATGCCTGGTGCCACCCTCCCTGTCTCACCCTCAGGCCAGCATCCGGCACTCGTCATTGCCATGGACCTGGTTCTACTGCTGTGTAGCCTGGCCAGTCACCTTGGCTGAATCAAGCGGAATTATGTTTGTGGGTGTCTGTGTGTGCATGCACATGTGCTGGCCTTTTTTTTTTCTTTCGAGTGCTGAGGTGAGACATTCAGAATTCAACATCAGTGTGGTTCAGGCCTGGACCTAGTCTAGTCAGATTCTCTCTGAAAGATAGAATTGTCAAATGTTATTGCTGAATGGGACAACTCATTGCGAGGTTGACAACACCAAGGCCGTGGACTAAGCAGATGTCAGAGTGTATAGGGAGCACCTGAACCAGGTCCAGAACTCAGACAGCCTGACTCTTGTTCCAAGGCTTTTTAAACTATATCAAATGTCTACATACCTTATTGATCCCACATTTTGATTAGCAAAGTGATTTGGAATACTTAACCCCAATATGTGTGTAGTTATTACATAGCCAGGAAAAAAAAGTTAGTTATTAGTTAGTTTGAATGGGAGAATGTAATACTGGGAATCAGTTACAAAAGGACTGGAAGAGCTGAAAAGCTAAACAGGGAATAGCCAACCCCAAATGCACACCCAGAGCAGCCCAGCAAGAAGTCTGTGTTGACTTTTGGGTCACAGTTGACCACTGGGAACTGGAACAAGTGGTGACTGCTTAGCAGAGAATGGAAACCATGGAGGAGGTATAGCCACTGGGAAGATGCTGGTCAGAGCAGAATATCCGAGCTTCTCCTCTCGTTGACACCCTCTCACTCTCTTGCCAGTACCTTCATTGCTTAAGCTCAGCCAGAGTCTGTTTGACCACAGAGCCTGGGGGATGTGGTCTGCAAGGTGTTGCCCCCTGCAATGCAGAGCAGTGAAGAGGGGTGGGCTGCGCTGCAGGGAGCAGTTCTTACAGCGAACAGGAAAACCACGGCAGATTTCTTTCCAAAAGGAGACTGCAACAATATCTCTCCTCCCACATGCTCTTCTTCAGTGTGACCCCCCGCTGCCTCACAGGGCGAGCCTGGTCCCCACCGCTTGCATGTGGGCAGCTTCATGACTCTTTCCAGCAACCGAGTCTGGAGGAAGTGACTTGAGGGGACTTCTGGGGCTAGGTCAGAGAGGCCACACAGCTTCCACTTTGTTCTCTTGGTGTGCTTGCTGTCTGCATTCCCAGCTGCCATGCTGTGAGAGGCCACATGGAGAGACCCTGTGTAGGTGCTGCAGTCGACAGTCCGAGCTGAGCCCAGTGCCAGCCCTGTCAACTAAGAAGTTCCAGATGATTCCAGCACGCAGCCTTGGGGTCACCTCCCAGCTGTTTGAGAATTCCCAACTAGGCCCCAAAAGTTGTGGAGCTGAGATAAGCACCCTGCTCTACCCTATCCAAAATCCTAACCCCCAGCATTGTGAGCATAATAAAATGGCTCTTATTTTATGCCACTAAGTTTTAGAGTGGTTTGTTATGTGGCCATATATAACTGGAATGCAAGTGACCAAGATGTCTATATAGTGCATAATTATATGTATATACTGTCTAATACGTTGAGTCCATTATAAAGTACACAGAAAGCTAGAAATTAAAAATGGGTGAGATAAAATTAAATGTAAATAGAAGTCTAACATTTTCTCCCCATACCTAGTGAATGAACTTGCCCAATTCCTGGGGTCTTGGAGACCACAACTTATTCTACACATTATATACATGGCGGGAAGAGGATGGACTGTGGTATTTCTGGTCTTCTAAGTAGCCCGTGGCTACTTCAGCCACGGGAGGAAGGAAAGATTTGGGGGTCAGTGATAGATAGGGAAAGGACACATTGGGAGGCACCCAGGGAGAAAGTACAGTTGGGGAGAGACAGGTAAGTGCAGGTGAAGGGCGGATTCTGTGAGATGGAAAACAGGGCTTCCAGTCAGGGTGAGGATTTGTCCTGGAGCAGTGTCAGGCTTTGGGAGTGTTTAGCTTCATTTCTGTGATGCCATTCATGAGGACCATCCCCATGTCCCGTGTGGATTCCTGTGGACACTGTGTAATGGTTAGTGGACAGGGCTGCTGTGTGACAGTTTCATGAACACAGTGGGGACTATTGCTGAGAGTGATTCTAGACCTGAGTGTCTAAGAGATTTGAACATTTTTAGGAAAAAATCAGGTTGAGTCTTTTCTAACATCTCTTACTCTCTCTGAGGGACTTCTAGTGTATTTTGTATGTGCACATGATACACACACAGACACACACAGGTCCTTATGTACCTTTTAATTCATACGTCATTGTATACATTGTAGATCTTTTCCTTCATTTTCTCCTCCCCCCTCCTCTGCAACACCCCCAAACTCAACAAAGGTCTTTGGAGTTTTCTTTCGTACTGCTTCTATACAGTCACAGATCTACTGCTAACATAAGTGTTCTTATATAGAACATCTGTGCAAATAAACATATCTAATCTATTGAGCATATTGAGGGGAGTTAATTAATAAATGAATTCCCCCCCTTTCCTTTTCTGACTTATTCCTAATAAAATCTATTTATCCCCTTCTTATCATGAATTCCCTTACAGCACAGGTGGCAAACACAAGGCCCTCAGGCCGCATCTGGCCCTCCACTTCGTTTTATCTGGCCAGCACCTTGTTTTTACCTGGCAGCAGCACCGAGCTCTCGCTTAACTGTTATGGAGTAGTTACATTTATGCAGTCCTAAAATTACATTCAGCCCTTTGAAGGCAACCTCAAGGCTGATGTGGTCCCCGGTGAAAATGAGTTTGACACCCCTGCCTTACAGGAACCCTGCAAATCAAGCAGCTATATTGCGTGATGGTCAGCCGCTGCTGGGGTGTGATTTCACAGATAAATTGGACTCTGTCCATGCCCTTGGGGAGCTCACACTTTAGAGGGAGAGACAGACAGATGAGTGAATAATTAATTATATTCTGTGTGGTGAGTGCTGTGATGGTAGCTATAGTATGCTTGGGAATGTGGGGTAGACACTTGGTTTCCGTGAAGTCTTCCTAGAGTTTTGACAAATCGGGCCAATTAGACAGCTCTCCCAACCAAATTGCATGTGCTTGGCTTTTGGATGTAGTGAGCTTTCTGCAAACAGACTGGATTATTTGACTTGAATATCCTGTTAATGAGACAAGCTAATTTGCCCAAGGGGACCTCTTCACCCCTTACGTTTAGGCTAACCGCTTTTCACATTGGGTTTCCTTATTCCAACTGCAGGGTTCCCATCTTCCCCGGAGTGAGTTCTCTCTAGCAAGCAGAGAGACTGGGGCTCACTCTGGTGTTTCAGTATGTCTTGTTCGCTTCCTGTCCTGGTCAGCCTGCACACAGGAGGTCCCCTATACCGTGTTCTGGGTTGCCAGACTGAGCGAATTGAAACAGAATACTCAGTTAAATGTGAGTTTCTGATAAACAATAAGTTTTTAGTGTAAGTAGATTTCAAGCAGTGCTGTATGCGCCGTTTATCTTGAAGTTCAAGTTTATCTGGGTGTCCTGCATTTTGCTTGTAAAGCCATATCACCGCTCTCCGTTGGCCTCACTCTTTTTGGGATGTTCACAAAGGAGTGGGAAGTGTTTGCAACTTTTATCTCTGGAAGCACCATTTCCGGAGTGGAGATTTTGACCTTCACTTTCCTCTTTCCCAGTTGAGCTTAGGTTTTTTTCTTCGTTGCATATGGCTAGGCCTGTCAATCAGAGCAACGATGCTGAGCCTATTTCTGATATGGACTCTGGTGATATTAAAAATCTGGCCTTTGGTTGAACTGTTTCTACCAACGTGATATTGTACGTAAAACTTATTTTGCTCCCTGCACTTGAAGTGGAAACTCTTTATAAGGGGCTGAGCCTGAAGTGTGAGTCAGAGGCAGGTGTGTAGGTTGGGTCAGGAAACAAAGGGCATTCGCTGTCATGCAGGGATCTGAGATGCCAGCCTGACAGATCAGAACTCTGTTCTGTGTATTTCTTCATTGTTGACTGTGACCTGGTGAATTAGATCCCTGGGCAAGCAACTTCTAGGTAGGCAAGGTGTCAAACATAAGTAGCATCAATAACAACTTATTGAGCACACTGTGCCTGCCAGACACTGTGCTGAATGCTTTCCATACAAGTTCTCACTTACTCCTCACAATAATTTAATGAGGTAAGTACTCTTGTCACTCTCCAGATGAAGAAACAGGCTTAAAGAGGTTAATGTGCCTAAGGTTGTCCAGCCAGTGGGTGGCCAAACTGGGATTTGAGCCCGGGTCAGTCTGATCACAAAGTTCCCACTCCCAAACACAGTGCCACGCTGCACAGGGTGGACGTGGGCTGGTGGGGGTGGGGCGTGTCTCAGTAAACACTTGTGACTTGACTTGTCTACTCTGTTTTGATGATTTCTAACAAGGAAGGATCCTTTACAACCTCTTCAGTGACTTGTTCTAGTGTGCGATGTCCCATTTGGACAGGCTACTCTTCTATATATTAATATACTGTTCATCTTCTGCAGTATAAAATGATTCCCAACTCCAGTGGAGAGAGCAAACTGATTCCCCCGGCTAGGTGGTTCCGTTGGTTAGAGTGTCATCCCGCTATGCCAAGGCTGTGGGCACAATCCCTGCTTAGGGCACATACAAGAATCAGCCAGTGAATGCTTAAATAAGTAAAGCAACAAATCAGTGTCTCTCTCTTTCTGTCTGTCTCTCCTTCTCTCTTTCTCTTTCACTCTCTCCCTTCATCTCTCTCTCTAAAATCAATAAATAAAAAGTTAAAAAAAAGAGCAAACGGATCATCATTTATATAAAGTGGCAACTTTTCTTTTTCCTCCAGCCACCTCTCTCAGTCTTTCGTCTTAGGTTCTGTAATCGACGTCATGATCAAAGATAATTTTAGTGTCTGCTTCCTAATGTTTAGTACTCTTTGTGCTCTCTTTTGAATTCCTCCTCAATTACCTGTAGTGAGTGCATAATAAGTATGGATTTGATTGGTCTGTTTTTTGCAGGCTTCTGTACTGCAAGCACAGCACGGCCAGGTACATGGCAAAAGGTGGGTATTGTTTTTGCCGACTTCCTTCGAGGTGAACCCATCTTTTGTTTGCTTGATGCTCATCAATGTGCACTATATTGCACATCCTCTTGATATTTTGGTTTAGGATCTTACTCAGTTATACCTTGAGTGAAAAGGTTTGTTAATAATGCTGTGTGCATTAGAGGATGCCTCTCTCTGCTCTATGTAGAGGTCAGTGACAGGGTAGATATCATACGTGCTGTGATCATAAGACTGCAGAGCTCCTCACAGAAGAAACACCCATGTCAGTGGCTTTGAGGTGACTGCAGAATGCCCCTGCAGCTGTCACACTTTAAGTGCTTTACAGACTTTAGGAAGCCTTGTTGTCCCTCTGGGTAAGTGTTCAGGTTGAGGGTCTTGGAAACCTATTTCAGGTTTGGGGGAAAAAAGCAGGAGAAGGGAGAGGAAAGGTTTCTGCTATTGACCCCAGAGGGTCTGGAGGTTGTGGGAGAGCCTTGGACTTGGGGAAGTTGGGATCTCTCTTTCTGAGGTTTCTCCATATCAGCCGGGAGCTTCTGAGCTGCCCCTGATAGCTGGGGTTTGCTTGCTTTCCAGGCTGAAATGCAGACCAGCATCTGATTTCTGTCCAAGAGCTCTGGGTTCTTTAGCCAGTGGACTCAGCCATGACTTGTAGCCCAGAGTACTTTGGGGTTGAAGTGAGGATCCCCCAATGTCCAGCAACCACACAGGTATATCTGCCATTCCCTGCTGCAGGGACTAATGACCTGCTCCTCTGGAAACCTGAGATATAGGGAAAGCATTGCAGTGAGACCACAGAGAGCCTTCTAAAGGCTGATTTAGCCAAACCCTCCTTTCCCAAGCACTTAATCCTTCAAAGAAAAAGTAGTCTGGTGAGTGTGGTGGTCCCCGAATTTTCTGGATACCTGCCTACCAGTTTAGAGGGGCCAAAATGCCAGTGATTCCAAATGTTCCATCTGTCCACAAAATTCCCATGAGTCACTGATTGCCTCTCTTAAATTCAGGGTGCCTGTCTGAGAACCACTCCTCCTGGTCTTGACTGTGTGAAGACACAGCGTTGTTGGTATGCTGATGGGACTGAGGTCACCTACGTTCAGAGGAACTTAAAATTTTATATCTAGAGGCACAGTTGCTCCTTGCAGAATCCAGGTCTTTTAAGTCTGAGCTCCTCTTTCTTTCAGAAACATGGCTTTTGAATAACAGTCTTTGTTATGTCACCAGGGTTGGCTGCGCCACCACCAACTGTGTTACAATTGTTGGCCTCAGAGCAGAACCGGATGAGACTGGTAAAAATGAATTTGAGAGGATTTATATATATATAAGTCTAAGACTCAAATCCGTAGGACTGCGCTTTGTCTGTGAACAAAGGAAAACAGGACTTCTCTGCTATTTACAGTGCTGCCTCAGCAAGGCACACATTCCAGCATCTTTCGTCCCCCCCAGAGGGCTGGCAAAGATTGGTTGTTCTTTCATTGCGGTACATTTTCGAATTTAGCAATTAGACATGTGGGGCAGGGTTGGGTTGATCCTTATGAAAAGAAAGCATTTTCTCACAGGTTCCCCCTGCCCCACCCCCAGCAGAGACTTCCTGTAGGCTTTCGCTGTGAGGCAAGGTGGCTGGCTGTATTTGCCCCAGAACCTTCTTTTTTGTCTCCACTCAACAACAGTTTGGTGTTTTGTGTTATATTAATGCGTGTGCTGGTTTGGGGTATCATCATCTCCTCTACCGATAACGCTTTTTTTTTTTTTTTTACATTTAACTGATAGTCAGCTTTTGAATGAATAAATGCCATGCTTTGGGGGTCTCGGTGGAACTATGGCAACGTCTGCTATAGTTTTCTCACAGAGATGTGCTTAGAGAGGGAAAGAACAAGTTCAATTTGAATGTGCTGCTTTCTTGGTTCTGGGGCCGGCCAGTGAGCCCAGAGGGTGATGGATGACACGAGTTTAACAATGTGGAAGTGATTTGGAGGAGAATTCATGCTTCATCGTCAGCCTTGTGCTGTATGTCAGCGATGGTTACCATGGTGATGTTTTGGGTGTCATCAGCAGCGGATTTGGGCTGCAGCTGGGAAAAGAGCCACAGCCACAGGTGGGGTCCTGTATGATCAAAGACCATTTTCCATGCTGGGGTTTTAAGTTGAGAAGGACAGATGGAATGAATTATTAAAACTATACAATGCAAGAGGGAGGATATTCAAGGAGACGTTGAAATATTATGTTTCAGGACATGGGGCGGCATTGCTCTTGGGTGTGTGGGGAAAATGTGTGTGGGGCTCTGGCTGTTCTTGCTCCTGTCATCGACCACTGTCTGTGGTGTGGAGACGTGTGACTGTTGAGCTGTGTCACAACTGCCCTGGCAAAGGCTGGTTCACGCTTTGCTGCTTGCTGGACCAAGCTGCTGACTGTCCCCCGCTGGCAGATAAGGAGGAGAAGAAAGCAAGGAGCAACCTAGATTGGTGTAATCCCAGGGTAATTCATGAGGTGAACCGCAGCCTTCCCCCCCTCTGCGGGGATGTAGACCCTGAGGGGATACTTCTATTAACATATAACTCCATGATTTATTAGCTTCCCTGACCGGATCATAGTGGGAAGGCAGCAGGTCTGCAGTGACCCAGAAGTTCTGAAACAGCGTCCTTCAAACTGGAGAACAGATCTTTCAGGAGTGTATGAAGCCTTTCCAAGGAGTACACAGGCATGGACACCTTTAAGGCACTTCTTTTCCAGATCTTCAGTTTTCTGGTATACTCTTTCCTGAAACTGATCTGCTTGAGGAAAGCCACTCCCCTTTCAGGGCTGCCCTTTTCACTTTGCAAAAGAAAGGCATGTCCCTCATTTACCCAGAATTTGACTATGTACATTGCCCCAGGGTGAAAAAACTTATAGGGGGTCCACATAAAGGGATCATTAGGAACATTGATATTAGGGGAAACTTCCTTTATTTAAGACACCATAAACTACCCCTGTATCCAAATCATTAAGAGGTATACTTCTAATAAGATTTCTATATATTTTTTAAAATTATAAACAACACACAATACAAAATCTAATAAGATTTACCATTTATGTTTAGTACTCATCTGTCAAAATGTAGAATATTTGTCATTGTCACTGAAGATTCACAAATAATAACTGTAACGCGATCTCAGTCTGGAAAGGAACAGTTAGACATTTAGAACCCACGATCCCAGGTAATTCGCCACTACTCATAAACTTCAGTCGTATACACACTTTGGCTGCAGACAAGTGTGGCAGTGGTCATTAAAGTAGTTTCAAGCATCACCTGTATTAGATTACCATGGAGCCTTGTGGGAAAAATGAGAGAGAAATGCAATCTCAGGAAAAAAAGGAATGATATAAGACTTATGACATTTATAGAAGAGCTTAATCTTATATTTAAAAAGTGGGTGATGTTAGACAGCAAGCTGCTGTGGGAGTTATAGTTCACTGAATACATTTAAAAGAGTGATGTTACAGTTGATTTTAAAATGTTAATATTTACTATAAACTAAAAATTGTATCCTTTGCAACTGCTTAAATCATGGTGAAAAAAAATTAAATGTTAGTTTAAAAATAGACACAAGAGTATATAATTTTAAAGAATCCTTGTAGTGAGTAACTGAACAAAAAAGTTTGAAGATGCTATTCACACAAACCCTTTCCCCCCAGTTTTTATGTATTTATGTAAATTTCAAAACCTCACTTTTCTTGTTTCGTCCTTTGACCCACCAATATTATTACTCAGGATGTCCATGGAGTGGTCTGCATCATTCTCTGGAATGTTCCTCAAAACTAGTTGCCTCCATTCCCAAATTAGCCTTGTTTATCCACGTCCTTGGGTTTCTGCGTTGTTGTAACATGGGTGGTGGTTTGGTGTCTGCACACTCATTCCTTAGAATTAAGTCTAGTGATGGATGGTTTACTTTCCAGTATGAATGCCACGTGGTGTGCTTCTAAAATCGAAGTCAGGTGTTTATGTCATCTAATCTCATAGACTTCCATTGGAGTTGGGCTGACTTGTTTAGCTACTGCCCTCGTGCTGAGGATTCTGTTCCTTTGCGACAGAAAGCGAGCAGACTGTTGTATCACTCATAGGAGTCTCCTGCAGCCCTTGCGACTGCAGGCCTGCCACACCTGTAGGCACTGGTGCCGTCTACTGTGTCCTGGGGAAGGATGCTGGAGAGAAAGGCGAAGGTGGTGTATAGAAAATATGCCATCACAGGGTCCATAGGAACGTGCGTGGCACTGTCCTGACGGTGAAGACAAAGGTTCGGGTGTTAGCAACTGTTGTTAGTTCCTAAAGAAGCTTTCTCCAGAATCACACAGGCGGAGCCAGACTTATGCAGTAACACCCAGGAATGCAACAAGAATCTGTGGTGATACAGAAAACACAGCCTTCAGAAAGGATGTGGAGGTTAGTTAAAAATTGTAACACCTCACAAAAATGCTTACCCTGCCACTTCTCACTCTTATGTAACAACGACATCTTCAGTGGATTAAGCATTTGGAACAGGAAGAGTAGCAGGTACTTACTGGCATTTTATTTGGTGGGATTTATTTATTTATTTATTTATTTATTTATTCATTCATTTATTGTCTGCCCCAGTGTGTTTCAGACCTCAGCTATCTAAGTCGGTGTTTATTACTAATGTGCCAATTTAGGAAGTTACATTGAATATCCCTATTCTCAACAAGAACGTAATACCAGAAATGCACTTTATTTTCCTAACCATACATAGCCATCTGATAAGTAAAGCAATGTATGATAAACAATTTTATGGTTTACAAGAACCATACAAATTAATTTACCTGATAGTCCAGATCTTGGGAACACTAAAGCTATAAGCATGTAAGAAAATACGTATCTGAACTGACGGCCCACAACTCTCCCTCTCAGTTAGGACCCAGTACATTTCTTTTGTGTTCTAGATCAACTTATCCTGGTCCAAGATGCACAGTGATGGCATGAAAAACACTTGACTAGTTAGGGAAAAGACTTAACATTTATCTCTTAGAACTAAAATAAAAATGTTTCTTCTCTGGACTGAAGTCAGATCCGGGCTCATGTCATTGTCCCTAACTGTGACCTCGTGCAAGTGACTTCATTTTCCTGATGCTCACTTTTGCCCTTTGTCACACGAAGATCACAAAGTCTACCCTTGTGGTTGAGAGGACTAGAGAGGAGTGTGAAAGGCAGAGTAGGTGCTGAGAGATTATTACCACCTTCCTGAAAGGCATCCTGGGAGTATCTCCCTGTCCACGGGGCCATGCTGGAAGCTGGCGCGCAGAGGTGGGCTGGAGAGCACCCTGCTCTGCTGCTGTCGGGAAGCTGTAATGGAGCAGAAATTCCACATGGTAGTCATTCGGTTATTTGGGCTGTGAAATGTGGTGTTGTGTAACTGAGATAGTGGCCTGGAAATTGTCACCTCTCCTCCTCTGTGTGGTTGGAGAAGGGTTTTAGAGGTCATCAAAGGCACTTGTGGGAAAGGGGCGTGTGGCAGTCAGAGCATGTTTGGCTTTGAGGAAGGACATCAGAGGACCTAGATGGGAAAGGAGTAAATTAAATAAAGTGGGTAGTGAATAGGCCCACCTGTATAAAACTGAGGTTGTCCTTTCTAGATTTGTTTTCCAAATGAAAAATTTTTTAAAAGTGGGCAAATCTGGATATCTTGATAAAGGAATTGATGTTCATTCATTTATGCACTAATTCAACAAATATTTATTGTCTGCTATGTGCCCTGAGCTTTTTATAATCCCAGCAGAGTGAACAACAACTACAAAGGCCCCGAAGCAGAAATGTGCATTTGTGTTTAAGAAAAAGCAAGGTGGCCGTGCTGAGAGGGCCGTAAACGGGGCAGAAACAGGGAGGGTGGGTCACAGAAGGTGTCGAGGGTCAGTTCTACGGAGGAGTTTGAGGGCCATGGCAAGAACTTGGCATTTTATTATAAATTCAGTGGAGAACCGGTGGGGAATTGTGAACAGTCATAACGTGATCTGACTTAATGATCCTTTATGTAATACGCAAATCATCATCCTGAAAGTGCCATCTTATAGAAGATCGTTTGCTTTGCATAGGGAGCCTGGTCGATTGGTTCCACTTCGGACGTGGGAAGTGATGGTGTCCAGCAGGTACTGGCCTGGCCTTTGAGCCCTGACAGACTGGAACTTGAATCCTGACTCGACCCTTTAAGGCTTTTGTAACTTTCGGAGAAATGTTCACATTTGGTATACTTCCCTTTTTTCATTCTTAACATGGTGGAGTAGGGCTGAGATCTCCCTACAGGACGGTTTCGAGGATTCAATGGAGGAATGCCGCTGACGTGCCGGCATGCAGCCAGGTCCGTGCACGGAGCACTGCTTGGTGCGTGGTGGCCGTGGCTTTTCTGTCAGGGAGGGGAAACCGCAGCTCTAAGGCTACAAGTCAGTCCCCCTTGTCCCTGCTCTGCCACCACCCTGTACCGTCTGCCACTGAGGAGATGCTTTTCCCATGGCCGGTGACCGGGAGGTCTCTGCGGGGACCCACGGGACTGGGGACCTGGTCACAGTGCAAGCTAAGCAAGGTGACTCCCACAGTGGCCCTCAGGATCCTCTGTGATGTATCCTCACGGGGAGACATGATAATGAGATTGTGCTCTGTCCCGGAGTCTAGTGTTGTGTGCGCAGCAGGCCCCGGATAAATATTTGTTGAGGATGAGAATCCCTTAAAGTGATTATCATCTCAGTTGAAAGCTACTGTATTGTAAGTTCCCATTAATTTGGATTCCTTGGATTTATATAAATTTGGATCTGATCTTTATCCTTTGTATGAAATGAGGAGTTGGAAGTGACTTACTGCGGGACTTTATAGAAAATAAAATACGACCTAATTTAGGCCTATCAGGACACTGTTAATTAATTTGCCTCATTTTATTTTACTTGTTATTCAAATGTATCTTCATTTAAAATGTTATTTGTATGGCCATTGAAAGTCATAAAATAATTATTTCCAAAAGATTTGAGTTTCCATTAATTTTGATAAGATATTCTAGCCCTTAAAAATTGCAAATGAATTAGATTTAATTACATTATTCGGTTGTTCAAGTTAAGTTCCAAAACAGTAAGTGCTTGATCTTATAGCTGAAGCATCGACAGGGTGTGGGGTGGGGGGTGGATGGGAAGAAGAGTTTGTCTTGGGCCCAGGTGAACAATTTCAGGACAACAGACAAGGAGAGGGGTTGGTGCTCCAACACTGGATCTGTAGGACTCTCTGAAGTCCTGGATTGTCCTCCCTACCCCTTATCCTATCTGTTGTTCCAGGGGACAGTTCTGGTCCCTCCGTACAGCCACCTGTGATCCATTCATGACGTCTGTGGGAGAGAGGCTGGCATGTGGAAGACGGTCAAAGACAACCCCTTTCCCAAGTTTTCTGAAAGAGTGGATTAAAGATTGACTGCCTTGGGGCACTGAAACTGGATCCAGCTGTGACTCACGCGTCTGCACCGTCTTTGACCTTTTGCCCAGGAGAGGGCAGTAACATGCTAACATTTGAGCTTTTCCAATTGTCCTTAATAGACACTGCGAGAACCAGCGTAGAATTAGTCACGGTTATGCCTCACTTTCACTTTCTCCTGATCAACGTTCAATCTCCTGTTGAGTGGTTTGAACTTTGGCTCCCACGGTCTGCACACACGGAGATCTGGAGGTGACGTGTGTTCACGGGATACTAACAGGCTGGGAATCTGTGGTGAGGCTCTGCTGCATCTGATGCTGTGAGGGCTGCCTGCTTCGGTGACCACTTCCCAGCTCTGTCTCAGCCATTGAAGTGACATGCTCTCCCCGATTTTTCTAGCCTAGCAAATCACGTTTGCATCCTCTAACCCACTGTAGAGCCTTATATCTTATACTTTGAAACAAGTTCATACGCAGTCTCCCGCCTTATACAGGGTTTGGAGTGAGAGCAGCGTTATGGTTTTCCCTTGTCCCTTTGTCCATGTTCAGAGCACGAAGACCTGGTGGCCTGCAGCAGCCTTATCATGCACATGACAAGGCTTATTGGGCTTTTCTTTGGGAGAACTTTTTGACCCCAAGTGGGAAGTTGTGTGTTAGTTGTAGGCATTTTTAGCTTTTGACCAGGCTTAATATGGGAATATAATGCAGTTGGAAAGTACTAAAAATAGGAGGAGGCATTGGAATATAAAATAATCCTCAATATCTAGCAACACTGTGCTGATCATTCTGGTAAATGGTTTAGCTTAATCCAAGAGTCACAGAATTAAGAATATACATCTCCTTCCTACTTACCCCTCTTCTAACCCACCTGCTTGTGGGTGTGCCTGGGCCAGTGGTACCCACAGAGGGACACCAGAACAAGTACAATGGTTCATGAAAGAAAACATGAGAACTGAGACAGAGTGGGTAGGCAGGAGGAGTGGTGGGAGGTGAGGTTGTTCATGAAGTGGTGGATGGTCGGCGGAGGGAGGCTCAGTGTGAACTGGAACCTCACAGGCCGCATGAACTGGCCAAGTCTCAGCCACCGAGTTGGAAGGCGTGAGGAGAGTATGGATGTTTGAGATGGGTGTGTGTACGCATGTGTAACATTCACTTGTCACAGAGTAACTTAACATAGTGTTCCTTGGATATTATGAAACGTGAATTTCATTTCTGCTCCCTTCTTTCCACCAAGTCAGGTCTCAGCCATTGTTTCCCATTGTTGAGTGTTTAATGATTTCCAGCCATAGGGCTTCCCTGGTTTCTCCTGGGAGCTTGCTTCACACCCCATTGAGTTTCAAATGTTTTTGATACCTGGCCCGCACTTCCCTTTGCTCAATTTCACCCCATTATCTCCTATTTATACCCCTTGTACCACCCTCATAAATCAATCTCTTCTCTCATTTCATCATTTTGGTAGTTTGGAGTCTTAACTGTGTCTGTGCAGGTGAGATGAAGGGGGTGGGTGGGGGTTGGGTTGGAGGGTGAATGGGAAGGTGAGGGGAAAAAAAAACACTGGGGAAAAATGCCTTCCAGCTGTGTGATGAGCCCTGCCCTTCTGTAAATCATGAAGCAGTGCGGATGAATCCATCACAGTGGGTCTCTGTGACTGCCACCTCCCAGCAGGTGCAGTGGACACCCGTGGCTCGGGGAGCCGGGGCGGGGGAGGTGAACGGAGTGAAATAGCTCTGGACCGCAGGCCGGATTGCAAGTGATTTCAGTCTTGGTTTCATTTGTAATGGTGAAACTGTAGTATCAGACGGGACTGATGAAAGTTAGCACTGCAATCTGCGGATTTCAGGCTCTTTCTCCGTGGATTCATATACTTCCAATGAACATTCTACCAGACACAGGCTTGCGTTCCTGGCTTTTCAGATCACTGTACTTCCTACCTCAGGCCTGGTGCTAACACGAAGGCACCCTCGACCCTTTCTCATTTTGGTGGTGTGTGCACCCCATGGGCAGTGGGAATGTTTCTTGAATTAAGAGCACATTTTGGAGGTGGAAGAGGGTACAGGGGTGATAAATGGTAGTGGAAAAATACAATAAAAAAGGGACTACTAAAAAAGAGGCACATTTTGTGTTTTTGAACTGCTCTGTAACCACAAGGGTTTTTAATAGAAACTAGATTTTAGGCAACTAAGCTCTACTATGTTGATAAAGTTATCAGTAGTAATAATAATCATATTAGGTGGTAACTCAAAGACTGCATTTAGAATATGGACAGGGTATATGGGACAGTCCAGCTGTTTTGAGGTGGGTTGGGTTTTTATTTTATTCTAATCCTCTACTTCTGACTTCTCCCTGTCCTGGATGGATGCGAGTTGGCCAGGTTTGATGGTGATGGCAAAAAAGAGGAGAGAAACATTTCATTACCTATATTTAAATCAACTTTATTGAAGTAAAATTTACATAAAATAAAATTCACACATTTTAAATGTACAAGTTGACGCCTTTGGACAAATAAATGCAACCATGTGGCCACTCTAATCAAGAACAGAACATTTCTGCCCCCTCAGGAAGTTCCCTTGTGCCCCTGGGGGGTGCATTTTTACCTCCCAATTCTCCCGCCCCCACTGCAGG
This sequence comes from Tonatia bakeri, assembly GCA_004024845.1. Taxonomy (NCBI): domain Eukaryota; kingdom Metazoa; phylum Chordata; class Mammalia; order Chiroptera; family Phyllostomidae; genus Tonatia; species Tonatia bakeri. Next base: position 292,092 of record PVIA01001145.1, on the reverse strand, counting down.
CAACCATACTCTGATTTGTAATCTCTGCAGATTAGTTTTTCCTGTTCTAGAATTGCATATAAATGGAATCAGGCATTATGTAATCTTTACATCTTTTTCTTTTCCTCAGCAAAATATCTGTGAGATTTATCTATGTTGTTGCACATGTTGGTAGTTCCTTTTTACTGAGTAGTATTTTGTGTATGAATATACCATGATTTACCTGTTCACCTGTTTTTATGAACATATGGAATATTTCTAGTTTTTGGTTATTATGAATAAATCTGTAAGAACATTCATGTCCAAATCTTCTTATGGACATATGTCTAAGAGTAGAAACGCCGGTCATATAGTGGCACAGTATAGGTTTTTTTGCTTTCCCTTTCAACCTTAATAGGCCTTTATATTTAAAATGCATTCTGTATAAACAATGTATAATTGGGTTTTGCTTTTTTATCTAGTATGACAGTCTCTACCCCTTGATTGGAGCATTAGTATATTTATATTTAACATAATTATCGATGTTGAGTTTATGTCTATCGTCAAGCAATTTAGATTTTATTGGTCTCATCAGCTTTTTTTCTGTTTGTTGCTTCTTTCTAATCTTTAAGGTTACTAAAATATTATTTAGTGCTTTCCATTTTATTTCCTCTGTTGACTTTTAATGTGTGCCTCTGCTTATTATATTTTTTAGTGGGTGCTATAGGGCTACCATTATGTGTTCTTAATTATGACAGTCAACCTGGAGTCATATGTGTCTCATCACACTTCACATATGATGTTGCCTGCCTGTCACTTCCCAATTCCCACTTGCGGTTTTCTTCTAGAAATCCTAAAGCACTCTGAGGTGAATCCATCCTGTGCTTCCCATATCACCATGTAATAACCTCACAGCAACAGAACTTCATTTAACTGCCCACTTTGTCCATTGTAAGATTATTGTCCTATTTTTTACTTCTACATGTACTGTAAACCTTGCCTTACACTGCGATCATTATTTCTTTAATAAATAGTGCTATTTAGATAGATTAGGAGAATGGCAACATAGTCTTTTATATTTGCTCATTTATTTTCCATTTCTTGTCCTCTTTTCTTCCTGCAGAACTGAGTTTTGCATCTGGTATTATTTTCCTTCAGCCTGAAGAGTACTCTTTCATTCAGCTTTTATTTATCTGAAAATGTCGTTATTTTACCTTTATTCTTAAAGGGTATTTTTGGTAAAATAATTCTGGGTTGACCATTTTCCCTTCTTCCTTTCAGTACTTTACAGCCGTCATTCCATTGTCTTCTGGCCAGCAGTCCTTTTCTTTGGCTCGGTCTTCAGAAGTCTGATTATGGTGTATCTATTCATGATTCCCGTTATATTAATCCTGCTTGGAGTTTGTTGAGCTTCTGGAACTATAAGGCAGTGTTTTTCATTGTATAGTCATGCGCCACTTAACAATGGGGATACCTTCTGAGCAATGTGTCATTAGGCTATTTTGTCATTGTGTGAACACTACAGAGTACGCTTACACTAACCTAGATGGTCTAGCCTATTACACACCTAAGATGTATGTATGGTATAGCATATTGTTCCTAGGCTAAAACTCATGTTACTGAATAAAACTACACAAGATAAAATCAAGCACAAGGGAAAATGATGCAATCAAGACACATGGTAAACACTCGATATATGAGGCTGCTGCCAGCCAAACACAGCATTTTGTTTTTCAGCAAGCCTTTTCTTTATAAGTAAGAAGAATATACTCTAAAATAGCAATAAAAATATAGTATAGTACCATAAATGCATACAACAGTACCGTAGTCATTTATCATTATCAAGCATTATGTACTGTGTGTAATTGTACGGGCTCTCCTTTCATATGATTGGCAGCATGGTGGTAAGTTTGTTTCCACCAGCGTCGCCATAAACACGTCAGTGGTGTGTTACGCTTTGATACAACTGTGGTTGCAATGTCACTAAGGCTGTGGGAATTTTTAATCCATTATAATCTTGGTGGGATCACCATTGTGTAATTGGTCCATTGTTGACTGATATGTTGATATGCGGCACATGACTGTACAGTATTTGGAAGTTTTTTGCTATTATTTCTTCAGATTTTTTCTGCTTCAAGCTCATTCTCTTTATCTTTTGAGACTCCAATTATATATATGCTGGAGTATTTGATGTTATGCCAAATATCAATATGCAGCTCTTTCATTTTTGTTTAATCCCCCCTGCCCCACTTTCCTTATTTTTGTGCTGTACTTGGACTCTAGATCTCTTTACTGCAGCAGGAAATTGTCTCTAGGCAGAGAGCCAGGGTTAAAAAAGGGAAAGAATAAATCAACGATATTATTAATCTGTTTTCAAGTTCAACAACTCTCTGCCACCTCCTGTTAAGCTCATACAGTGATTTTTTTCCCCCATTCTGTGATTGTACGTTTTCGTTCTGGAACTTTCATTTGCATTTTTTGGTAATTTCTATTTTTCTACTGAGATACCCTATATGTGTACTCATTAAGACCATATTTTTCTTTAGTTATTTGAACATATTTTTCTTTATTTCCAGTAACACATTTATAACAGCTGCTAATAGCTGCTTTAAAATTTTTGGATCACAATCTGGATCAAATTTTTTATTTTCTTTGTGTATATAAGTGATTTTTTAATGCTAGACGTTCTGAATAATGTGTTACAGAGACTCTGGATTACTTTTTCTGAACTCAGTGTCTAAGTTCTGTCTCCATGTGGATCTCATTGGGGCTTGGATTGGTCTTTATTAGGGTGAGACTTGAGTCAGTGTTATTTCAGGGTGTGGTCCTTATTCCTAAGGAGTGGCATTTGTGGAATCTCCATTCTGGCAGCGCTGAATTTCCAGCACACTCCAGCACGTCTCTCTCCCCCAGTACTCAACCTCTAGTATGTCTGTTTTGCTTTAAGCACTGGAGTAGCTGCTAATATTTAGAAAGTATTGAGTGTCTTTACACCCTGAGATATCTACAGCCCTCTACCATGGACTCATAGGGGATCTCAGATTAAACTTACATTCATTTCTGATACTCCACCCTGCAAATCCCAGCCTCTTTAGCTGCCAGGAATATGCACCTCTCTCTCCTCAGCATAGCGTGACCACTGTGCTATGCCTGGACTTCAACTCTCTGTACTCTAGTCAGGAAACTCTCTCCATGCAAAGGGCCAGTGTGATCACAGGCTGATCTCATGAGTTTCCCTTTTCACTGGAATTGAAGTCCTGTGCTGCTTTCTGTCCACCTTCTGGAAACAGTCAACACATGTATTTTCTCCAGTTTTCTTACCTGTTTCCAATTGGAGGGCTGACACCAGGTATTTCCTCATCAAAAGACAGAAACCCTCAATTGACTTTTATCTTTAATAATAGCTAGCACGTACTGAATATGTACCTTGTGTAGGTTTTTCTTCTATTTACTTTATATGTGTTATCCCTTTAAGTGTCTCTATAGTGCCATGAAGTAAGTACAATTGTTACACAGTTTTATAGGTAAGAAAACTAACATGCAGAGGGTTAATATAGTTGTGGCAAGAAATCCAACTAGCAAGTGTCAGAGTCTGGATTAAAATCCAGACAATCTAACTTAATACTTCATACTTCTAAACCATATACTTCCTGACTTGATGATAGCCAATGCATTGGGAATGTCACTCAGTGTCACCATATAGACTACGTTTTCCTCCTCTATGAATGAGATAAGTACTTCATAAATATTAGGTATGATGGTTTGTATGGGAACCCCAAAAGAAGGCGCATCCATGTTATACTCTGAAGTTGATGTGTAGTCATGTAGTTTTATGAGTCCTATTTTAGTATGACACTTAGTAACTTTTCTTTATATTCAAGATTTGTATGTTACGGGGGGGGGCGGTTATAATTTCTTATTAGTCACACACTCTAGTCTTTTGAATAGCTGAGGCAGAACCAGACTCACCCAGCCATGGCTCTTGAAAACCCCAAACTTTACCTTGTGTATTCATATGCTTTTTAAAACTGTGGACTACCTCTTTCTTTTGTCACCTCTCTTTTCAAGTCCTGAGAGTTCTTGGCTCTCCGTTCTTAACCATCTTGGGTTTTCTTTTAGAGGGCAAATGGGAACAGACATTTCATCTGTTCAGGTGAGGCAAGAACAGGAGAAATAAGGCATCACGCTGCTGTTTGTGGTTGGGCTTTTTCTTTTTAGACATATGAGAGTACCAGGACAAGAGTAGACAGCATTTTCTGCCTGCTGTTTACAGCTGCCTTGACAGATGACCGGAGGTGGGGGAGGGGGTGGGGGTGGGGGTGGGGTGGGGTGGGGATACTGAGTATACAGGGCTTTGGTTACATCAGAACTGAGAGCCCTGCTTTCCATATAGAGTGCTGGTGAGCATTACTCCCAAGTGTGTGCAGCAGCCAAGATTTAGGACTCAGCCATGTGAAATTGGAGATGGTGGGGTCTTGGCTCAGCACCAGTGATACAGCTGTGAATTATGGCCGTATGTCCTGCTATGGCTCCCCATCGTGTTAAAACCACTTAGTAGCCTTTGCAGGATAGGGAGTGTTAACCTGGGGCGGGGGAGGGATGTACTAACAGAGAAGCAGTGTGGGGTAGCAGACAGAGACCTGGATTCTGATCCAAGTTAAAAATCACTTATAAGCCCTATTGTCTTCGGTACATGACCATTTTGAGCTTTGGTTTTATTAATTCTAAAATGAGAATTATAATGCCTGTTGTCTCTGCCTTAGGGATTACTGAAAATGAAATGATGTATATGAAAACTGTATTATCTAACCTAGCTTGTGAACAATTTTCTGAGAGTAAGATAGTCAATGGCACACAACTTTTTGCAATTCAGTTATTGTGTACTTTTTGTTTTTGAAAAAAAAAATCTAAATGAAACCAGTTGGCTAGGGAGATTAAGACATCACAGAGGAAGAGCACGGGTCAGCATGGATTGTCAAGGAGTATTTGGATTTGAGTCTGTGAGAGTTACTGAAATAGGCTGCCAGGAGGAGGCAGTGAGTTAACAGACACTTTGCAAAGTCCGCCTGGTGCTCAGCACTGTGCCAGATGCTGGGGGAACATGGCAGAAATAGAAGGCAAGGCTTATACTCTCGTTGGGCACATAGTCTCTTCAAGAGGTAAAACCGGATGACGGTAGCAGATGTTTCCAGAGAGTCAGTAATTTAAGTATGTTGGCAACTAGGAGGCATTGAGGGATAAAGGGAAGTTTCAAGGAGGAAGTAAATATTCACTGTTATCTTTACCAACCCTGTTCACCTTCAGGCAGGGTGAACTTCATTCTGTCCCTCAGGGCTTCTGTTCCTTTTTCTTTTTTTGAATGAATAATACCTCTAAAATAGGGACATTTGTTAAAATAAAACAAAATTAAAAATAAACAAAGAAAACCTTTGCAAAGATTCATGACCGGGGGTTTCCATTTCCTTCTCAATTCAACACACGCCTTCTCTGGAAATGCTGGTCTCAGCATCCAGGCCTCTCTGGGTTAATCCTCTGCCAGCAGTTCTGAGCCCATGCTCCTTCCTTGCACTTCTGGTTGTCTCCTTTCACCAGCTTCCTCTCTGCTGCTGCTTCTGAACATGCTTAAGTCTCCTTCTGAAACCTCCCGGAAACCTAACCTTGTCTTTTGAGCTGTCATCTTTCTTCTCTACTTGCTCTCACCAACAAACATCGACTTTGGTTGCACTTATTTCCACAGTATCCAGTCACCTGCTAATCACTTGCATCCCAGCTGTAGCTCCCATCAGTTTACTGAGACTGAGTTTGCCGTCGTTGCTGTCCTCTTCTTCTCCATGTCTCATTGGCACTGTCTTAGTGTGCACCTTCCTCCACCTCTCCAGCTCTGCATCCTACCGGGAACTAAGCAAGGGTCAGCTTGGATGTCAGACATCATCTGCTATCGCCCTTCTCCTGATACAAGAGGACTTTATAATGGTACCACTCACAGATGGTCATTCAGCCTCCACTTCAGTCTTCCAAGGATGGTCACTGCTTGCTGAGGGAATAGTCATTGCTTGAGCGTTCTTCCCTAATGGAGCCGAAACAGCCTCCTTCCAGCTTCTTTGTTCATTAATTCTGGTTCCACTCTTTCCCTCTACACAAAATATGTTATTCAATTAAATTCAGTTTACCTTAACATACATTGAGTGCCTGTTGTGTACAATATGCTTATGTGCTCGAAGAAGCATAAATACTAAGATTCCAAAAAGGACTTTTTATGTTTTTCCAAAAAGGAGAAAGACAAACAAGGAAGTACTTAGTTCAAGGTTTGGATAAAATGATAGAAAGTTACCAGATCAATGAATTTGGCCTTTGAGTTTATGAGTTAGTTTGATTCCCTTTTTATATGGTAACCATTCGTTAAACAGACATTTAGTACTGCCTACTAAATGATAGGCATTGTTCTAGACAGAGGATACAGTGATGAAGAAAATAAACAAAAGCTCTGTTATGTAGAACTGATATGCTACCAGAGGGCCTAGATATTCATCATGTGAAAACATGACATAATTTTAGAAAATGTTGAGTTCCTCAAATTAAATAAAGGCGGGTTCAGGGTTCTTTTGGATAATGTAGTCATGGAAGACCTCTTGGAGGAGGTGGCATTTCCAAGATGCCTGCCAAATCAAAGAGAATAGCCTGTGAGGGACCCAGCAAGAAGGGCAAATGCCCAAAGACAGAAACATGCTTGGCACATTTGAGTAACAGCAAGAAGATCCATGTGATTGGAGGGTAATGAACATGACAGTATTGAGAGTTGAAATTGGAGAGGTAGATAGAACCATATCATGTGGAGCCTTCCTGGCTATGGGAAGACACTTGGATTTTTATTCCATGTGATGGAAAGTCATTGGAGGACATGCTCTAATTATATTTTAACCTAGCTACAGTGCGAACAGTCTGTAAGGGATAAGAGATGTTTAGGTGACTGTTCCACAGTCTAGGTGAGAAATGATGGGGATTGATATAGTAGATGTGGAGATGGTGGGCAGTGTTGGGTTCTAAATATATATTCATTACAGAGCTGACTTCACTTGCAGATGGGTTGCATATGGAGAGGGGGTGAGGGAGAGAGAGGAGTTGTAGATGACTGTGCAGTTGGGGAAATGTGGTGCTGTTAACTGAGATATGGAAGACAGAAGGAGTAGTAAATTTGGTGCAGAAAAAATGCAGTATTTTTTGTCTGAATTATTTTGAGGTGTTTCCGACTTAGAAATGTATATGAGTCTTGAAACTGGAAGAGGTCAGCATTAGAAATATAAATTTGAGAGCCATCAGCATAGACAGATGATATTTAAAGCCATGAATTTAGATGGGATCACTTAGGAGTGAGCCGAGGCAGCTGGGGGAAAAAATGTCAGGTAGTGAATCCTGGTCCATTACACCAGGAAAGGACAAGTGGCAGAAAGGACAGTTATGGAAAGGACAAGTGGCAGAAAAGAGAGAGCAAAGACTGACCACAAAGGGAGAAGGAAACCAGGACACTGCAGTGTTATTGAAGCCAGCAATGGAAGTGGTTCACAAATACAGGGGTAGTTAATACTGTTGAATGCAGGTGAGAGGGGAAAATACAATGGTCAATTGGCCATTGGATTTAGTGACATGGGTATCACCGCTCACCTTTATATAAGCAATTTCAGTGGAGGGTTAAAGGAAGAATGGAATGTGAGTAAACAGTTCTGCAAGTATTAAGAGGTAAATGCTGCAGTCCCTGTCTTCTTTTGTATACCATACATACTGGTTCTTTCAATTGTCCCTAACAGGGTATACTTTTTAGAGTTTTTCATTTGCTCTGGGTCAAAGCAGCTCTAAATGAGCTGAAGTGTTTCTAGGCAATGATGTATTCTACATGGGACAGATCACATGCAGAGCTGCATGTAGTCCTCTCTGTGTGTTCTGTCCCATGTAGAATATATCAGGAAAGATATTTTCTTCATTCTAAGTATTCTACGTCTATGTCTATTATTGTAGCTTAAGACAGACTGCATTTCTCTTTTTTTGACAACCACATTGAACTTCTGATTGATATTAAGCTATCATCTAAGTGTTCTAAACCTTTAACACACACACTAGTTCAAAAATACTTCTCCATTCTATTATTATATAAACATTTAAAAAAATCCAAGTGCTGGACCTGTTGGCTGTCACTGTTGCACTTTATCTTGTTTCATTTAGCTTTCCAAGGTCTATTTTGGGCCCAAATTCTGTCACTTATGGATTGATGTCATCCTTTTATAAGCAGGTTCCAATGCTTTCATCCAAGTCATTAATAAATATGTTGGTTGTTTCACATATTTTATGGAAGTGGATGGGTATAAATTAGAAGTTACCAATAAATATAAATGTTGACAGTCCAAAGGCTGTTTTTAAATATGATTCAACAGTCAGGAAGGCCCCACAGAGTCTGGTTCTTCTGGGCCAGGTGGATGCTGCTGTCCCCAGGAAGTGTCTGCAGCAGGTCCCCAAAGCTGACTCCACGGTGCAGTGGTCCCTTCCTCTCATCCAGTTTGGAACTTTTCTGACTGTACCATTATTCTGCCCACCATTCTCTGTCATGGCCTCAAATATCTCTTGGGAAACTTGGCGAAATGCCCCTATGAAATCAAGATTCCTTATATTTACATTTCTCTGAATCACCAGTCTAGCAATCTTATTAAACAAAGGTTATAAGGTTCCATTTAAAAAATAAGGTTAATAAAAATTTGTACTAATTAGTATGTGTTTACCATACTCTGGTGTTCAGAATGCTGTAATATATGTTTTCTCAATTAACCATTGCAATAATTTAGTGTTACCTAGGATGCTTCATTTTGCAGAGGAAGAAATTAAGCATCAAAGAAATAGCTTACTCTAGTTTTCATGACTGCTTATAATGGCAAAATTAGGATGCAAACCTCTGACATGGGAGCCTGGAAATGGGGACCTATGCAGGTCATTGAAGCAGTCTGTTGATCACTGGTGATAGGAGGCAGAGGAAAGATGAAGTTTGATGCTTCTGTGGACACTCAGGACTTTGTTTTGGCCTACCATAGTAACACCAGATATGTGGCAGAATACTGTTTTCAGACATCCATCTCTGATGGAGAAGCTCTTCTTTAGCATGGGCCTGACTATCTCAGACTCAGAGTTGGAGGTGGGCAGAGATTATGTTGTTAGGATGCTATTATTACTGGCAGATGGGCGGAGCTAGAGCCAAATGGACCAATGGTGATCATGTCAATTGATTCTTCTTCCCTCCCTCCCTCCCTCCCTCGCCCCTTCCCTTCCTTCCTTCCTAAAAGTAATGATACCGTTTGTGTTTTAGAGCTTTTCTGTGAATCTGAGTGCAAGTTAGAGCTGGTCATATGCCAGTCTCCAATTTAAATATCCTTAAAATCAAGACTTAAAAATCAGGAGGTATTAGGCTTGAGTGCAAGTTCTAACTCTGCATTTACTAACTGGAAATGTGAACAAGTTGTTTAACCTCCTATTTATTCATCTGTAAAATGCGGGGAAATGATAATGTATACTATACATAGTTTTGTTCTGGGGGCTAAATTAGCTAGTGCATATTGAGCATTGAGCACAGTGCCTGACACAGCCTAAGAGGTCAGTGAATATTAGCTGTTGTTGAGTTGTTCTGGGTCAGTACCTGCTGTATTTGTTTAAATCATTGACTGCTTCTTTATTGTTTCCCATATAAGGTTTCATTTCATCTTAGCCATGCTCGCCTTACCCTTTTTAGTTTGAAGATCACTGTCCTTGGTGGAGGAGATGAAAAGTAAGATAAAAGTTGAGTACCTCTGCCCTCCCTCTGTCATCTTTGAACTTTCCATCTCATACAAAGCTATTTCCATCACTTCCTGGGTCGTTCTCTTTTGAACACAGCTTTGACAAGTCTTTTACCATTTTTTTCCCAAACTTGAGCCACTTTTCTTACAAGTTTATTCTTATATTTTTATAACTGTCCTGTTTTTATATATTATGAGTACATCCTTATTTTCTATATGGTTTGTTATACAATCTGATTTAATCACACAACTCTCTGGGTATCCATGTCTCTTTTTTTCATTTTATTTTAATTTTTTCATAGAATTCATTGGGTTGACATTGGTTAATAAACTTGTGCAAGTTTCAGATGTACAGTTCTACAATGCATCATCTTTGAGTTGTTTTGTGCGTTTACCACCCCAACATATGTCTCTTTGAAATAGCTTCCGCACTGGGATCATTAGCTATTACACGGGCAGAATCAAAGCATTTAAAGAGTACATCTCTTTGGAGTCACGTTGACTTTTTGGAAGTGCATGTAGGCTCACATTTGTTATTTCCAACTTTTAATTTTCCTTCAGAAATGTTACTAAAGTGCATATCTTTCTCTCCATGGCATCCTCTTTCTTAGCCAGTATAAATCCCAGTAGGATGTAGTCATTTTCTCACAGGAGTTTCAAGGACAGACAAATGGCAGCCTGCAGGCCAACCTGGTCTGCTATTTGTTTTTGTAAATAAAGTTTTATTAGAACACAGCCATATCCATTTGTTCACATATTGTCTATGGCTGCGTTTGCACTGCGAGGGCAAATTGAATAGCTGTGACTGAGGTAGAGACCGTGGGGCCCACAAAGTGTAAAATATTTACTATCCATCACTTTACAGAAAACAAAATGGCTGGCCCATTATTAGGGCTTCCTTGAGGAGGAGCATGAAACGCCCTGTGGTAGTTCTCCTCAAAGATTTCTTAACTTTTTGGAAAATACCACTGTCAGAAGGAAAAATCAGATGTCCCATTTTAAAGGAATTAAACTTCCGGCATGTCTAAATAACTGAAATCTCATATCACTAACATATCTTGCCTTTCTGCCAGTTTTGTGATCTCTTTCAGGAAACATTTTCAACATTGTCTGTCACGCTAAGATGCTCAGTGGTCTGCCCTTACTGTGATAATATTTTCTGTCTTTTAAAGTCTTTCATCTAAATGCTCTCAGCCATGTATCCTGGCTTGTGAATTTGTATACAAGTCTACACCTTTTTAAATGCCTTCTGTACACGCTTGTCTTCTTCTTTAATGCAGGCAGAGCCAGGTAGGAGGTAGAGTCCTTGACTTCATTCACGTGTCACAGCCGTGCTGTGTTCCTTATTGTTTCTGTTGCTGGATATCCTTCCCTCTTCTCAACCAGGTTCTGCACATGGGGCAGGATGGTATTGGGGAGGAACTGGAGCAAGACAGTCATTGTACAAGGTGGTCTCTGAGTATATGGTGTCAACTGGAGAAGAACAAAGCTGCCCAGGAGAGCAGCTGCTTCCGTTGCCTGGGAAGAAAGGATTGGGTTCATTGTTTAGGTGTGGATGGTGGCTTAAAAGAACATTAAAAGGCAAAGGTCAGTAGTTCAAGCATTAAGCACGATCCAGAACAAGAGAGATGATCCTGGAAGTTAACAGGTACAAATCAGAGTTAGATATTGCTTTTTCCAGTTGACATGGCTTCTTTAAAATGCTAGACCATAGCTGTTCCCCCATTTTCTGCCTCCTGTTTGCACACCTCCCCTTCACACTCCCCTCTGAGTGTGCCCCTGGTGGATTTGTTTCCTCTCCAAACTGCAGCTTCAACAAACAGGGAGACAGAAGCTTGCTTATTCTTGCCTCTTACTCGTTGCCTCCTCTGGTCCTCAGTCACTAAAATTTATTCTATTGTAGACCTCAGTTTTCTTTATCCATGGACTCTTCAAATTGAGAAAAAGAAAATACCTTATTTTTATTTTTTACCTTTTATCGAGCTTATTGTGGTGACACTGGTTAACATAGTTATGTAGGTTTCAAGGGTGGAGGAAGGTGGAGAAGGGTATAGGGGGAATAAATGGTGATGGACGGAGACTTGGCTTGGGGTGCTGAACACACAATGCAGTGTACAGATGATGTGTTGTAGAGAAGAAACTAGTTTAGTCAGAAAAAGAATTATGAGAAGTGAAGAGTTAATGGACTAATGAAAAAGCCAGTCATTCTGTATTTTAACAATAGGTCATTCACAGTACTTATTGCAAGAACCATTAAAATCATCAACAGGTCATTAGTTCTGACTTTGACCAGCTCATCAAAATCTCACTATTAATAGCTTTAATAGCTTTCAAGGCTGTTTCAGAATGCTTTCCACAGTCAGGAATTAAAGTTGGAGCAAATGGCTACTGGACTCTCTTAGTTTTAAGGTACCAAGGGAAGTTCAGGGTGTTTGAGGTCCTTTCGAAAAGTGTGCAGCTGATGTTGTGGAAGGCGGTGGATGGGATTCGCCCATAAAGCCTCTGGTGCCACTGTCAGGGCAGCGATAAAGTGGATGAAGTGCAACCTGCTGAGCCATCCACACGTTCCTTTTCAAAATGGTGGGAAAAGATTCTGTCAGCAGAAACACCTCAAAAATGACAGCTGTCCCACTTTCTTTTGAGGTCCTTTCATGACATAACTGCTCTCATTTTGTTAGGGCCTTTTCTAAATACTATATTCCCTCTTAATTTACCATTTAGTTTCTTCCCATTATGCCTACTCTATCACATGCTGTGTAAGAGGATTTTGTAGAAACTGGAGTCCTGAATGGGTCAGGTCACCCAGGAGGCCTTGACCTTAGTCCATAGTCAGAGACTGGGAGGTGCTGAGAGCTCTTCCTAAGGTGGAGCCAGGAAAACAAAACCAAACAAAACAAAACAAACCTGGGGAATGCTAGTCCAGGGCAATGCTGCTGTTTCAGCCATTAAACAAACGTGTCTTCTTAGTGTAGGGGTGATTTTTCCATCAGGTGTACATTAGAGGATACCTGGGTTGTGCCCTTCATATGTTGTTAAAGCAAAGATTTCCATTTTCCTTTCAGGTATTGGGGTGGGGAGTTAGCATTCCTGTCATCATCTTCATTTTTTTTTTTATCGTTATTGTCTTGAGGAAGATTTTGTCCATGTCTGTTCGTAGGTATGAATGGTGGAGAATGAGGAAATATTACTTTTGTACCCTTGCGCCTAACACTATAACTGAGAAAATTGAGAAGAATGTAGGTTAGCATTTAGAAAGGGTAAGAAAACCTTCCACAGAAAAGGAAGGGTTGAAATGAACATGATGTGCTTTGGAAGAATATGTGAAAGTTGTCATGATGTGAGAGATTAGATATAGATAGCAATACAGAGACAGAGATGGATATTCCTCTGTTTGTCCCTCCAGATTCATTGCCCATTCTTTCACTCTGCTTTGACCATTATGAGGCTGAACCTGGTTTACCAAATCAGTGGGCTCCCTACTGATCTGGTTAGGATTGGCCAATGGGGTGCATGGGAAGAGAGATCACCAGGAAGGTTGAGAGAATCTTCTCCCAAAGACCACAGCTCCCTTAGGGTGTTCCCCTCTCACAGGTCCTATTCCTGCTGGGTTCCATTATTAGCTCCCTTACTTTGCCTCTTCAGGGATCCAGCGCTAGTAACAGCTCTCAGTATTGCCAGACCTGGGGTGTTTCAGCACCCATTGTTGGTTTCCCTTAACTCTGCCCATGCCTTATAAATAGCCTCTCCATTGCACTCTCCTCAATCTCCCATGTGGGATTACCATCTCTTTTTTATTGAGGTCCTGACTGATATAACACTAGATACCTTATACCTAGCTATAAGATACCTACTACCACGTACTTGTTTTTATATGCTGTATACAGTGTATTCCTCAGGTCTTTCTAAAACACCAACCACGATGTGGCACTAGCGAGTTCTCCCAGAGGCACGGCTCAGAGATTCTGGGATGAAAGCACAATAAGGGTCAGATTTCCTATCCTTTGTAGGCTTGGGAATGGGTCTTAATTTTTTTCCAATACTGAGAAGAAAATTCCACCTTCTTTTTCAAATTCTCCCTGAAAGAGAGTCTTCTTTTTAGTTGTTGGCAGGCAGCTTCCTCTCCTGGCCCAGAAGCAGGTGTTGGTGAGTTGTCATGGAGGCAGTTGGGCTAAGGTTAAGGGGGCATCACTGTTAGTCTCCACCTCCTCTTTTGACCTAGGAGGTTAAGTTTTTTTGTAATCATCATGTATGGCACTGAAGAGACTCTTAGCCACAAGGTGGGTGGGTTCCTTATATTTCTGCACTTAGGACAGTGGGGCTTTTGGAAAATAAAGCTAGTGTATCTTTAGCATTCGTCCCTTTGCCCTGGATAGTTTGATTCATTTTTATCACACTTCTCCAAACTCCACTGGGTGTATTTCCTCTCTGTCTTTAAAGTAAGTATGTACCTAATCATTCAGACGATGTACCATATAGGTCACCTAACATGGTTGTACTTTGCTAATGTCTAATGTGTTTAAGCAGTATAGAACTTCAATGGCATTAAAAAGTGCCTCATCTCATTGCAATCTCATGTCTGATTCTCTGCTTTCAGCTTAGTTCTAAGGTTAGGTGATTTGTTCTGTTGAAGAAGAATCATTTCTTTTTCCCAGAAAAATGTCAATGCGAATTTTATTCAAGTTGAACCAAAACACTGTGATTTTTAAATCACTTGATTTGTTTCTTATGCTAACATCTAAAAAGTATTTTGAGAACTGCTGAAGGGTCAAATAAACAGAATGCGTACTCCAGACTTAGCAGAAGCTGCATCTCTATTAGTTGGGCTTTTTGGTTGCAGTTCACAGAAAATGATATTGCCTAACTTAAGGGGGAGAGACGAAGAAGTACATGAGATTTAAGGGAAAGGAAAAGGAAAAGAAAGCCACCATACTTCCAAAGATCTTGTAGCAAGAATTAATAAGTATTTTTTTTTTTTGCTCCTAGGATTAGACTACTTGAACAAATGCTGTTTGATGGTTCTTTGATTTCTAAAGTGTTCATGACACTCTGTTTAAGATTCAGATCACTAGGGAGAGGTAGTACCTTTTTAGTCCAGCACGGGCCACCTTGTTTGACAGTCCCTTGGAGAGTTTATCCACCGGGAGAGAGAAGGGGTTATTTCTCAGAATGGCACTTGGATGTTGTTACCACCCACAGGAGAATGGGTGCCCGGCAGGCAAAGCCAGCAGATGTCCACTTCAGCATCCCTCTTTAGTCTTCTGTTTATCTCTCTTCCGGGTCATTAGCTAAAATGTTAAATAAAACTGGACTTAACATGGGTGCCACAGGCTCCCCACCAGGCATTCCTCTGACTATGTACATTATCATTCATAATTGTCCATTTGCCTTTAGTCAGGTTTTAGCCTCTGTGATGAGCTTCACACTCTTGCCAGTTCAAATTTCACATAAAGGGCTCAACTTTCATGAACTGCTAGATCATTTTTCTTTTTAGAGTCAAAATGTATTACTTCATTGACTGTGTGCTCCTCTCTAACAATCTTGTAATTCTACCCCAAATAACAATTCACTTTGGAAGGCTGCCATGTGGCTAAAACATCAACTTTCCCTAGCCAGCTTC
Organism: Tonatia bakeri; assembly: GCA_004024845.1. Taxonomy (NCBI): domain Eukaryota; kingdom Metazoa; phylum Chordata; class Mammalia; order Chiroptera; family Phyllostomidae; genus Tonatia; species Tonatia bakeri. The sequence goes on along the minus strand of PVIA01001145.1, from coordinate 276,708 downwards.
AGTTGTGTGAGTGAGGGCCCGAGCTAGGATAGCCAGGGCACTCTGCTGTCTGCAGTTCTGGCTGATGAACTGGAGATACAGTTTTTATTTCAGATGACCCACTGAAACCCTTTGGTGCTCTCTGAACCATTGAGGAAAGCTTGAATTAAACTCAGTATGGTTGTGTAACCTAAGCATATTTTAGGCTATTCAAATCCAAGGAAACTTGGTAATTATAATAGCTAGCATTTATGGGGAGCTTACCGTGTGCCAGATAACTTATGTTTTGCCTGCATCATCTCTCTTGAACCTTCATCCTACAACCCTATGAAGTAGCTACAATTATCCTCATTTTCTTGGTATAGAATGTAAGGCTTAGAGGCAAAACTACTTGTTCAAGGTTACACATTTAATAATATATATTTTATATACTCTAACCTCTATGCCATGTAGTTGCTTGTGCTTAGTAAATACTTACCCACTTATCCATCTAGCCACTGATTCCTTGGTCCAGTGAATAAGATATGTACTAAGAGCTAACTGTGGGCCAGGCACAGTTGAAGGCATATGGTACAGAAGATACAGCTGATTAGACATGTTACCTTCCCAGCCATGTGTGAACTTGCATTCTGGTAGGTAAGATAAGATGTTTAGATATTTATGGAAACTCAATTCATCAAACACCACATAACCAGACTGTACTGTTCTCAGACAGTGTGCAGACTTTCAGCCTGCCCGACACTGCTGTACCACCTAGAATTTCTTTTGGAGCAGGAACACAGGAGAAGCTTAGATGCTCTAAGATAGGAAGGATAGACAGATACATAGATAGATACATATAGGTAGATAGACAGACAGGCATATAGACAGACAAATGTGCATTGTGTCTCTAAATCTTCCACCAAGATACTGATAATTGCAGAGGATGGAAACGTCCTTCAGGTTCTGAGAGTACAGTGTAAAGGGGCCTTCTGCAAGAGTAATTGGCTCATAAGTTTTGAATTTTATACTAAAATTTTATTTTAAAATGCCCTTTCCTCCACAGTATTCCAATGATTACCTTAAATAAGTTCCCATAGTAGATACTATTAAAGGGTGGCTTAAGCACAAGTACCGTGTTTCTCTGTGCTTTCATAGATCCCCAGTGTCCTCAGGGGCTGTACATGTGCTCCAGTTGGAGAAGCATGGAATAGACCAATGATTCAGTCAGAGTTCACAGAAGCCACCACGGATATTTTGAATAGGAAGTGGTGTAACAGTGAGGATTTGAGGCTTTCTGAACCTTTGGAAGGCTGGGGGAGTGAAGGCCAAGGAAGCCCATTCAGGAAAAAAAAATAGGTGCAGGGACAGCCGTGAAGCAAGTGGGCGATTCTCAGGAGATGCATGATGTCACAGGTAAAAATCCCACTTTTGTCACGTGCTGGTATTTGCTTCCAGGTGTACCTGCAGTGTAGTGGCTTCCCTTTCTCTTCTGCTTCCCCATCCTACTCTGGTGCCTCTCACTGGTGGAATTCTAATCAGAAACTTGCTAGCAAGGGCACCTAGGAAAGATAGTTTCTAGGCTTTAGAGACCTGGCCTGCACAGCAGAACTAGGAGATGTGAGAATGGTGCTGGGGATCAACGAACAAAATCCTGCCCTATTACAATATGACCTTTTGGCCTAGGATAAGGCAGAATCATCCCACTCCTCCCCCCACCTCCACCTATCTCTTTAACTGTTCTCCTTGAGAAGCTGAAGTGCCAAGGAATGTTTCAGTGAGAAGCATAACAAAGTTGGGTAAATTTAGTTTTATTGACTCTCCTCCTTTTGTGTTTCACCTCCCTACTGTCCACCTTCTTTGTTCTCCCATTCCCTTCTTTTAGGGAGGAGAGGGGGTGTTCGGCTCAGGATTGTGTTTGAATTCCCCTTGGTGCTTTTTATCATCTTAGGTGTCTTTGGAGGTAAGCTCTTCAGGGGAGACTCGGGTAAATGGATTGAAAGGGTTTGTAGTGGTTCCTCTGTGGGACGTGGTCTTCCTCCTGTGGTGAAGAGAATGGGATGCTCTAGCCAGTTCACCTGCAGCGTCACTGTTCTCATTCTCAAGATGCTTTTGTCATGAACCCAAAGAAGGTGTGTTTTTTTAAATTATTATTTTTTTAATTCTTTTTAGTCCCTGAGTTCCCATCAGCCCTCAGAATGGAGGACCTTTCCAGTCCTTTCCGAGAAGACTTTCTCTTCCTCAGCTCCCAGTTTTCAAGCAAGATTTTGGCCAAAAGCTTTCTTGGGTTCCTTTTGGTGCATCTCTCTTTCTGTAAATAGACATCACCACTTTTTACTCAAATGAATTAGTTTAAGTTAATGGCCCGTCTTAAAACACTGTATCACGTGCTTTTTGTTATTTTTAGAGTTGTCATTAAGCCTGTAAGAAAAAAAAATGCCATATGGCCTCTACCCAGCATCATTCATGTCAGACAAGGCCATTATTTACAAACTGTTAGGACCATTCCCAAAGTATGTATTAGGGAATATTAGTTTGTAAAAGTGTTTGAATTTTAGAAAAGTTGTGAGAGAAAAAGTGACTTCATTTATGTGGGTGAGTATTTCATTGCAATAGTTGGAACAGAACCTATGAAGAACAGTGGTTCATAATCTTAAACTTGGCTTTTCTTGCTTTCTATATGGTTAACATATTGGAACTCCTAGAACTATAAGCTATAAACTACATTCAAAAGGTCGCCAAGCACCAAACTTAGATACTCTGACTCAGAAGATTGGAGATAAGGATATCCAAGTCTACATGCCTATTTATGAGGAGATTTGCTTATATGTGTGTTAATTCATTAAAATCAGGTAGATGCAGAGCTTTAGGGTTCTGCATGTGGAGGAAAAGGATCTCAAGCTCATTCTAGGAATTCCACGGAATGGAGATTTGGAAACAGGCGAATCTCTATTATCAGCTGGAGTTGGAAGTCTTTATTCCTTCTGAGAACAAGTGAAGTAAAAGTAAGTTAGTAGGACATCCAATAGTTTTGAGTGGGTGGAAAGACTGAGAAGGATCCTGGAGAAAGAAAGCTGACATTCAAGCCAGTTGTTCCAAAAGACACCACAGGAAAGGGGAACTAAGGAATACTTTTCCATCTCTATTTTGGTGAAATCATTCATTTTGAAACTGCAAGTCCTGTGTAAAAAAGGAGACCCCAACTTCATAATGGGTAGTTTATGTGTCAATTATCCACAGACTTTTAGGGGACGGATATGGCATAACCATTCTTTTAGTACATTTTCTTTTCCCTTAATCAGCATCTCATGGCAGAATGTGAAATGAAGAGAAAATGGAAGAGACCTGGAAATGGAAGACACAGTGCAATTGTGACTGATAAGTAGGCGAGGGATCAGAAAGGAGGATTTTTGATAGCCGTGTGGACATTTTACTTAACATGTCCAGATTTCAGATCATCAAACTCCCGTTACTGAATAAATGCATGATATTTTTTTCAGTTTCATTTAAACTAAGATTTAGTAACTACTCTTTTTCACAAGCTTTCACTTACATCATCGTATGTAATCCTCCCTGCAAGCCCCTGTGGTATTGCTATGCCCTTTTACAGACTGGAGAATGGAGGCCCAGAGGAGTTAAGACACATGGCTTTTTCAGTGCACACGGGGAGGGAAGGGCGGACCTGAGAGCAAAAGCTAAATCTGGTGGCGTCTGATGGCGAGCCCAATGCTGGTTTGCACAGTGCCGCCCCACGTGGTTCCAGTTTCTGGGGACCTGAATTCTATCATTGATATTGCCAGCTGACCACTGTGATGTCTTTATTTGGGAAAATCCACCCAGCATGTCCAGAAAGCCTGGTGAGGTGACCTAATTTATAAGAGGATACCAAAAAAAAACCCTATAAAAAATTGGATCTATATTTTTAGCATATAGAATAATAAAAAACAGAAAGAACAGAAAGAAGCATTTTTATATATTTTGCAATTGTCACTTAAAATGAGATATATTCTCACATAACAAACAGATGCAAATAGAATTTTTCATCCAACAGTTATAGGCTAGTAAATATGTATCTGGAATATTAGTTTCCTATGAATATGCTAGCTGCTTTCTGCACTTTGGGATAAATGTATTTTCTTAAAACTTGATCCCCTAAGCCCACATTTACATCGATCATTGCTGTCTCCTTTTGTTTCTTCTATATTACTCTATTGTACTATCTTTTACAGCCATTTTTAGCCTCCTGACACTCCTCTCATTAAGTTAACTGTCACTCAGCATTTCTTCTCAACTCTTCCTGACACAGCCAGCCCACTCTATGGCCACCAGCTCCCTCTGAAATCTTTTGATCGTCCTCTGATGACTAGCTGGCTATTGGCAGTAGCAGTGAAGGGTCTCTTCCAGGAAACAGCAAACACTGTTCACATATGAGGTGGGTTGCTGGGACTCTGTAAAGGAAGCAGCAGCCTTGATTAGTAGGATCATTGGATTTTGTTTACAGGGCCTGATTTGGAGCCTTTTGCTAATGGGGTGTGACTCAGGGGAACGTGATGTTCTCAGACTGGCTGTGTGGGTTTAGAAGAGGACCAAGGGGACCAAGAAAGACCAGGGGGACTGAGAGGCTCCAAAATGAAAATGGGGCCAGTTTTCATGCTTGCTCCCAGTGGAGAAATCTCATTTCACCCTCCACACTTTTGCCCTTGCTCTTTCCCACCCTTACCCGGCATATTTCTATCTATTCTTCAGTTCCAGCTCCTGTGGAAGCCTTCCCTTGGGAAAGCCTTCCTTGACTTGCCTGTGGCATGTGCTGGTGCTGCTCCATGCTCTGTGTTCTCAGCTTGTATGCACCATATACCTTATATGTGGTAATTACTTGTTTATAGATATGTCTCTAACTGAGCTTGGAGTCCCATTGTTATCTGTGTCTTCCTGGAGCATAGTGAAGACTTGATCGATATTTATGAAATGAGCAGATGGGTTTCCCTCTGGTCCATGATGTTGGGCCAGGGTGTTTTTTGTTTTGTTTGTTTGTTTGTTTTTTGTCTAGGGTGCATGGCTGAGAACAATCCACAACACGTTTTACACCCTGGAACAAAAGTCATAAAACTATGCAAGCCTCATGAATATCAAATGAGAGGGTGGAGCCTCTCTCTCAGTCCCTTAGGCCAGTCTCAATTTGGCAAAAATGATGATTTGTGTCTGATCTCAAACCTAACAAACTTTCCGATTTAAAGTAAAAGCTAACTTCGTATTCTTTATTGCTTCTTGGAATCTGATCTTGGCGAGATTACTGTAGAAAATATTGTGAAGTAAGGCAATTCTCGTGGAATTTTGACTGACTGAAATTGAAATGCCAGGGATCTCATTTTCCTAAAGGTCCCTAGTGATTTGCCCCTCATCTTCAGTCAGTATATAGGCTTTTAGCTGCTGGCTTGAAAGCTCTGCCCTTTGGTGAGATTGTCCACAAAATAATCCCACTGCAGGGGAAAACTCTTACAGTCTGTTAAAAAAAATGCTTGCAATTTACATACATTCCCCCAAATGCGGTGAACAAGAAAAAGTGTTGATTTTCCCTATATGGTAAAAACAAGTCTTCTAGTTGCCTAGTGATTGAAGGGGCAATGGAAATGGCCTTTGAGTGACCTCATTTGCCCGCTCCACCAAGCTGGCCTTGACGGAGGTCCAAATACAGATGGCCGCCAGCTGGTTGGAAGGTTCAGATGCCTTGCTCTGAAGAGTGGCTGGAGTTAGCGCTCCGGCAACAATTGGCGATCGCTCTGAAGCTGTGCATTGTCCTATACAGGATACAATAGCCACAGGACGTATCTGGCTATGAACATTTAAATTAATTAAAGTGAGCTGAAAGACAAATCAGTTTCTTAGTTGCTGAGCTGCCTTTCAGGTACTCAGTGGCCACATGTATTGGACACTGCAGGTATACATTGCCATCATTGCAGAAAGTCCCATTGGGCTGTGCTGCTCCAAGGACATGGAAGCCTCTATCTAACATTACATCCACAAGAAGCCTGACTTTTCTGGAATGGCCAGGAGCAGTCCCGGAAGGCGCAGCTTAAAATAGAGAGGGAGGTGAAGGATAGTGTTGTTTTGCCCGTGGCCAGGGGTTGGGTGATACCCTTGGGTACAACTAGCACATTCGAAACATAGCTAATGGAGAGGGAGGAAATGGAATGGTTTAGAATCAAACTGAAATCCAACTAAGTTGCTGTGTGACAAATGTGTGCCAGGACCTAGGCTGGTTGCTTTAACCTTTGTGACTTTATTTCTGTCTCTAGGATAGTGGCTACTTGCTTGCTTTTTACAGATGAGAAGACTGAGACTCAGCAGCAGTAAGTGAATGTAAAAGACCACACAGTGGCATGGTCCAAGTGGGAACCTCATGCTTAAGTTCAATGCTTCTGTGGCTTTAGGGGTGGGGGAGGGAGCAGAGTGCAGTTGGGCAAAGGACCAGTAGTTAAAAGATTTTAGTTTGAAGAAATCAACCTGGTTGCTTTATCCAGGAGTCCCTTGTTAGGGAGCCTGGTTAGTGCTCAGCTACCTGGTAAGGATCTGCTGTCCTGGGCTGATCCACTAAGGTGGATACTTTTTTTCCCATTGGAGCTTAAGGAATAAAATGGAGATCTTCTGAATCTAGAGTAAAAAATTAAGATGTAATAACGACAACGATAATTATTATGTAGTAGGTGTTGTTGATTATGCCAGGTATTGCTGTAAGCATTTTGTATTAAGTTAACTGACTTAATCCCCATAACTACCTTATGAGGTAGATACTGTTATTACCTTTATTTTACAGATGAAGAAGCTGAGGTTGGGAGATAAAGTAAATTGTCTAAGATCACACAGTGCAGAAGTGGCACCTTAGAAACCGTTATGTTCATTTGTGGCCAATTCAGATGGCCTTGGGGCAAGGTGGGTGGTGAAAATGCTCGAAGTCACTGAACGTAATGCAGAGGGGAACAGAGGAGAGTTGGAGCGTACGCTCAGTCTAGTGTTTCACATTCACATTATGTAGCAGCAGCAACACCTCTGCGATACTCAGCAAAACTCAGCTGCACGTGGCTTATTGCAGACAGGCAGAGAGTTTGCAACTATGGCACTGTGATTCTAATCCCTTCTTGGGATAGCTGGTTTTGGAAGGGGACCCTGCTTCGGCATTTCAGGAGGCCCTCGGCTCGTCTGAGTCAGATACAGACACTGTCTTCTGTCATCATTTCATATCAGCCGTTTCACGTGTGTGTTGGGTGGTGTGGGAGTAGGGTTGATATAAGAAGGCCATCAGGGGTGTTGACTACAAGATTTCAGTCTTTGAAACCATGTCTTAATGCTGGTTTCTTCCTGTGCTTGAATGAGGTATTTGCTTTATAGAAGGAAAGGAAATGTGGTAAACACCAGCTCTTCAGGGCTGAAGATTATCTGGGATTCTCTTTCCAGGCCATGGACCCTGGGTATTGAATTTGTTTCCTGTTCACGTGGGCTTTTTTGGTACCTACTGCCACTGTCACTCTCAGCTCAGGAGGAAATTGGAGGGCCGGTGTGGAGGGCTCAGTCATTTCTTTCTAATGGGAGGATTGGGGAGTGAGGTGAGATGTCACACCCACTGAGGCAGAGGGCTTCAGTGGTAGCCGAGAGGAACAGGGGCCTGCCCGCCTCCTCTGCCAAGCAGAGGCCAGGGGCAGGGACCTGGGGACTGACTGTGCACATCCTGACCTTTTTTCTCCTCTGCCTCCCGCTTCTCCGTCTTGGGAGGCACCCAGGCAGATGCGTGGGTTCCACCTCACAAAAGGTGTATGCACTGACTCTTCCCAAGTAAATCTGTGAAGGACACACCTATAGACCAGGACACACAGACTCTTAGACACCACGCCATATGGAAAAAGTATTTTGAAGCCAGACCTCCAAATCTTAAGGCCATGCTGCTTCTACACTGTTGTCTCCTTGACTCTTGTGGAGGGCAGTGCAAATTCACACAGATCTCGGCCACCTTAATAGGACCACACCCTCATCCTGTGCACATGAGAACAAAGTCTGAGTGGGAGGCTCAGGTGAGCCTGCTCCTCTCACAGACCTGCTGTGCTGTCTGAAACCTGAAAGGTGGTTTCCTCCCAATCACATTAAATACATAGCTTTGTTAGGTATATTAATTCCTCACTTGTATTGTTCATGCATCATTGCCTGTAAATGCTAAATATGTGAAAAGTAATTCACTGCCCCCTCACTTCATGTACCGCTCATTTCCTCCTTTCTTCTTTAACCTGATTGTCTGCTTCTCTTTTGCTTTTCCCTTTCTCCTGTTTCTCTGTGAGTAGCAAGAGACCCCACTTGGTTATTATTTGCCGCACACAGTTTTTAAATTGCACCCAGAGTGAATGTCAGCCTGTGATGGAAGAGCTGTGCCATCAGCTTCATGTTCATGACCACCCCATGCTCCCCAGGTGGGAAGTTCTAGGAGCCACCCACAGCAGGCGCCCTCCCTGGTCAGGTGCTGTCGCTGAAGGGAGAGGTGGCAACATGTGAAGTGGGACTCGATACATCCCTGCCCCCCTGCTGGCCCACCCCCAGGCCCCAAGTGTTGGGGCTGGTTTCTTCTCTGCATACCTGCCTGCACGCAGTGGCTGAGCTTCCCTGTCCTGATGGCAGGGCGGTCAGGTCTGCTGCTTTGCAAGTACAGCTTTCTTCGGGAGGAGTTGGGAAACAACAGGGGAAGGGGAGAATGAAAGAGCCTGAGGTGAGCAGGCACTGGACTCCCTTCCTCTGTGTGCCTGCAGCTCCCACCTCCCACAAGGCAGAGACCCCCAGTGTCCTGAGTGAAATCTCTGCCACCGCCCTGTCACTGTGTGTGCCCTGGGTGGGGCGGGGGAATGAGGAGCCTCAGGCTTAGATCAGGAGTCCTGACAAAGGGAGAGAGAAGAGATCATCTTTCTTCAAAGCCATGAAGACAGGGACCCTCCAGGAAGCCAGGAGATAAGATTTTGATTTATTGTCTGAGATGAGCAGGTGGCTGGAGAGAACTGTGTACAAAATAATAAATATTGACATAAACTCCACAAATATTGTGGGTTGGCCTCCTTTTCTCACTGGTGAGGCCAGAGCAGACTTTTGAGAGTAAATCACTTTGCTGGCTGAGGCCCCCTTGCAGCTCACTTCTGGGGGTTCTCCCCCTTTCCTCTTCCCCATCTCCAATGTCTGCTAGGCAGCATGATCCTTTTTTGGGGTCTCCTTGAAGGTGGATCACCTATATGACTGCCAATGTCTGCTAGAGAACACGATCTTTTTTGAGGGTCCCCTTGAAGCTGGATCACCTATATGACTGATCATTCATTCCTCCATTAAAAAAATACCATTTGATTTTGTTTCAGTCTCATCTCAATTTTTTTCTAATAAATTCTGTGTTAAATGCTAGAGATATAGGAAGGAACGGGATACAGTTGTTTTCTGGAGTTGTTCCTGGTCTAGCTGAGGAGACAGACAAGATTCAACCCGGTACCAAGTGTCACAGCAGAAGTATCTGTAGGGGCCTGGAGGTGTCGGTAGCTTCCTTATATCAGAACAGATAGGCGCAGAGGGGAGGGCCAGCCCAGGAAAGTGAGGGGAGGGTAGGAAATGCCTGTTAAGAGAAGGGGATGCTCGAACAGGCCTGAGAAAGAGGGAAGGGAAGAGTGTCCCAGGCCCCCTTCAGTATGAGTTACAGCGTGGAGATGTCAGAACACACCACACATTTGGAAACCTTGAAGTAAGGGGTAATAGGTTAGGAGTGGAGGGGTTCCTGAGGGAGCACACTGTGAAAGGAAAGTGAAAATCTATGAAAGATGCAAACCACAAAGATCATTTTCTGTCACGCTAAGGGATTAGCTCTAACTACATCCTGAGAGCTGCAGGAATCCACTGAAGAATCTTTAAACAGAAGAGTAACACAGTGAGACTTACATTTTACAAAAAAAGTTCCTTGGGAAACAGTGTGAAGGAGGTTGCTTGGAGCGGCGTGAACTGGTGGCAGAGCTCATTTAGTGGCCTCCACAGTTTTGGCCTGCACAAAACGTGAAGGTGTGAGCCAGAGCAGCGGCAGGGGGATGAGGTCCAGGGAGCACTTGGGTAAGGGGATTAGCTGTGGGCAGGAGGAGCTGCACTCTCCCTGGGACCAGAGAGAAGGAAGTGAAGAGGCTGCATATTGCTAGACTAATTATGTCCACATGTTTTTCCCATTTCACCTAACATGTCCAATTCAATTTTCATCCTTGCACCTAACACAAAGGCATTATAATGGCATTGACCCTTATAAATACTCGCTGGAAGAAATTTGGAGCTGTTTATTTGTGTGTCCTATCAGGTTTATAAGACTCTAAGCTCTTCCAGAAAAGGCACACAATGTAATTTATCCATCTATTATGTGTAGCATTCAGCACACCAGGGATACTTAATAAGTATTTAATAATAATAAGATCTGAGCCCAGGAGCATTATTATACTTGTCAGTGAAGGAATAAGTAGATTTGGAAGCAGCTTGTGTAAGTTTAAATTTTATAAGAGAAATCACAATTATTTGAACTTGTGAACATATTAAAACTCATTCCTGAAATATAATATATAATGGTATCTGCTCTTGGTTTTTCTAGGTTAATATTTTAGTTGGCTTAATTATAGATTGTCTTAAAACACAGGAGGTGGTTTTCTTCGTTGTTCAATAATCTCTGACAATCAATCAATGTGTCTTTAGAAACAGAGCTTTCTATAAAGACGGTTGATATTTTCAGTTCAGGTACCGTTTCTCTTTTTTGGTATTTATATAAATCGGAAGGGCCACCATCAGTTTGTCTTTTATTTGCAACATCCTTTTGCTGTCCAGTCACTTCCTTGTCACTTTCATCTTTATTACTCCTGCTAATTCCTCTGTAACTGACCGCCCTCTTTGTCTCCTTTTTCTTCCTGAGTCTTCTTAGTCTCCGTCCCAATTTAAGGACCAGGAAGCTGTCAGCCATCAGGCTGCTGCATACAATGTATTTTCTCAGTGCGTCGGTGCTGGGCACCTGACTGTGCTGAGGCTCACGTGTTATGATGCGTCCAGTTCATGTCTTTCCCCAAGACATTGTTAAGCCTGATGAGTAGTTTTCACTGGATTTAAAAACAATAGCTCAATGCTTTTTGCCCTTACCTACTTTTGGGCGCTATATCTCTAGGACACACAACATATCCAAGCATGTTAACACATAACCTGAGGACTATTGTTACTAAGCATTGCAATACGAGCAACAGACTTTTGACCTCTCTGTGTTGAATACAGGTAGTCCTTATTAAAAAAAAAGTTCTCATGAGGGTACAGTATTCATTTTTATGTACTTGGATTGTTCTCATAGCCAGGCCAGGCCGCCCCAGGCTAGGCCAGGGTTTTCATAAGGACTCCTACACTTATAAGAGATAGTAAGTCAAGTTTAAATGAAATCTTATTTACTATGGCCTTCCTGTGCCATGGCATTTGAAGCTCCAAAATTTTGCCTTTTGTGCTGTCCAAGGATCAATAGCTTTGATGCAGCTCAGGGAGATGGACGGAGAGAAGGCCACGGTGCCCGTGTCTGTACAGTGAGCCTGGCGTGTTCCCGCGATCCCAGAGCTCATTCTCCTGATCACTTCCACTACCTGTGAAGCGTTCCCTTAAAGCGGCCCTTCTCTTTAGGAGCGACCCCGCAGTGTGCTTTGTGTCGCACTTACCAGACCACTTTGAATGCACTTCTTCCATTCCAGGCAATCACCGAATGCACTGGGGTGCATTTTGTGAGAAGTCTCAAGCAAGAGGATATGAGTCATATAAAAAAGGAAGTGGGGGCATTTGACTTGCAGGAGAGAAGGTCCTGGAAGGACAAGATAGATTTCTTTAAGCGTTTGAACTGTTGTCACATGGAAGAGCATTAAAGTTGTTCTATGTCTCCCCAAGGAGCAGAACTAGGTAAAAGGTAAAGAAATAGTTCAGTTCATTATATGGAAGGACTTTCAAGGTGATAGTTAAGAATTTTTGTATTAGAATCGAACTTCTTGAGTTTAAATCTGCCATTTGCTAGGTACCAGCCATAGAAATTTGGGTAAAGATTTTAACCTTTGTAATCTTTAGTTTCCTCGTCCATAGAATGGGAATAATGTCAGTGTCTATCTCATGAATTGTTATGACTGTCTGATGACAACTGCCAGTTAATGCTCTTGTTCTGATGCGCAGTGAGTGCTTGACAACGCTGGCAATTACTGACAGTCTGACTGTGTTAAGATAGGATATGGGTACAGCAACAGTTTCCAGCATTTCCTAGTACAATTAAGTGTTACAATTTGTTTTTGAAATTTGGAATTCTTTGGAATATCTGTGTATGGTTTTCTTATTTTGCCCTTGGCGGAGGAGGGTTGGTGGAGAACTGGGAAAGATTTAGCTTCTAGAATGACTTAAATGGCACAGATATCCCTGTGATGTTTAGGGAAAGGAAAGTGTACAGTGTCATGAATTCAAAGTAACTGGAACATGGGGTAAAACGAATGAAGATGCCATTCGGACCTGGTGAAAGTTGAAATAGGATCTTTTTTTAAAAAAAGTTAAGTTTTAGGGTTTTAAAATGTCATACACATTTCCAACTAAGGCATTCATAGGCAGTGGTAAATAAAATGCCATTTACACATACTTTTTTAAGAAAAGGAACGACTGTTTTATCTTGAATTTTAGGAAATACTGAAACAATAAAATGTCACTTTTAATTTCTTGAGTCCTTGTTTATACACTGAAAAATGAGGTTTAACACACACGGTAAAGTGAACAAATCTGAATGAAGTGCACCGCTCAATGAATTCTTACATTTGTATACACCTGAGAAGACACGGCACAGATAAAGATAAAACATTTCCAACAAGCCCGAGAGTTCCCTCCAGCCCCCTTCTAGTCAATCCCACCCCCTGTTCTGATGTAACCGCTATTCAGACTTCAGTCAACCTTAGAGAAGTCCTGCTTGTTCTCGAACTGCATATATAGGATACCAAGCATTATGTACTTTGGCTGGCGTCTCCGCTTAATACCTTGTCTGTGAGATTCTTCTGTGTTGTTGTAGGTAACTTGTTTATGCAAAAAGCTTCTCATATTTAAATGGTTTTCTGTATTACAAATGAATCTTTGGAAGAAATATGATGCCTGAAGGCATCTTACTCAACTTTATGTCCATGTGCTTTGATTTACAAATGAAGCACCTGATACTAAAATATATGAACTTATTAACTTGCAAAGTTAACTAATGGCCAAGTACTGTGGAATGCTCTATTTTTCTGGAGATAGATCTGTTGAAAACATTATTCTCAGTGAGAGTCATAAACACAGTGCTTGAGATAACCATTCATCTCTGTATCAACAGTGGGTCATTGTCTCTGCACAACCCTGGTGTTTCTGAAACTCAAAATGATGTTCTTGGAATTGATTAAATGTAACAAAAGTCTATAATAAGGACACAGGAGGAGATTAAACTGTATAATCAGAGTGGTAAAGAATTGCCCTCCAGTGGGCAGTATACTCTCAGCCTTGATACTGGAGGACAGGAGGTAAGACTGGTAGTGCCTGTGGATTTGTCTGTGGTTACGAGGTCAGACACAAGATGGGACACCTTAAGTGACAGAAGTACAAAGAAATGCCATTTCATCTCTGGGAATGTGGTAACCTGGCTATTCAGCCTAACCCTCTGGCTAAAAACAAATTAAAATACTGGATAAAAAGGATGTTGTTTTAAAAGCATAACATTTCTATAAGAACATGAGGATTCAGGAGACTCAAAATCAAAAGAGGGGAAAGCATTGGGAAAGCATTGGGAAAGCATTGGGAGACCCATTTATCCAATGGTATTTGCTGATCCTGGAATCAAGCTGCAGTTTCGATGGCCTAAAAGTGGAGGGCAGAAGATGAAGTTTGGAACTCAGCCCCAGTGGGGAGCCTAGGAATACCCTCCCATGTTCAGCTGGAATCTCTGAACCAGAAATAACCTGCGTCACATCCCCAGGCAACTCTATGGAGAGCTGCCTTGAGACAACACAGAAGGGTTTTAGGGCGGGGAAATGAAGGAAACGCCCTCAGATGACTTTGGACCAATATTTCCGTAAATGGTCAAGAGCCCTCCAGCAGGGGATTTAGTTTGAGGTGGTTCTGGGTTCGAAGTACTTTCTAAGAACCTGACAAAAGCAAATGCAGAACTTATGTGGAGGAAGACATCTTTAGCTAGGCTACTGGGAACTACCTCCCACCTCCATTTTCGAGGGAGGTGAGCAATGCCATCAAAGATAACCAGCACACAACAACACCAGCATGAACTAGAAGAAACAACAGAGTGTAGAGACAGAACAGCAACATCTCCAGACTTTGGAATCATCAGACACACGAGGGGGACCCTAAAAAAACAGGAATTATCTTCTGGATGCCAGGCCCCTTGTAGTACAGCCTTTCCCCACTAGGTGAGTGTTCTAGGAACCCGTCTGTATCAGTGTATGAGCTGGTGTTGTGAGGTTGGGTTTGCCCTCAGTGAAATGTTTTTGAAGGCTCTTTCAGTGCGTTTGTCCATTTCATGATGGGTGATTTATGAGTGTGGGCACCTGCCCACACTGTGCCGAGTGTTCAGCAGTTTTTGATCAAAAAACCCCAGCATGACTCTCATGTCCCACCCTCTCTATTCACCCGATGTAGCCCCAGGCAACTTTTTCTTTTTGTTTCCCCTGGATAAAAAAAGTCCTTAAAGGGAAACATTTTGCCTATGTGAAAGAAGTGAAACAAAAAGTGGCAGAAGCACTAAAAGGCATCAAAATGAGCAAGTTCAAAAACTGTTTTGAGCAGTGGAAAAAAATGTTTTGATGGGTGTGTTATATCAAATGGAAAGTACTTTGAAGGTGACTGAAATTTAAACGTGTAAGAATAAATACACAATTTTTTATAAATTCCATTTTGGGGCATCCCTTTTGTATATGATAAAACAACTCCAACTGACACTTGAACAACACCAGGGTTAGGGTGCTGACCCCCATGCAGTGGGAAATCCACCTGTAACTTTTGACTCCCCCAAAACTTAATTATTAATAGCCTAGTGTTGTTTGAAAGTTTACTGATTAACATGTATTTTGTATCTTATATATATATACAGTAGTCTTACACTAAAGTAAGCTAAAGAAGAATGTTATTAGGAAAATAAGAAATAGAAAAAACACTTAAAGTACTGTATTTAATTAAAAAAAAACCATATAAATGGACATGTGCGGTTCAAACCTGTTATTCAAAGGTCAGCTGTATACTTACTACCAAAGAAGTAAAAGGCAAGCTTAAAAATATCTCCAGGAACTAGCAGTGTACTATATAAAACATAGCCTAGAAGATTTAAAAAAGAACCAATTAGGGATTTCAGAATTACTGCCCAGGCTGTCCAGCAAGCAGGTGGGCTCCCACGGTGCACACGTGACCCCGGCCACAGTCCACTTCGGGCGGGCTGCGGCTGGTGCCCAGGCCTTACAGGGTCGGCAACACTGTGCGCAGGGCTGTGTGCGCCTCGGGCCTGGGAGGGCGGAAAGGGAGCCCGACGCCCGCACGCAGACCCAGAGCCTACCTATGAGGCAGAGCGCCAGCTCCACGAGACCTCACACCGCCCCAGGGTTCCACTCCTCCTCCGCTCGGAGCGGCTGCCCTGTCCGCAGCGTGGTTTCCGTGCACTTCGGTTCCTTCCCCGGTTCTTCTCTTTAGGTCCCGGGTCAGGGAGGTCCGCGGTTAAGTGCCGGGAGCCTGTGATTAAGCTGATGAAAGACACATTAGTAGGAGAAAAGGACTGAAAACCTTGGTATAACTTGCAGCCTTGTCTGGAGTCAGAGGCACTGAGGGGAAAATTTAGAGAATGTCAACTCGGCCACTTGACAACCCTTTCCAACCAAAAACTAATTTTAAAAAATAATGGGACATTTTACGGAATGTGAAGAGCTGCGAACATGCAGAAGAAAGCGAAAGAGATTGATGAGAAGGACGAGCCCATATTTGCTGGAGAGGCGTCAGTTCAAAACCCCCAATTTCAAATACAGTAAACCCCAGATCATACTGAGGGGAGTGAAAGAATCGTGCCCTGAGCGGAGGTGTTGCAGCTGCATCGGAGTCTGCACTCAACACTCCGTGACCCCAGCATCGTATCTGGCGGCTGTCTGGCCAGTAAGTTTTCATCCTGAACCTAGATCATTAGATAGTTGTTATTGTTCAGTCCTCGTCTAAAGCTGTGAGTGTTTCAGAAACAACATACTCAACTCAGGGATACACTGGATTTTATTTATCACTATCAACAATACCCAGTTAAAGTTCTTGACAATCGTGGGTAGTCCTCTAGTAGATGCATAATTAGCATCACAAAATGTGACCATCTTTATGATGGCTCAGCCAGGAACTAACTGCCCAACCTGTTCATAAACGAGGTAATATTCTTAAATAGGTATAACATAAAAGATGATCAAAACATGAATAAAACTATAATCGGGAATGAACACTGCATAATGGCAAACTATTCAATATTTAAGGTTATAATTGGGTCTAGTGTTCTTAATTCTTAATTGGGAAAATTGTTAAGAAGCTATTGTAGCATTTTATTCTGAAACATTTCATAGTTTAGTTAGTTTCAAAAACTTAAAAATAATAGTTAATGATAATAATTAATATTTATTGAATTGTTAATATTCATAAGGCTTTATGCCAAAAGCTACACATTAATTCTTAAATATCCCAATGAAGTAGGCACTGTTATTATTCTGGTTTCATAGTTGAGGAAACAGGCTCAGAAAAGTTAAATAATTCACTCAGGGTCACAGAGCTGGCAAATGATAGATGTGGGATTTCAGTACAGACTAACCCAAGCACATATACATTTATATGTGTTGTGCATAAATATGTACTTAAAAAACCGAAGCATTGTCTTAGTGCAACGCTTTTCAAAGTGCAGTCTTCAGTCCCCTGGGGTTTCCCAGAGACTCTCTTCCTGGGTTTGGGAGTTAACACTAATAATAATGCAAGGATACTATTTGCCTTTTCACAATGCTGACATTTGCACTGATGATACAAAAGTAACGGTAGGTAAACTGACAGGTAAACTGACAATACCTTAGTATGAATTAGGACAGTGGTACCAAGCTGTACCAGTAGTTTTTGTATTACCACCATGCACTCAAAATTAAAAAAAAAAATTCTAATTATACTCAATTTCCTTGATGTTTCATTAAAATGTTATTAATTTTGTTAACTCTCTACCTTTGTGTTTTTAAAAAATATTTTGTGTGATGAAATGGATAATATGCATAAAGCACTTCTGTGTTTTGAAGTATCATGGTTATTTTGAAGAAAATTTCTACCTAAGGTTATACTATAAGGGAAAGGATCATGAGTTCAAGATGAAAGGTCTGAGATGCAAAGTGGAGTGAAGAACAAGTAATGACTATTTGACTGAATCTAAATGAATGTTAACCATTTACAACAATATAAATGACTAATAGTGATAAAATTAAAAATGGGTCAAATATGCGATAACAATATGTATATATTAAGTAGTTTAATGGGGTTAAACTGTCTTAAGATTCTTATATTTCTGAGAGGAGGGTAATTCTATTAATTTTAAACTTTGATAAATTAAGTAGATGTGTTTTAGTTTCGAAGATAATGGCTGAAACAACAGAAACTGAGTGTATTACTTAAAATTGGAAGATGGGGAATGAACATGATAAAACTATTCAATTATCTAAAAGAAGCAAAGAAAGAGAGGAAACAAGGAACACGGGAAAGGTGGAACAAATAGAAAGCACTAAATAAGATGATAAATTTAAGCCCATTAATTACAGAAACTAAAAATGTTCCAATTAAATAAATAGTTATCAGATTGGATTTAAAAAAATCTAATGGTATGTTATTTATAAGTGAATATCTAAAATATAAGAATACTGAAAGCATTAATATAAAAAGTTAGAAAATATATACCATACAATATTAGCCAAAAGAATTCTCATATAGCTATATTAATATTAGACAAAATAGACTTTAGAACCTAGTAACATGACCTCAAACTATATGATATAAAATTTAACAGTTACAGAAGACATAAAACATTTACAATTATGATAGGATATTAAAAAAATAGTTCCTTAGATCATTGGTAGAACAAGCCAACAAAATATCAGTATGGATATAAAAAATTTGACTAATATGATTAAAAAGCTTGACATACTGGTATATGCAGAACACTGCAGTAAAAAACTGCAGAATACATTTTTTTTCTGAGCATAAGTGGAACATTTAAGAAATTGATCATTTACTAGAACTTAAGTTACATAGTGAATTTCAAAGAACTGAAATCAAGGTCAAAAAGAACTTACTGTCTCTGATCACAGTGTAGTTTAGCTAAAAATTGATAACAAAAGGGAAACTAGAAGATCTCATTGATAAATAACATATCATTAGAGTTTTTAAAATCCAATCTGATAACTATTTATTTAATTGGAACATTTTTAGTTTCTGTAATTAATGGGCTTAAATTTATCATCTTATTTAGTGCTTTCTATTTGTTCCACCTTTCCCGTGTTCCTTGTTTCCTCTCTTTCTTTGCTTCTTTTAGATAATTGAATAGTTTTATCATGTTCATTCCCCATCTTTCAATTTTAAGTAATGCACTCAGTTTCTGTTGTTTCAGCCATGATCTTCGAAACTAAAACACATCTACTCAATTTATCAAAGTTTAAAATTAATAGAATTACCCTCCTCTCAGAAATATAAGAATCTTAAGACAGTTTAACCCCATTAAATTTTGGGTAAATAACTCATGTAAAAGGAATTATAATAGAAGTTTATAAATACTTTGAATTGAACAATAACAAAGTGCTACATATCAATATATGTGAGATGCAGCTAAAACATTTCTTAGAAGAAAACTTATGGTCTTACAGTTTATGTTTAAAAAGAAATGACTCAAAATTAATAAGCTAGACATTGTCTTATAAAGTTAGGTAAAGGAAAATAATCTAGAAGAGTGTAGGAGGAAGGAAGGAAATAATCAAGATAAGAGTATAAATGAGAGAAATCGGTGATAAATGTATAATGTAAAGTATTCATAAAGTGTAAAGTTCTTTTTGAAAAATAATTTACACATTTGCAAACATTGAGCAAGGCTAGCTATGAAAACTCATAAAGGCACCAGTAATCCATGTGAGGATTAAGAAAGAGGAAAACACTATAAATGCTACATAAAAAGTGTTGTTATAAAAATATATGCTGATGAATATGAAATTAGTTGAAATAGAAAAATTATTAGAAAATGCAACTCACCAATACTGATTCACAAATAAGCAGAAAACCTAAAGATTATGGTAACCTTTAATACATTTAATTGGTAGTTAAAGAAATTTTAAAGAAGTTCTAGACTTAGGTAGCTTCATTGGCAATTTTGTCAACCATTAAAGGAAGAAAAATTTCATTCATATAAATTCTTCAAGAGACTATAAAAAGAGATAACAATCCCTAGTTTTGTGTGTGTGCCTTAAATGAGACTTATATAGTCTCAGTACCAAAACTCAGCAAGGGCACTATGAGAAAGACAAATTACAGGCCTATTGCACTCATAACAGAGATGCAAAGTTGAAACATATATACATATATATGTTTTATTTATATATAATAGAAAACTATATATTGTTATATATTATGCATTATATATTATATATTATTACATATAACAGAAAATCAAATTCAATGATCTTTTGTTATCACTGCCATATCACGACCGTACATTTTCCCAGGAAAGCAAGGTTGGTTTAATATTATAACATCAAGTAGTTTAATTCACAATATTAGCAGTTTAAGGGAGAGATTTATATTATTTATATAGATGTACTAAAATTTTTGAAAATATTCAACACCCATTTATGATGATGATAAACAGTAAACTAGATGTAGATGAGCTCATTTTTATCTTGATAAATATCTCTAAATCTATGACATACATGATAATTGTGAACCATGGAATGCATTATCTTTATGATCAAGAACAAGACAAAGATGCCCCTCATTGCCAGTTTTATTCAGCACTGTATGGGTAGTCTTTAGTTTGTGCAGTAAAGCAAGAATAAAACAATAAAAAAAACAAAAGGAAGAAACAAAATGATCAGTTTTTCAGATGATATGGCTGCATATACAGAAATAAAATTAATATGATATATGCATTAAAACTAATAAGAGAATTTAACATTTTAGTTCAATAAAATATATGAATTATATTCTAGAACCAGCAATAATTACAAATGAAATTTTAAAATGTACCATTTATAATGTTGTCAAAAGTATGGCCTAAGAATACGTCTAACAAAAAATACATCTGTGAAGACCATACAGAATAATATAAAACATTATAAACTTAAACAGAAGGAGATATACTATATTCACATACTGGAGACTCTGAATTTTAAATATATTAACTAACCCCAAAGTAGCTTAAGATTCAAATTTAATCCCAATCAAAATGCAGCATATTTCAAAGAGAAATTTAACAAATGGATTCTAAAATTTACAGTACAAACACCTAAGCATAATGAAAACACTCTTGAAGAGGAAGGTCAAAATGGGAGAACTTGCGCTATCAGAAATCAAGACATTTTAAAGCTTAATGGTGCAGTATTTTTACAAGGATGTACAAATATGTAAATAGAATGGAATAAAACGTTTCTGAAACAGGGCCCCACTTACACAGATGCCTGTTAAATGGCAGACGTGTATGGAAGCGGGAAGACATGCCTGTTTGAGTCCTACCAGCGGTACCTGTATCCTTTAGGGCAGTGCTTTTTGACTGGTGTGCCGCGACACACTGGTGTGCAGTGACACAGTAGTGTGCCACATTAAAACATGCAGTACCTGACTATTTGTTAGTCAGGGGCAATGATCTCTTTTCCCTTAGGTTGTCAAATACAAAAAATGACAACAATCAATGACAAACAGCTGTCTGGTGTGAGTGAACCAAATTTATACCTATTTTTTGGGTCAGATTGACAAAAAATATATCTTTTGGTGTGCCTACCACAGAATTTTAGTAATTAGTTTAGGTGTGCCATGAAATGAAAAAGGTTGAAAGTCACTGCTTTAGGGGAAGATCAGGAATTGGTGGGAAATAAGGCACTTGCTTAGGTTAGGGATATATTATGTGAGATATTCCTAGATTCGGAACTATTTTGAAATTATTCTTCAATTTAAAAAAAAACCTCTTTGTAGATGTATCATCTTCTACAAAGCGTATCTGTGGATTTCTTGAAAGAAAACATGACCATAGTTATATTCCCATTACCATCAGACAGAATAAGAAATTTTCAGCATCTTAAAATACTATTCTTTTTTTCTTTAATTTTATTTATTGATGAGAGAAAGAGAGACATCAATTTGTTTCACTTATTTATGCATTCATTGGTTGCTTCTTGTAAGTGCCCTGACCAGAGATAGAACCACAACCTTGGTGTACTGGGACAGCACACTAGCCAACTGAGCTACCTGGCCAGGGCAATGCTGCTCCTTATTTACACCACCTAAGAAGAAGTGAGGAGTTGGCAGTTTCCCTGTTTGATTTCTTTAATTACAGATGAATCATTTTGACATAGAAAAGATAATATGTAATATTTATAGATTTCTTAATGTGTGTCTGGCACTTTTAACTACGCTGCTATGTTACCTAGCAGAGCTACTTGGGCAAAAGAAGACACCTCTCTGGACACGACTGCCCATTTTCATTTTCATTTGGATTGAACACAGCTTACGTAAGATACCTCCCCAATTGCCCTGCGACTAAACGCTCTTCAACTTGGCACTGACCCACTTACTTCTGTCAGGTCACAGTATCTTGTCGTATTTCCACTGAACATTATTCACTCTCTCTTTTCTTTTAGGGCTGTTTATCCATTTAAAGAAGCTATTATTTTATTTATTATTATTGTTGTTGTTGTTATTGTTATTATTATTATTACTTCTTTTATTTGTACTTGGGAAGAGTTAGGGGCTCTGCACAAGTTAGTGTCATATTTCAATTTAATTAATGTGGTCTTGATTCCAGCATCCAAATCTTTGATAACATATTTATGATTGAGTCAAACAATGTTGGTTCTAAACTTGTCATTACCTTATAATCTAATTTGACCTGAGGCAAATTATTAGCTTCTCTGACTTTTAAGTTTTTTCTCCTGTAAAATGAGGACAATAATTCTTATATAAGCCTAGCACAGTATTTCACTAAATATAATTATCAGTAAGTTGTGATAGTACTATTAAGTAGTAGTAATAGTAGTTATTGTTTGCATCAGGGACTATGCCAAGAAATGCAAGGGGCAGATAAGGAAGGACTACAGAAGCTCTCCTCTCTGGTTAAAAGCAGCAGCCTAGGAATCAGGCAGGCCTTGTTTCAAATCCTTATTCTGACTTTTATTAGCTGGGCAACTTTTGGCTAGTAACTTAACCCATCTCTAAAAAACTTGACTCTTAAATGAATATTATATGTATAAGTGATACAGCACAGTGGCTGACATATAATTAATTATTCAATAAATGGTTATTTATTATTTCCCTTGTAATAGTTCTGTTAATCAAGGATATAAGGACCTAGGAATAATGACATGGAAAATCCCTCTCTCTCAGTATCTGACACTGATGGATGGGTCCCATTTGTGGCCTGTGGATTTGGTTAGCTCAGAACGGAGAGGAGAGTAACGTAAGCAACCCCTGTGTGTATTTATTGTCTGTTTCTTTCCCATCCCTCTTCTTACTAAAAACAAGCCCTGTTGATGGAGCCAGTGCTGGTTGAAGGTTACTCTGTTTATTATGAAGAGGATAGCAGTGGAGGCAGAAGGTAGAAGAATGGAAAGTAAAGACTAGGTTACTTTTTTGTTTATTGTGGTAAAAGCACACAACATGAAATTTATCATATTGATCATTTTTAAGTTTGCAGTACAGTAGTGTTAACCATATGACATAGTGTGTGACAGATGTCATCTTGTAAAAATGAAACTATACCCATTGGACAATAACTCTCCTTTCTTCACACCACCCATCCCCCGGCAACTGCCATTCTATTTTCTCTAAGAGTCTGATTACTTGAGATACCTCATCTAAGTGGAATCATGCAGTATTTGTCTTTTTCAAGTGGTGTATAGTCCTCAGCATTCATCTATAATGTCCTCAAGGTTCATCCATGTTGTAGTATATGATGGAATTTTCTTAGGTTGGTAGGTCTGTTTTTAATTATCTGAGGAACTTCCATACTGTCTTCTGTAGGGGCTACACACCAACAGCGTACAATAGTGCTTAAGGGTCCCAATTTCTCCACATGCTTGTCCACACTAGTATTCACTATCTATCTGTCTATCTGCTTAATCTTTCTAATGACTATCCTAATAGACATGGTATAATATTTCATGGATTTTATTTGTATTTCTCAGATGATCAATGATGTTGAAATCTTTTTTTATGCTGTTGGCTATTTGTATATCTTCTTTAGAGAACTATCTATTCAAGCTCTTTGTCCATTCTTTAATTGGATTTGTTTTAAAGATTTTATTTATTTATTTTTAGAGAGGTATGGGAGGGAGAAAGAGAGAGAGAGAGAAACATCAATGTGTGGTTGCTGGGGGCCGTGGCCTGCAACACAGGCATGTGCCCTGACTGGGAATCGAACCTGTGATGCTTTGGTTCGCAGCCTGCGCTCAATCCACTGAGCTACACCAGCCAGGGTGGATTATTTGTTTTTTTAGTTGTTGAGTTCTAGGTGTTCTGCTTATTAACCCTTATGATGTGTATTAATAAGTATATTCTCCCATTTCATAGGTTGCCTTTAACTTTGTTGATTGCTTCCTTTGCTGCACAAAAGTTTTTTTAAGTTTCATTTATTCCTTGTTGCCAGTACTTTCAGTGTCATATCCAAGAAATCATGCCAAATGTGATGTTGTATAAAGTTTTCTCCTGGGAGTTTTACGATTTCAGGTCTTACATTTAGGTCTTTAATCCATTTTGAGTTAATTTTTGTATATGCTGTAAGGTAAGGGTACAACTTCCTACTTTTACACATGTATGCTTAGTTTTCCCAACAGCATTTGTTGAGGAGACCGTCCTTTCTGCATTGTATAGTGTTGGCACTCTTGTCAGAGATCATTTGGCATCTATGTGAGGATTTACACCTAGGGTCTCTATTCTGTTTCATTGGTCTATATATCTTTCTTTATGACAGTACCATACTGTTTTGGTTACTACAGCTATATAACGTGTTTCAAAATCAAGCATTATGAGTCCTTCAGCTTTGTTTTATTTTTTCTCAAGATCATTTTGAGATTCCATATGAATTTTAGGATGTTTTTCTTATTTCTGCAAAAACACACAAACAAGGCCATTGGGATTGCATTGAATCTGTGGATTGCTTTGGATAGCATGGAAATTTTAACAATATTAAATCTTCCAATCCATGAACATGGATGTCTTTCCATTTACTTGTTGTTTTCTTTAATTTCTTTTAGAAATATTTTGTAGTTTTCATTGCAT
This sequence comes from Tonatia bakeri, assembly GCA_004024845.1. Taxonomy (NCBI): domain Eukaryota; kingdom Metazoa; phylum Chordata; class Mammalia; order Chiroptera; family Phyllostomidae; genus Tonatia; species Tonatia bakeri. The sequence continues at coordinate 252,183 of PVIA01001145.1, read as the reverse complement.
AAGTTTTTTGCCTGCTTGGTTGTTTATTCCTAAGTATTTTAATATTTTTATTTATTTTATTTTTTATTTTTATTGATTTGAGAGAGAGAGAGGAACATGGTGGGTGGGGGGGGGAGAGAGAGAGAGACAGAAAGAGAGAATGAGAATGAATTTGTTTCCCACTTATTTATATATTCATTAGTTGCTTCTTGTATGTGCCCTGACCAGAGATCAAACCTGCAACCTTGGCACATCAGGATGATGCTCTAACCAACTGAGCTACCTGACCAGGGCAGTGTTTTATTCTTTTTGATGTTCTTATAAATGGGATTGTTGTCTTTATTTCTTTTTGGATTATTCATTGTTAGTATATGGATACATGACTTTTTTGTGTTTTGATTATGCATCCTGCAACTTTGCTGAATTCACTTATTAGTTGTTACAATTTTTCTGTGGAATCTTCAGGGTTTTCTATTTATACAATCATGTCATCTGTGAACATAGATAATTTTGCATCTTTCCCCCCCAATTTAGATGCCTTTTATTTATTTTTCTTGCTTAATTGCTCTGGCTAGAACTTCCACTGTATTGAATAGAAGTAGTAGGTACAGGCATCCTGGCCTTATTCTTTATCTTAGAGGAAAAGGTTTCTGTTTTTAATCATTAGCTGTGAACTTTCCATATATGGCCTTTATTAAGTTGAAATACTTTTTTTCTATCTCCTTAGTTTGTCCAGTGTTTTTTTTTGCATCAAGTGAGACGATCATTTGGTTTTTGTCCTTCATTCTATTAATGTGGGGTATTATTGATTTTTGTATGTTGAATCATCCTTGAATTACAGAAATAAATCCCACTTGGTCATAACATATAATCTTTTTTTAAAAAATTGGTTTTAGATAGAGAGAGGAAGGGAGAGGGAGAGAGAGAAAAAACCATGTTTACTACCCATTGTTCAGTCACTTACGCATTCATTGGTTGCTCCCTGCATGTGCCCTGACCGGGGACCAGAGACTGAACCCTCAACCCTGGTGCATCTAGTCAGATGCTCCAACCAACAAAGCCACCTGGCCAAAGCATATAATCCTTTTGATATGCTAATTCAGTTTGCTAGTATTTCGTTTTAATATTTTTACATCAATATTCATCAGGGATGTTGGTCTGTAGTGTTCTTTTCCTTGCAGTTATCTTTGTCTGGTCTTGGTATAAAGGTAATACTGTCCTCATAAAATGAGTTTGGAAGTGTTCCCTATATAATTTTTTGGAAAAGTTTAAGAAGGATTGGTATTAATTCTTCTTTAAATGTTTGGTAGAATTCCCCAGTGAAGCCATATGGCTTTTCTTTGCTCAGAGGTTTTTCACTACTGATTCAGTCTCATTACTAGTTATATGTCTGTGCATATTTTTTTTATTTCTTTATGATTCAGTCTTGGTAGGTCATATGTTACTAGGAATTTATCCATTTCTTCTAGATTATCCAACTTGTTAGTGTATGATTATTCATTGTAGTCTTTAAAGATCCTTGTTATTTCTGTGATATCAGTTAAAATGTCTCTCTTTCATTTGATTTTTGTTATTTTAGTCTTATCTCTTTGTTTTAGTCTAGCCAAGGGTTTCTCAATTTTATTGATCTCTTCAAAAAACTCTTAGTTTTATTGATTTTTTTTTCTATTTTTAACTTCTCTATTTCATTAATTTCTGCTCCAATTTTTATTATTTTCCTTCATTTGCTAACTCTGGGTTTAACTTGTTCTTCTTATTCTAGTTCCTAGAGTTGTAATGTTGGGTTGTTTATTTGATATCTTTCTTCCTTTTTAATCTAAGTGTTTGTAACAATAAACTTCACTCTTAGTACTGCTTTTGCTATTTCCTATAAGTTTTGGCATGTGATGTTTTCATTCCCAGTAAAGACCAAGTTACTAAAATTATCTGGGCCAAGGACTAATTCTCCAGTAAAACTAAATAATTAAGCCATACTCAATTATAGTGATTTTCCCCATAAAAAATGTGGCCTCATTATATATCTGTCATCTACTGATCATGTATCTAAATATTTATCTATCTTTGTATCTACCTATCTATCTTGGTCCTTTAAGATTACCCAATACTACATTCTTGTTTTCCAGAGGGGGATTCCAAGGCCCAGAGAGATTAGTGTCCTGTCTGTGATCTTGTAGCCAGTTACTTGCAAAGGTCTAAGGGCTTCTGACTTAAGGGGTGAACATATGAATCCTGTAGACTGCACACAGTTAGAATGGAGAAGGCTTCGGAGACCTTTCCTGGGGAATGATAGGTAAGGAGATTAATATTTTAATTTGTACTTTTCTCAGATATTCAAGATACGGGGGTCTTCTAACTGTAGTCTTCATTACACATTGGTGTTTCTCTCCTCTGAGCTTGCTCATTTGTACCTTTTGGCTTTGCCAGGACACTGGGAGTAGGGGTAGGGAGTCTTTTAATAATTTCTGCAGCAAGGCTCTAGCAGGTCTGAGGCAGTGATTGCCCTCAGTAGGAGAGAGACGTGAGTGAGGCTTACGTGAGAAGCTCCGAGGAGATATGCTGTGGTGGTGAAACATTTTTCAACACATCGGGCTTTTCCGTAGTTCTTGTTTGTTTCTCAGTGAGTTTGGGGGAGGAGGAGAGTCAGAGAAATAATGCCTATTTTTAGGGCAATTGAAAAGAACAAGGGAAGGAGAAATTTAAATGTTTGTAATATTTTAAATAAGTAACACCCTCATTGTCATCATCATTAACATAAATAGTATCTGTTATGGGGGCAGATGTGCCAGACATTTTTTGGGGTAGTTTGCATACATTACCTCATTTAAATCTCACATGAGTTCTCCAAGGTGGGTATTGTTATCTCCATTTAAGAGATGAGAACACTTTGGCTCAGAAAGTTTTAACAGCTAACTCAAGGTCATTTAGCTAGGCTAGCTCTGTTCAGAGTCCTTGCTGGATAGTGGAATATGTAGTAGATAATGCGACTTGCCCATAAAGCTCCCCCAGACACATCTTGTATTCTAGACTTTTCTTTTTCAAGGGCTTCATTTGTCCACAGGGCCATGAGATCACCATGTGAGTATAATAAGATAATGGAATGGCTTTTTTTAGTATGACTGATGGAAATCATTGCCATGTAGTCATAAATTACATTCATTTTGGATATGTGTTTCAAATTTCACACACACCACTATGGCCGTAATGAGAGCTCTCTACTCGTCCATATTTTCATACCTTCGGTCTCTTGGCATGCCCTCGATTGCCAGTGTGATACTGCAGGCCGTCTGAAGGACTGACTCTGTTTCTTGGCTTTTCTGACTGGACACCTACCCTCTTCTGGATTCTGTTCCAAATGTCTGACTTGATCTTTAGTTACAGTCCTCCATGGACTTGTCATAGCCAAGCTCACCCTGAACCATAGTTCATCAGCTGTGTACTGTGGATGTGTTCCTGACTATTACTCATTTCCCTCGGCACGATCTCTGCTCTGAGTTTGTTGCCAGTTAAAGGAGCCCTTGCATTGGTAGAGCCCTCTGTTACAGCTTCTCGTCTCCTCTGACATCCACTACGATCCGCTGTTTGCCTACATTACTTTCTGTTGTGCTATCAATATTGAGTTTCTAGATATAGGAAACATTGGCACATGAAATTTGCCTAAATAGTGTAGATGAAATATAAAATATGCACCATAACATGCATAAACACATATTTAATAAAAGCCCATTGGATACAAAGGGAGTTTAGATGTCTTGGCAAAGTGGTTTAAGTCATGATTTAGTCAACCTCTGCTACAGACGTTAACACCTTGATTAACAGGCATAGAGATCATAAGCCAAAATATTCCTCCGTACAACCCAAAGTTAGAGGAACTGACAGAGCATAAAAAGATCTAAAGATCTACATTTTTCTGAAGCCCTTAGATAACAAGTTTTTCTTGTTATCTAGTCACCTTGAAACACTTCATATATGCTAATCACAGTCACCAAGAATCACAAAGCAGGGATAGTAAAATATTTATTATCTGCAGAGTTCAGTTTACATTAACCCACTTTTTTCTCATTTCGCAAGAACTTTTATATAATTTTTGACCTTTCAGGTTTGGAAAGAGCTATTTTGATCTTCGAACCCCGATAAAACAAACACTGCTTTAGTCTCTACTTTCAGTTTATTCTGTTAATTTAGACATTGGTGGCCACTCAGAACCATTAAACACAAATCCAAGAGCTGAGCTACACACTTTAAGCAGCTTCTGAAGTCCCTTCATTTTGCAGAATGGGAAAAGTTGAAGTGCTCGTTTCCTGAATAGGGTTAAGAGTTGAGTGTTACTGCAACTTTATTTCAACTTTCCAGTTTCTTACAGTCACAGCACTGGTGTATAAACTTGGCAATATAAATTAGTGGAAACCCCCAAATAGGTGGTGTGGCCACACTGGGTTTGCTACTGGCTGGCCCAGTGACCCTGCACAAATTACAATTTCTTTGGGCTTCAGTTTCTTCGTTTGGCATGAGAGATGATTGAACTAAACCCAAAGGAACCTCAATATCTCTCATATTCTTTATTATGTGTCTACATGGTGTACACACATTCATGATACTCACCCAATCTACACATGCCGTTATATGCACACAGACGAGGGTGCAGCACTTTAAATAAATTTGATAACTCAGAATTAGATCATGACTTTCACTTTGCAGAAATGGTTCTTTCCGAAATGATTCATTATGTGGTTGCTGTAAGTCAGAAGTAGGAAATGTGTGACTGTAGACAGATTTATGCCTTAACTTAATTTTATTCAGTTAATGGGGTAAATATTTCATATGCTTGCAATTGTTAAATCACGAGATAGCCTTAGAAAAATTAAGTGGCAGTACCTAAAAGGGGACAGGAAGAGGCCAATACTTCATTAATCTGTCTCTCTGCTTTAGCTCAATTTCCTTTTTTTCTTTATCTTTTTCTGTTAAATTACTGGTATAAATACTTGAAATATATGTAATATATGACTTTAATACTTTTTCTGATTATTAAAGTAACATGCTCATTGTGGAGTGATTGGGGGAAAATGGAAAAGTTGGCAGAAGGAAGGAAGAAAAAAAGTCACTCAAATTCTAACAAAGTAATTGCTGTTAACAATTTCGTATATTTCCTTTCAACATTTTTTCCTGTTTTTATGTACATGGAATCATACTATTCTTTGTGTTGCTTTTTTATTGGACATCACAGTGTAAGAGTTTTTTAATATTATTAAAATGATTGGTAAACATATTTTTTAAGGTTATTTAGCACTCTGTCGTACAGCTGTAGCATAATTTACTTAACCACCTTCTTACTGTCGTCCATTTAATTACTTTCAATTTTTCACTATTATAAATGATTCTGCACTGAACATTTTGGTGCATAAAGCTTTTCTGTCTGTATTTTACATTATTTCTTCAGGATAGATTCCCAGAAATTGAATTACAGGGTCAAAGGTACGAACATTTTTAAGAAGGCTCTTGATCTATAATGCCAGATGGCTTTTCCAAAATGTTATTTTTAATCACTTTACACTCCCTATAGCAATATGTGAGAGTGCCTTTTTCTACCATAGTCTTAGCTATTCCTCTCTAAACACTAAATAAAGACTCCTTCTGATTTGATAGGTAAAAATTGTACTCCACCGCAGTGTTAATTTTTATTTCTGTAATTAGTGGTAATAGTCAATGCTTTTTAATCATCTGTAGTTTCTCTTTTGTGAAATTTCTGCTCATATCTGCAGTACATTTTAAGTTTTTTATTTTGAACATAATTTTGTGTTATCAGTATATAAATCAGATGAGTGCAAACCTTTTTCTTTCTTTAAAAATGTTGTATTAAGTTGCCTTTCTCTTTGTTCTTGGTTGATTTTTTTTCTGTTGGTCATTAGTTTATCGAATCATGGTTTTAAATAGCAAGCTGTCCTGGTGTGCTTCTGTGTATATGGCTTTCAAATATTTGGGGAATAAGCTTATAGAGTTGAGTTTTATGTGTGGCTTTGCAGGTGCAGGTGCATGCAGGTGCATGTTTGCTAAATGAAGTGAGATATGCTTATGTATATCATTTCGCAGATTTCCAGGCACCTCACGTGTGCAGTCTGAAACCTTCTTAAGTTTTTGCAAGTTGGCATTAGTTAATAATGACTAAATAAAGAATTTAATGAATGTTTTTCATCTAATAATTTAGTATATTTTTTCCTTTATTTTTATGGATTATTAGATTTGGAGTTGATATTGCTTTTTTAATTAACATCACAAGTTAAGGATTTTTCTATGTTACTAAAAACTGTTTAGGAAATATAATCTTTAATGGTTTCTGCTCCCACCCTCCCATCTCCCACCATCTGTTTTCCACATCATTCTTCACCACCCTAAGAAAAACAGAACACATATTTCTTTGGTAGTTGGCCATATAATTAGAAATCAATGTATGTACAGGCACCATGAATATTTTATTGATAACAGTGTTGAAACAGAGTGTTTGCTATTTTAAAATATGGCTGCTCCAAAGTAATTCAAATGCTGTTTGAAACAATTTAATCAAATTTATTTGTACAAAAGCACTTAGCTATGAGCCAAGTGCTACTCACTGATCAATGTTGATCAGGTCATTTGAATATTGAACAAAGCCCAGGACCAAATGAATGGTCCTTAAGGGATGGAGGTGGGGTGTTTTTGGTCAGGTCACAGCTGAGCTCACTCATCCCTGATGACTTTTGCTCTGAGCTCTGAATGCACTGGTTCCCTGAAAGAGAATGTGTTTTCAGGATGTCAGGCGAACCAGTTTGTATCAAGTTTTAGGATTCATTCTCTTAAATCTTAGCAATATTATGCCTTCCTGGAGGGCTGACTGGATAAGCTTCACTCCTGTAGAGACTTCAAGAGAACTGTGTGATTAATGGGGCCACAGTTGGCCCTTGGGACTCCTGTTGGGAGCTCTAGCACCCCACCATATTTTCATGTACTACAAGACTGTTCTGTGTTTAACCAAGAGAAGTGTCTTTGTCCAAGGTGGTGGTCTCTGCCTTGCCTTTACCACTTCTGCAGAACCAAGAGGAAAGAACGATCGTTGGAGAGTAGAGAGAACGGGAGGTATGACTTCATTTTGGTCTGGGCACTGTTTTGGCTCACAGTGCCTGGGAATCTGGGTCCCTTATCACCCATGGATCACTTAGAGAGTTTCATTTATTGTAGCCCAAACATGGGAGGGATAGTCTAGCCCATGTGATATGTCATTATGAGAATTGGAAATAGTATTTAAAAATAATATTCTTTAGCCCTGGCTACTGTGGCTCAGTGGATTGAGTGCCACCCTGTGAACAGTCGATTCATTAGTTTGATTCCCAGTCAGGGCATATGCCTGGGTTGTGGGCCAGGTCCCCAGTGGGTGGCGTGCGAGAGGCAACCACACATTGATGTTTCTCTCCCTCTCTTTCTCCCTCCCTTCCCCTCTCTAAAAAAAAAAAAAACCAAAATAAATAAAATTTAAAAATAAATAAAATAATATTCTTTAAAAGGAGACTATGACTAGAGAACCATGAGGATATTTTATTGAATTTGACATACAAGAAAGAATACAAATTAGAACCAGGCCATTGGGAGGTGAGACTTCTGATTCCTTTCTTCCTCTGCGTCATTATAGCCCTGAATGCCCTGGATAAAAACTTTCTTAGAGTTAATTTAAGCACCTCACCTTGGTTTTTTGGGACAGTTGTGTTTAGCCTATGAAATTTCAGTTCAGTTCATTTAACAATTATTTGTACATGAACCACTAGGATTGTTTCTTTGGATGTGAATCTGGCCTCTATCATTTTTAACAGTAAGATCTTAGGCAGATATGACCGTCATGTGAGGAACCAGTGATGTGCCTATGTTGAGTATGGAGCATGGTACCTGGTGCGAAATAAGTACTAAGTAAATATTAGTTATTATTATCATGATTATATTGTATACTTCCAATGGACAAGACTTATCTTACCTTTATATTTTTGATAAAAGAGTGTCATGTACATGGTAGGCCAATAATTGTTGGATTTGATCAGTTTCCTCAGTAGCTTATCTTGGGTCCAAGCACATCTTTCCCTTGTAGTTTGATGGTTATCGTGATAGCAGTGGTGGCTTTGGAAACACATGTAAGGTACATGTAATTTACTGTTCTGAGACTAAATAGGGGATTCGGTTTATCAGGAGGCAGTCTGATACCTTGTATCAGAATCTTTGTAAATTTTACTTTAAAAAGCGTTGTAAACTGCATTTTTTCCTTTAGAAAGGTTGTATGGCTGTATCTGTACAGTACCTGAGAATATTTAAATTTCTAATTACTAGGGAGACTGTCAGATTCTATGAGGTTAAGGATAAAATTCCAAATTGACAGTGAAATAGTGTGACCCTCACTACATTTGTAGCTCACCTATTGAAAGCCACTAAATAATGTTTTGGAATGACCATTATAGGTTTAAATGTATTTCAGTGGGGCCTGTAATTTTCTTAGGGCTTTGAAGCTCAGTAAAGTTGCAAGCTGGTCAGGACTTTGAAAGGAGAAAGGGGAGAGCATTGATGCAGGGGAATGCAAGAAGATGCTCTTTCTTCTTGAATAGGAATCACAGTCCCATTAAAAGAAAAATGCCAGAGTCTTGGCAAAAAGCACAAATTTGCATATTATTCACATGCATTTGCATACTGAGTTCAAGGGGCTCTATCTTCAAGTATGTAAAATAAATTGTGTAATCTGCCGCAATTGTGTTCCAATTCAGTCTCCTGGGCATTGCACAAATGAAATACATAACATGTTTAAAAATCTCATTTCAGAAGATGAAAGATGTCAATCAGCTAAAGGAAGCTGCACATTAGTAATACCGATAGAGAGCAGAGAGCGGTTTGGCTGTAGTGCAAGACTGGGAAAGCTACTGCCTTCAAATTCCTCACCTACCAAAGAAGCCTGCTCAGATGGGTCCTGGACCCATCCATGAGTTTGCTGCTTCAGAGACCATGGTGCCCAAGGTGCTGCCTTTCTCCCATATTGGAAAGTCTGCATGGTACCTAAGAAGTAATGTGGGGGAAACATAATCCCGTAATATCTATAAGCCTTCCTACAGTGCCTCCTCTCAATAAACATACAAGGCCTGTCCAGAAGGTATCCAGCCATGTAGTATGAAAAGTAGAGATATTTATTGAAGAAGATATAAGAAACATTGTACATAGGGCAGTGACACCTCAGTCCTCTTCAAAGTAGGCAATTTGGGAGCTCACACAGTTCTGCCAACTGTAATACAATGTTCCTTTTGCTCTGGTAGTGAACTTTGCCATGACACATTTCATGCCAAGATCCTGAGTCAAAATCTCAGACACAGTAGTTTTTGGAATCCCCAAATCAGCTTCTAGTTCTGTCACTATCAGTCGTCAATCTTTGTTCATTGCAGCCCGTACACATTCAGCATTCTCAGGTGTTCTGCTTGTTGCAGGCCTTCCAGAACATGGATCACTTTCATCAGATTCCTGACCATCTTTGAAGCATTTGTGCCAAACTTTTATTTACGCTGCACTCATTGCATCATCCCTGAAAGCCTTCTGAATCATCTGAATAGTTTCTGCAGAGGAATGTGCAGGCTTAATGCAAAATTTGATACAGATTCATTGCTGTACTCTCTCAGTCATTTTGAATGCGATGGCCACACAATACACATGTTCACTTAGTAGCGTCTAACGCTCCCAATGACTGGTACAGTTAAGTTGTCATCGTTCACACATGTGCATTCCAGGCCACTCTCCTTTGCCACCAGGTTACATCGATGTTGCGCAAACCATTCTCACTGTATTGACAATGGCTGGATTTTTTCTAGAGAGACATCCTACACTCTAGGTAAAACACGAAACACTCTTGTGTTTGCTATGTAAATGTTACTTTATGACAAGTGCCTGAGCTTCTTTTCTAACCAGATTGGTGCCCCTCAGCCTCACTTACGTAGACATTCCAGTGCTGCCTGGTCAGATGGAGTGGTGGTGGTGGCACCAACCAACCAGTCAGCAGCAAACAGTCAGATTCTAATACCCAGTTTAGGCTCAGCAGTTTACAAATCCCCCAGTATGGCCTTCAGCACCTATAGAGTGATACGTAGGTGATTCAGAGTACACAAGTTCCTGAAGTCTTTTCCTTTCTAGAAGTGATAGCTAGGTGGGCAAACTTCACAGGAAGTTAAAACCAAAAGGGTCTGACAGAACAGACAGATGGGGCAAGAGGCAATTACTGAAGGAAACAATGATGCATTGGTGACAAGGAGTGGCAAATATTCAGGAATAAAGGACATCCATTCCTATTAGTGTTGAAACAATCTCCTGAATGTTTCAAGTCCATAGCCTATGAAGATTTGACTTTAAGATGTCATGGGATGTTGGCGGTAGGCATCGGGTAAAATGGGGGATGAAGATGGTGAGTGAGATTAGGGAAAGTTGGACCTATCCAGCAGTGGAAATAGCTTCGAAAAGATATGGGATGGAAGATGCACCAAATCATAGGATCCAAATAGGCACAAGGAACTCTGGGCTGGATTCACCTTTTACTGAGAATTTGTTGAGCCTTGTATTCTCTTGGGAGGAAGAAACTGGCAAGCATCAAGCAGAGGGTCAGGGATCTGGTTGGTAGGCTGGAGTTTAAGGCAAGCTTCTAGCTGTAGCAGGGGATTGTAGATCAGGGAGGCGAGGTAGGCCAGCCATCTGGTCAGCATCAGCCCAGCAGAGGCTGCTGGTGGGCAGCAGGGTCTCAGTTCCTCCCAGGTGGTGATGACAGAGGGTAGGAACCGTTTCAGTCCCCACGACATGGAGAGCCCCGGACTATTGCCTTCATCAGGCTTTGTTTAGAAGCTTAGGAAAGATGACGTCTGCTGACCAACAAGGCTGAGGAAGGAAGGTGACTGATAAGGAGCTTTGTTCCCCGATGGTACTTCTCTGTGCCTGTGACTACTGGGTATTTTAACTTCCCAGGCTCATATGGTGAGACATGCACTTCTTTTTTTTGTCATTTGAGTGAAAGCTAGGTATATGCCCATTTCACTAGGTGCCCAAATCCATCATTGGTACGATTCTATAAACCCTAGGAGGCTGAGAACAAAAGCAATTTGGAAAAATATGGGTTTGGCATGGTCTTGGGGAACAACTACTTGACTGCTATTCACATTCTGATTTTACATTCTAGCCTCCCTCTTCATTTTTAGGTAAGTCACTTAACCTGTTGCTCTTGGTTTGTCCATTTATAAAATGGGTATTTAATACATGCATACTTTACAAAAGTTTTATGAAAATTCATTAGGTACAGTTTATAAAGTAGTTGGAAGATGAAGCACTAAGTTTTAAGTTGGGTACTTACACTGTGCTTATCTAAGATTTCCTTGGCAGGCTCAAATATGGATTTTTTTTATGCACTTTTCTTTGCTAGAGATGTTATATAGATTCATTTTGGGTTAAACACAACTGCCTGTTTGTCCTTGTTTATACTCATTTCACATAATCCCTCTTCCTCTCTCATTTCTCCGCCTTCTTTCCAGTACCAATTCAGCTTTATTGTTTGCTCAGCTGACTCGGAATTGGGACAGTGGAGTCAACTTGCTCGTAAAAGTGAATGCAGGTGGACTGTGAACCTTATCAGTCCAAGACTCAGCCCACAGAAATTCAGAGGGTCATTGTCACCATACACTTGAGGACATGACATGATTTCTGTCACATTTCAGAGGGAAGGTGCTGTATAAATAAGACACCTGGCCACAAAGCAGGTTTCAGAAGTGAATTCCTACGAGCTGTTGGCCCAGAGAAGCATTTATTGGCCTTCTCCCCTTTTTGAGCCTGCTCCAACGAAATAAAATACACGAGATCTACAAACTCCCAGTCTTCATTACTTACTTTGCATAATTATTACTTGTCCTAGATGAGTGGGTAAGTGTAAGTAAGACTGAAACAAATCCCCAAAGTGTTCTGAAAACAGGTTGCATTGACTAAGAATTCAATTATTCTTTTAGGAGTTTGATTTTTTAATTTAATTTTTTTTCTGCTTTCATTCATGCCATCTTTTTAAAAATAATTTTTTCTCCTCACCTGAGGACATTTTCTTGTTGCTTATAGAGACAGGAAGGGGGTGGGGGGAGGAGGAAAGAGAGACAGAAAGAGAGAGAGAGAGAAAGAGAAAGGAAGAGCAACATCGACGTGAGAGGGAAGCATCCATCAGTTGCCTTCCATACCCCTTCAAGCAGGGATCAAACCTGCAACCTAGCTATGTGCCCTGACCAAGAATCGAACCTACAGTCTTTTGGTGCACAAGACGATGCTCCAACCAACAGGGCAACCCAATCAGGGCAATGTTACCTATTTTTAAAAAAGTTTTTAAAAAGTGACTTATTCAAATTTGTAAAATCTGTTTTCTACTTGTTTTTGTTTCTTCAGTATAACTGAAAGATTTTTCAAAAGCATTTCAGCTATTTTTGTAATAATTTTTCTAGTTTGAAACTTAATTTGCTCTCCTATGCTGGCTGCTCCCTATTTGAGTGGCTGTATAGGGTTGAGATTAAGAGGATAAATGCTAGAGATTTCTGCCTAAATTTGTATCCTAGTTCCTCCATTTAGAAGTAGTGTAACCTTGGGTCAGTTACTTAACTTTTCTGTATCTCAGTTTATTCATTTGTTAAATGGGATTAATAATAACATCTGCCTCATCAGGTTGGGTAAAGGTCAAGTGAATTACCACATATAAAGCACTCGGAGCATGCATATTACACAGGAAGTACTATGTAGGTGTTAAAGAATGAGGATTTCTTCCGTGTGCCTCTATTATGGTACTGACATGCCCTAAATTATTTGGTTGAGAAACACGGAAGCTGGCTTGGGTTGGAGGGGGTTTATTATAGGGCAAGGATTACGGCCTCAAGAGGAACCTGGGTGGGGTTGAGGGATAATACTGGACAGCCTGCAAGAACCAAGGCAGCCATACACCTCGCCTCCTTCCTCTCCTGGTTGTAGGAAGTCTGGCATCTTGTCTCTGCTTCTCAGTCTTTGCCAGTCTTCCATTTCTTTTTGCCACCTGGCCCATCCTGCTTGCTTAGCAGCACCCCTCAGCTCAGAATCACTCTCCCCAAATCACAGCCTGAAGCCTGTAAGTCCATTGCCCACAGATAACTTACTTAGCTTCTCTGCATTTAAATTCCAGTTTTCCTAATTGGTTAGGCACCCCCCGCCCCCTGGTTCAGTGAGCAGAGGGAGTGGAGTCAGGTGGCGCCGTGGGGACGGTGATATATTGTGTGCTTCTCCCGAGGCAGCTTCTGTATGAATTTCTCTGTGCCTTTTCAAAGTCATGAGATGAACTGATGAGATGAACTGATTTTGAAAAGTTCTACATGGAAAGTAAAAATAAAATACCACTTAGGGGAAGTAGAGATATATAAGATATAAAAATGTAATGTTGTTAAGTCCCAACTTACTGTTTTGGTAAGATCATACAGTTCATTAGGCTTTGTTAGAGAAGTCTTTTAGCTCCTAGGTCAGAATATATAAGCTAAACCAATTATTCATATGGAAGTAAAAAATTAAATTTAAAATCTAATAAAATTGAAATGTGTAAAAAGAAGAGTTGTGCATGAGATGAACTGTTTTATTTTATTTCCTTAAAATAGACTAGTCATGACCATAGTTTGGGGAACACCATTCTGAGACTTGTGTGTACTGGTGGGTTGGGCTGGGGAGCAACTGGCTTCTCTGTACTCCTCCAGTCAAGGCTTCTCCGTCTTTGGTGCACAACAGTATCCCTTGGGCATTCATGAAAAACGCAGATTCCCAAATTTTGTCTCTAGAGACTGCATCACCCCACCTGGGTCAGGCCCGGGTATCCACAGATTTTGCCAAGTGATCAGGTGTTTCTCAGGCAAGTTGCTTGCAGATCCTATTTGGAGAAACACTGTAGTAAATATGTGCTTTCTCATAAACTATATACCTTGCCCTTCTTTTCCCCCACTCTGTGCATGAATTGTCTGTTTTATGATTGACTGTATTCCAAAAGTCAGTTTCGGAGACTCTTGTTTAAAACTTAAGGATATCATCTCTTTTAGGTAGGTTGGTAGATTTATAAGCCAACATATATAAAAGCCTAGAGTTAAGCTTCCCTTTAGATTTTGTTATCAGTACTTCTCAAACCCTGTAGCTGGCAGCAGTGGTGAGTGAGGTTGGGCCCAGGTGATGGATCATAGGCAAGGGGCAGCGACGGCCGCCCCCAGCAAGGTAGAAGAGAATCTATGTGGAGAGTGAAGTGGACATTGAAGGAAGAAGAGTGAAAATTCTCACAGTAACGAAGAGAAAAAACTAGTTTGGGGGAATTTCTAACCACACCCAGGTAGATAGGAAGATCTTAAATATGTGCTTTTGTGCTTTCAATTTAGCGATTTCATCTTCATTTAGTTGACACTTAAATCAGTTTTTTGACTCAGACTATATTTCTGTGGGAAGGGATTGATTACAAAGGAGTGGAGGGAACTTTTAGGATGATGAAAACATTCTATATCTTGATGATGGTGATGCTTGCAAACTATATACATTTGTAAAAACTGATAGAAATGTATAGTTAAAGGGGTGAATATTATTGTATGTAAATTACACCTCAGTAAACTAGACCTAAGAAACAGAATTTCGTTATTAGTTAAAATTTACATACTGATGTATGCATGAATGAGTACTTTGTCAGTTCCATTTAGTAATAACAAATCTCCACATCTGCTTAGTACCTTTCAATTTATAAGCTACATTCATACCGATTTCCTCATGTTAGTCTCAGAAGCCTGTGCAGTTGGCATACTTGTTCACATTTAGAAGAGAAGCTACTTCTGTGAGGTTTAGAGAGGCTAAGTGATGTGCTTAAGGTCATGCCAATCTTTTTGAATTCCAGGGCTTTTCCCACTGTCAATGCCTTTTAAAAATAGATTGCATTCGCCAATTTTGAAAAAAAATTTGTTGGTTTTCTTTATGGCCAACTTGGGTGCTCTTTCTTCCCTTTGATTAGCTTGGAATTCCTGCTTTGGTCCAGACCAACTCCAGGAAGCTTCCAGGTACTTCATTCAGTCCCCTCCCCTCTTACACACCCTCTGCCAGAGCACTTCCATTTTGCCCAAAGTGTAGATCTCCTGGGAGAACGCTCTTGGCAAGCCCAGAATCACCCAGGACACCCATTGTGTCCTCTTCTTCTTGGCAGATGGTATATACGCTATAGCTTGTGTTGTGCGTAACCAGTTGAGCTCTCTATAATTTTTCATCTAACCGTTGGAGAGATTTGTGTAAGAAAGAGCTTGTTGACTCTGGATGAGAAGACAAATGGAAATTTGGAGAACTGGTGTGGAGATCAACAAGTGCATGGCTGGGAGAAGAATGAGTGAATTTCAAGGCATGAGATTAATTAGGTGGCGGTTAAGGGCTTAGCATCTCCTTTCATCAAACTCTGCGGAGCTCAGAGTGGATCAGTCATGTTTCTGTCAGACTACATCACTACATCTCTATGTAGATTCTTAAGGGAAGAGGAGACTGGGAAATAAGATGTCAGGTTTTAAAGAAAGAAACATGTAGTTTAATGCAGAAGATAAGTCTGATGAGGGATCTTTTGATGTGGAATGAGAGAAGGAGCCAGAAGAAGGATGGTTGTATGAAAACACTAGGACTTTGCAGCAGTCGATGCAGAGAGAATTTGGTACAAGAATAGAGAAAGTAACAGGTTTGACTTAGACCTGCATATAAATTAGACAAAGGGAAATGACAAGGGCACGTGAAGAGCTATGAAAACGTTCAGACATGTTAACCTTGAAGTGATGCCAGGCAACTAGACAGATGTATAGAAGTGTAAAACTAGGCCTTTCTTTAAAGGTTAGGAATGAATAAGATTTGAGGCACTGGCTCTGTTGGGGGAAGGGGAAGTGTAGGAGTCGTGGTTAAATTCTGGGCAGAAATGAAGCCCTGTGAAGAGACAAGATGAGGGCAGAAAACGAGCGGTCCAGAGAAGGTGAGAGAATGGACAGAAAGACCCCCAGAGACCATCAGGTGCAAGAAGACCAGGGAAATGCAGAGAGGTTAAGTGCTGAGAGAGCTGGTGAAATGGGGAAGGAGCGGGTGATAAATCTTGTCAAACATAGCCGGGGAAAATTAGAACAGCGGAAAAAGGGAGGCAGCTGGAGCTGTTCATGAACATATTGTTAGTGACTTGTGTCAAAATAGTTTTAGTAAAATAGAATGGATGAAGGTATGAATTCACTCAAAAAGAATTCTAGAAGAGGAAATTTTAAGGAAAGGAGAGGACAGATTTAAGAAGCAAGGTGACGAATGAAATGAAGAGGAGAGAGTAGGAGACGCAAAATGGATGAAAGTGAGATATTTTTCCCTCTCTTTACTACACACACACATTCCTGCACACAACTGGTCTCACATAAAACCTTATAGATCCTTATCAGCCCACATGAGGCAAGAAAGAAAAAGGCTGCCTAAGGATGAAGGATTTCAATGAATTTAGTGGGGTTTCATTAGTTGATAAAAATGATACAGGTTTCAAGTGTGTAATTCTGTAATACATCATCTGTGTATTGTACTGTGTGTTCACTTGCCAAAGTCTAGTCTCCAATCCAGAGAACAGACTGACAGCTGTCAGACGGGACAGCCTTTGAATGAGCAAGTGAAAGTAATAAATAGGAAGAGCTGAGGAAGTAGACTTAGAGATGAGAGGAGAAAGGGACATCTTTTTTCAGGTAACAGTCTAGTGTCGTCGTATTTAGGTTCACATTATCACATGGAAATGTTCACGTTGAGAAGAGAACTGTTTCCGTGAATCCTGTTTCAATCAAAAGCACTTCAGTGAATGGTATTTCATGAGCACTTTGGTTCCTTAATCATTACAAAATTGGGGTCTTAACTTCTCAACAGTGATGGCTATTATCGAGAAGCAGAGAAGGAATTTCCCTGCTGTAATAAGCTTAGTCTAGTTGACTCCCCAAACAGGCTTTGAAGGCAGCTGCAATTTCATTCACCTTGGAAGTTGAAAATAAACTGGTTTCAGTGATCAGGGACCAGTTCCTTCCCCTCCTGTTCGTCCCTCATTTCTTGTCACTGCTCTAGCTAAGTGCCTTAGCTGGGCGCCCAGATTCCTCTGCATACCTTTTCGGCTCTATCTCATGACTGCCCTCTCCTTGCGTGCTTTCTTTGGGCCAGGCCACTCTGCTCATGTTTTTGATAAGCTCTGTGCCTCACTGCTTTTCCGCCTCAGCGCTGCCACTTCTGTGCTTTTGCTCAAGCCAGTTTCTTCACCGTGGGTGCTGTTGCCCTCACTGTTTAAGCTCAGAGCAGTTTCTCTCTGATCGGCTTCATGCTCCTCTGGCACCTTCATGCCCTCTGAAGGTCCAGTGCTGGGGCGTGTGTGCTTCATCTCCATGCTGGAGCGTACAGTCCTGTGGGCAGATGTCAAGTCTTGACCCCCTGAAACACTTCCCTGTGATTCACAGGACAGACCCTCAATAAGAATTTGGACTTTTGAGAGGAAAGGGACAGGAACTGGTGTGAGGTTGTAACTCAAGTTCTTTGCTTTCAGAATCTATTTTTTTTTCAAGTTCTATTGAGATACAATTGACATATAGCACTGTATGTGTTGAAGGTGTAAACATAATGACTTGACTTACACATACTGGAAAATGATTACCACATAGTTTTGTTAACATCGATCATCTCATATGTCAAAGTCTAATTTAAAATGGGAAAGTCGCAGATACCCTGAGTGCGTACCCCCTGTATCTGCATGTGCAGATCTCTGCCCGTGGATTCTGGCATGACCTGTGACTGAGTTGAGTCAGGGAAAAGCTTCATCTGGCCTCATCAGGGCATGGAAAAGGAGGTGCAGGTTGTGCCCACTGTCCCCACCCTGCTATTTCTATGGTGACGTGAACATGGCAATTTAGGACCAATGCACATGTTCTTCTAACTGTAAAAATGCTGGATTCAGAGAAAGAACAGTTACTTCTTTCAAAAACAATATATAATGTGAAGGGTGGCCAAATTGCAACTATATTATTATCATTACAGCAAGGAATTCACAAACATTTTTTCATCCCTTTTCACTATTTAATTTTTTCCCACATGTTAAGAAAAAAAATACAAAGTTAAGTGTCATATGTTTCCTAGAAATACCACCTTTATGTTTTCTTATGCTGCTGTATTTATTTGTTTAAAATTTGGCTTATAATTTGACAGTAAAAATTGATTCTAAAACTTTATGTTTTTCCTGAAGCAGGTTATGATCATATCAAAGAAAGAAAAGAAATAAGGGCTCATTATCAATTTGTTTCTTTAGCACTGTAAAGTCCGACTTAATGAACGCATTTTCCTTCATGGAAATGCTCTGCCTTTCTCTGGATTGTGCCTTGTAGTCATTCTGAAAATTGCTTGGTGTGTTTTTCTGATTTCCAGTCCTTTTACATTCCTCACTTTCAAGGCTTTTCTCTTGAAATATTCTACAGATGTTCATTTATTCTTTGCAGAGCTCCAGGCTCCCGAAGAGCATTACTGCTTATGATGCTGCTAACTAGGACGTAAGGATAAGCATGAAGCATGATCAGGAGAGGCAGGCCAGTGGTGGTAGAATTCAGGTCCCGCTTCTGCCGTTGAAACCTGAGAGGCTCCTAGGCCTCTTATTGTGGAATTCAGGAGAGTCTGCATCGCTTATGATCAGAGCAAGAAACAGATGGCACCCCTAATTTGTTTAACTTGAAGAGGGCTTAGAAAAAAGACCACCAAATTGTGGGCAGTGCACAGAAACCACAAGAAGAGGTACAGTGTCCTAGAGGTAGAAGCAACTTGGTGGAGCTGCCACCACCTGTAGTAACAAAGGAGGAAGGGGGGAGCAAATTTGGAATGTGTAGGGGGAGCTGTATGGAGAAAGATATGTGGAGAGGGACGTTTTATGGAAGCTGTGACCTTTGGTCAAGTGATACATCCAACCCAGAGTGAACCCACAGGGAGGGAATCACAGAGGTCCCTAGTCTTAGCCTTCTTGTTCCCTCTGGGCTGCTTCTGTGCTTTTTATTAGTCAAACCCAACTGGAGGCCAGAGGACTAGAAGTCCATTGATGTGCTCCAGACAGGTCGGCCTCCCAGGGTTCAGAGTAGAGAAGCAGTCTTGAGTGGGGAATGGAAGACAAGGATTCACAGAATTTTGAAGTTGGAAGAGACTTTGAGAGTAGCCATTCATTTCTCTTATTCTACAGCAAAGAAGCTGAGCCACAGAGAGGTTGGGTGATTCTAAGTCCTGTGGCTTGTCAGTGGCAGGATTGTAATAGGGCCTGAGGTTTCCTGGTCCCCAGTTCTGTCACTTGTACTACAGCATTCTTCTTACATAGTAATTGGAGAGGATGGGGGAGAGAAGAGCAAGGCAAGTGAAATTGGAGAGGTTTCGACTTATGCTTAATTCTCTGAGTAGGTGTTCAGATCCACATGTGACATTAGAGGGGTTTGAGCGAGTTCAGAATTCAGGTAAGGTCGGTTTGTGGCTAACAGATAGGTACATTGATGCCAGTAATAAGAATGGCATTTTGTATTAAGCAGTGTATGACGGCATCTAGAGTTGGCCTGATAACCAGTCAGCTCAAATGATGTGGCTTTTGTTCCCTATGGATTCTGGCCCTGCTACCATGCTCTTGTTGAGGTCTTTTTTGGCATCAGAATCTTGTTTTAGACCTAGGCTCTGCTTGCAGGCTGAATCATGTTTGGGCGTCATGCTTCATCAGCAGAACCACCTTAGAACTGAGAGACCACGATAAAGAGGGCTAATTTGTACACATAGACACATGTCACTCGTATCAGAATTGACTCACACACATGTACATGTGCAAATAAGCAATCAGATAGATTGGCAATTATCAGGTAACAACATTGGCCTAGGAATGATCCTTACATAATACCAATAAATTGGAAATGGTATTGGTGTTTATGGTATTTCCCTTCATGTTATAACCCTTAGGAATGCAGGAACTAAAACAATGCCTTCAATTATGTGTCAACAGAGATAGAGAAAGGCAGCTTATTATTGGTTTTCTTTGGTACTTATTCATTGGTTCATTCATTAATGTCATCAACAAATGTTCATTGAGCACTTAGCATATGCCAGACACCCTGCTAAGCACTGGAGATAGATAAGGAAAACAGATGTAATCCTTGCTCTCACTTCATCAGAGCTTGCGAGAAAAGCTATCTTACTAGCCAAAGTAGTGAGGATGGGCTCTCCTTTCCTGTATTCCATGCAGGGAGAATCACTATTGGTGAGTGAAGGTATGGATTTCAAAGGTAATAAGTGACTGTTGTGATGTTGTTGAAGTTGTCCTTTTACTTTGCACAAAATTTGGTGGCTATTTGGTGGCTGCTGGGGAAGGGGGAAGTGGGGAGTAGATGCTGGCTGGCTTTACGATTTAAAAACTCTTTCACTAATTGTTTATATTGAAAAGCAGGTTGTTACACCGAGACTAACTTTTTAAAATAACCTATTTCTAAGGTCAGTAGAAATCGTACCAAAGTTAGAGAGGGAGGTGGGAGGGAAGGAGTCTGACTCATCTAAGTAATTCAAGGCAAGAGAAGCTCCTTATCTGTCTCTGAACACAGTGTATTCACATCCAATGAATAAATATCAGGTACCTGCTATGTGCTAGATGCTTTCAAGTAAACTTTTTAATATTCACAACAATTCTGTGAGGTGAGGATAATAATCTCCATTTTCTAATGAAGAAGATGGGATCAGGGTAATTTAGGTTACTGCCTCCCCTCTTCTCAAGCAAAGTAAGTGTTGAAGCCAAGTTTCAATTCTAGACCTTTTGACTTCTAGGTCCTTTTCTTCTTCACTGTATCATAATACCCTTCTAATTAATATTTTATTATTTTTGCAATTTCAGCCTATTGTTTTCATTACATTTCCTGCTCATCTGTTAGCACTTAGCTTGTTACTCTCCTGATCTCCCAGACAGGATTATGTGGCCTCCTGTGGAGCACTGGGCATACTCTATTATAACTCACCACACTGTACTGTAATTTCCTGTTTATTTGTCTGCCTGGGCCTCTAGGCTAAAGGCTCCTTGTAGATTGGATTCCATTCAGTGTTGGATCCCATCTTCTAGCACATTCCCTGGCACACGCAAAACATTCAATAAACATTTATCAAATGGGTCAATCCAAATGAGTCAGTCTTTACAATACCTGTGAAAGCAGTTATATAATCTTTTACAAATGAGGAGCCTGAGGATCAGAGAAGTAAAGAATCTGATTCAAGATCACACAGCAAGTTAAGAATAAATGTAAAACCTGTGTTCTCAACTCAAATCCTATGCTCTTTCCACCAAACACAGCATGATTATTATTGCTGAGTCTGCAGAAGAGGTTTTGTTGAGGGTTGCAGTGATTAGGAATATACCTAGGCAGTAGAGCAGATCATCTTGGGGGGACACCCCAATTTTAAATCTATTTTAGCACAGACTGATTATCTACACCTCAGAACACCAGTGTTTTCTGGGTAGGTCTGGTGGTCCCTGTCTCGTACCTGGCTGACCATTGCCCTCCCAATACCTTTCTTTTACCTGCTCCCAGATTTTCCTGCTGCCCTGTTCTTGTGTTTCTCTTTTTATCATCCACCACCCATTTTCACTGCTCATTCCCCCTTAATAGTCAGTGACAAACCAATAATTTTTGTTAACACTTTAAAATGCTATTTTGCTGTTAAACCAATACATGCAATTGCCCTAATCTGCTGCCAAATGGTAATAATCAGAATCTGGTTTCAAAAGGTTTGGATTTCAGCAGGGCTGCCTACAATGTCCTTTGAGGCATATAAATTAATTATAATTAAGAACCGTGTGCAGATGTTAGAAGAGAAACTTTGAGCAATTCTGGTGTTTGCTCTTGCAGAATATTAAAGAAAAAAGCATGAGTGGCTGTTGCTGGTGAGAGTACAGATAATCACCTATGTTTGCATCGCAGATTTCTATTAAAATGTACAAATGTGAAGTGATTCATAATCATTTATTAGTTATCTGTACATCCCTTGTGTCAAGAACTTGGGTGATTGTAGAAGTGATACTTTTGCTCTGTGCATAGCAGGGAAGAACAGCTCCAATAGAAAAGCCTGCATTTAGCCGCTGGAAGTGTTCTTGAACAAGGAAGGAGTTCAGGTCTGCCTGGGCCCAGTATGAATAAGAGGGCTCTTTTTAAAACAAATTTAATCTTTATTGTATTTTTCCCATTACCATTTAGTCCTCTTCTAACCCCCCTCCCCCCAGCAATCACCACACTGTTGTTCATGTCTGTGAGTCCTTTTTCCTTTTTCCTCAATCCTTCCACGCCTCTAACCTTATCCCCCCAACCCAACCAGCTGTCTTTTGCTCTTCATCTATGAGTCTGTCTCTTTTTTGCTTGTTAGTTCAGTTTGTTCACTATATTACACATATGAGTGGGATTATATGGTATTTGTCTCTCCCTGACTGGCTTGCTTCACTTAGCATAATATTCTCCAGGTCCATCCATGCTATTGTAAAGGGTAAACATTTCTTCTTTTTTTATAGCTGAGTATATTCCATTGTGTAAATGTACCATAGTTGTTTTACCCACTCATCTACTGATGGACACTTGGGTTGCTTCCATATCTTGTCAATTGTAAATAATGCTGCAGTGAACCTAGGGGTGCTTATATTCTTTCAAATTAGTGTTTTGGGTTCCGTCGGGTATATTCTCAGAAGTGGGATCACTGGGTCAAAAGGCAGATCTATTTTTAATTTTTTGAGGTATCTCCATACTGCTTTCCACAGTGGCTGCACCAGTCTGTATTCCCACCAACAGTGCGGAAGTGATCCCCTTTCTCCACATCTTCACCAGCACTTGTTGTCTGTTGATTTATTGATGATAACCACTCTGACAGGTGTGAGAAGGTATCTGACTGTGGTTTTAATTTACATTTCTCTTATGACTAGTGACATTGAGCATCTTTTCATATGTCTATTGGTCATCTGTATGTCTTCTTTGGAGAAGTGTCTATTTAGGTCTTTTGACCAGTTTTAATTGGGTTGTTTGTTTTTTTAGTATTGAATTTTGTAAGTTCTTTATAAATTTTGGATATGAACCCCTTATCAGATGTATCTCAGTGAATATGTTCTCCCATTCTGTGGGTTGTCTTTTCATTTTGTTGATGATTTCCTTTGCTGTGCAAAAATGTTTTAGTTTGATGTAGTCCCATTTGTTTATTTTTTGTTTCCCTTGCCTGGGGAGATGTTTCTAATAAAATATTGCTATGAGTAATGTCTGAGATTTTGCTGCCTATGTTTTCTTCTGTGATTTTTATGGTTTGAGGCCTAACATTTAAGTCTTTGATACATTTTCAATTTATTCTTGTGTGTGGTATAAGAAGATGGTCTAGTTTCATTTTTCTGCAGGTATCTGTTCAATTTTCCTAACACCATTTATTGAATAAACTATCTTTAGCCCATTGTATGTGGTCACTTCCTCTGTCACATATTAACTCACTGTAAAGGTGTGGGTTTATTTCTGGGCTGTCTATTCTATTCCATCATCTATGTGCCTGTTTTTATGCCAGTACCATTCAGTTCTGATTAATATGCCCTTATAGTATAGTTTGATATTAGGTGGTATGGTTCTTCCAACTTTGATCTTCTTTCTCTGAATCGCTGTTCCTATGTGGGGTCTTTTGTGGCTCCATAAAATTTTTGAAATATTTGTTCTAGTTCTGTGAAGTACATCATTAGAATCTTGATAGGAATTGCTTTGAATCTATTGATTGCTTTGGGTAGTATTGACATTTTAATGATGTTAATTTTTCCTATCCATGAACACAGTATGTGCTTCCACTTCTTTGTGTCTTTTATTTCTTTCTTCAGGGTCTTATAATTTTCCCAGTACAGGTCTTTTACATCCTTGGTTAGGTTTATTCCTAGGTATTTTTTTATAGCAATTGTGAATGGGATTTTCTTATTTTCCCTTTCTGTTAGTTTGTTATTGGCATATAAAAGTGCAACTGATTCCTGGATATTAATTTTGTATCCTGCTACTTTGCCAAATTGATTTTTTAGTTCTAGTAGCTTCTTGGTAGGATCTTGGGGCTTTTCTATATACAGTGTCATGTCATGTGCAAATAATGGTAGTTTTACTTCTTCCTTTCCAATTTGAATGCCTTTTATTTCTTCTTCTTGTCTGATTGCTCTGGCTAGGACTTCTAGTACTATGTTGAAAAAGAGAGATGAAAGTGGACATCTCTGTCTCATTCCCAATCTTAAGGAGAATGCTTGTATTTTTTTCTGGTTGAATATGATGCTGACAGTGGATTTGTTATATGTGGTCTTTATTCTGTTTAGGTATTTTCCTTCTAATCCCACCTTGCTGAGAGTTTTTATCATAAATGGGTGCTGGACTTTATCAAATGTATTTTTTGCATTTATTGATATGATCGTAGTTTTTATCCTTCATTTTATTTATGTGGAGAATCACATTTATAGATTTGCAAATGTTATACTAACCTTGCATTTCTGGAATATATCCCACTTGATCATGGTGTATGATCTTTTTGATGTATTGCTGTGTTTGGTTTGCTGATATTTTGTGGAGAATTTTTGCACCAGTATTCATTAGGGATATTGGCCAATAATTTTCTCTTTTTGCTGTGTCTTCATCTGGTTTTGGAATTAGGATAATGCTGGCCTCATAAAATGAGTTTGGGAGCCTTCCTACTCTTAAATTTTATGAAATAGGTTGAGAAGGAGACGTGTTTGTTCTTCTCAGAATGTTTGGTAAAATTCCTCTGTGAAGTCATCCAGTCCAGGGCTTTTGTTTGTTGGGAGGTTTTTGGTTACTGCTTCAGTTTCACTAGGTGTAATGTCTCTATTCAAATTCTCTGATTCCTCCTGATTTAGTTTAAGAACACTGCATGTTTTTAGGAATGTATCTATTTCGTCCTATAGTCCAGTTTGTTGGCATATACTTATTCATAATATTTCTTATAATCCTTTGTATTTCTTTGGTGTCAGTTATTTCTCCTGTTTAAATTCTGATTTTATTTATTTGGGTCCTTTTTCTTTCTGATGAAGGTTAAAGGTTTGTCAATCTTGTTTATCTTTTCAAAGAACCAGCTCTTGGATTCATTGATCTTTTTTATCTTTTTTTTTTTTACTGTATTTCATTTATTTCTGCTCTGATCTGAATTATTTCCTTCCTTCTATTCACATTGGGCTTTGTTTGTTGTTCTTTTTCAAATTCCTTTAGGTGTGAAGTTATATTGTATATTTGAGCTTATTCTTGTTTTTTTTTTTTTTTTTTTTTTTTTTTTTTTTTTTTTTTTTTTTTTTTTTTTTTTTTTTTTTTTTTTTTTTTTTTTTAGATAGGCCTATAATGCTATGAATTTCCCTCTTAGGATTGCTTTACCAGTGTCTCACAGATTTGGGATTAGTGTGTTCTCATTTTCATTTGTTTCAAGGTAGCTTTTGACTTCTTCCTTGATCTTATAGTTGACCCATTCATTGTTTAATAGCATGTTATTTAGCTTCCATGTTTTGAGTATTTTTAAATGTTCTTGTGATTGATTTCTAGTTTTGTAACATTGAGATCAAAAAAGATGCTTGATATGATTTCAATCTCCTTAAATTTATTTAGACTTGTTTTGTATCTTAATATGTGGTCTGTCCTAGAAAATGTTCCATGTACATTTGAAAAGTATGTATATTCTGCTGCTTTGGGGTGAAATGCTCTGAAAATATCAATTAAATCCACTTGATCTAGTGTGTTATTTAAGGCCATTGTCTCCTTTTTGATTGTCTGTCTGGAATATCTATCCACTGAAGTCAATGGGGTGTTAAAATCCCTGACTATGACTGTATTTATGTCGATCTCTCCCTTTATGTTCATCAAGATTTGCTTCACATATTTAGGTGCTCCTATGTTGGGGATGTATAAATGTTTACTAGGGTTATATCCACTTGTTGGATTGTTTCCTTTATCATTATGTAGTGTCCTTTGTCTCTTACTATAGCCTTGGTTTTAAAGTCTATTCTGTCAGGTATAAGTACTGCTAGTCCAGTTTTTTTTTCCCTTTCTGTTTGCATGAAATATCTTTTTCTATCCCTTTACTTTTAGTCTGTCTGTATCTTTCTATTTGAGATGGGTCTCCTGGAGGCAGCATTTATAGAGGTCTTTTTTTCTTTTCCATTCAGCTACACTGTGGTTCTTGGTTGGAGCATTTAAGCTATTTACATTTTAGGTGATTATTGATAGATATGTATGTAGTGCCATTTTATTCTTTGACTATTTTCCTCTGTTTTTTTTCTCTTTTTCTTCACCTTCTTCTTAAAGCAAGCCCTTTAACATTTGTTGCAGTGTTGTTTTGTTGTTAACAAACTCTAATTTTTTCTTTAAAGTCTGGGAAGTTCCTTATTTCTCCTTGAATTTTAAATGATAGCCTTGCTGGGTAATGTAGCCTTGGGTATAGGTCTTTGCTTCTCATTACTTTGAATATATTGCACACTACTGCCTTCTCATCTGAAATGTTTCTGTTGGGAAATCAGATGACAGTCTAATTGGTGCTCCCTTATAGGTAACTAACTGCTTTTCTCTTGTGGCTTTTAGGATACTCTCCTTGTCTTTAAACCTTATCATTTTAATTATAATGTGTCTCAGTGTAGGCCTCTTTGAATTCAACTTCTTGGGGACTCTCTGAGTTTCCTGGACTTGTGTGTCTTTTTCCTTCATCAGGTTAAGGAAGCTTTTGGTCATTATTTCTTCAAATAGGTTCTGGATCTCTTGCTTTCTCTCTTCTCTTTCTGGTATTCCCATGATGAAGATGTTGTTATGTTTCGTGTTGTCTAAAATGTTTCTTAAACTCTCCTTAGTTTTTAAAAATTTTTTTTTTTCTTTGCTTCTCTGCCTGGGTATTTTCTTCTACCTTGTCTTCCAAATCACTGATTCAATCCTCTGCTTCATCTTACCTACTGTTTATTCCTTCCAATGTATTTCAGACATTGCATTCTTTACTTCTGACTGCTTTTTTTTATGGCTTCTATGTCTTTTTTCATGCTGTTGAGTGTCCTTAGAATATTATTCTAAGCTCTCTGATAATTGCTTGCCTCCATTTCATTTAGTTTTTCTTCTGGAGAATTCTCTTGTTCTTTGATTTGGGATCTGTTTCTTTGTCTTCTTATTTTGGCTTCTTTGTATTTTCTTAGTTGTTAAACTAATCAATGATATAGCCTTAAGCTGTAATCAGCAGCCAGGCTTAAGCACCACAGGGTGGGTGGGGGCCACCACTTCCCCTTAGGCTAATGCCACTTGGAGAGGGGTGCTCTGCTTGAGAAAGATGGCCTCTGCAGTATGGGGAATGACTCAGCATAGGGATCCTGGCAGCTGTTCCTTCAGTTCTCTGCCTAGAGCACCAACCCCAGACTCTCCTCAAGCATCTGTAGTCCATTCTGCCCTCCCTCTGCCAGAGCCCAGGGTAAGTGGCTACAAATGAAATTTTGTGGGTTGGCTTTTAAGAGGCTTTCCAGCCATCTATCCCTGGCAGACAGAAACCCTACTGTTTTTGCCTCCACTTCCCAGACTGCCAGGATTTCTTACTTTATTCCTTTCTGAAGAAAGGGCAGAGGCAAAGGAGTTCAGGACTCTAAAAGAGTAATGGATGATAGTAATAGTGTGAGAAGGAGGAGAGTAACAATGCGAAAAGAAATTTTAGGATCTAAGTCAACTGAAATCAAAGGTTGGTGCCTTTTATATGTTATTTTCACAAACCTAGAAGATATTTAACAGACCCTCAGTGCATTTGGAAGATTGAAATTGGGTTTCCAAAAAAGCTGCATACATAGATGGCATTGTATTTCATTTGCTAGAAATAGATATTGGTCTGATACATCAAGATGACATCAAATAGTAATTGTTTGACATCTGTAATACTCACACTCCTGCTTCAGGTGGTGAACACATTTGTTGCCTAAGTGAATCATTTTGACTCAAAAGTGCCTCTTTGGTTCAACATTTGCCCTGTGTCTATACATTTTAATTTGGAAAGTATAACTTAAAACCAAAAATTGACGTGGAACTTAAAAATTTTAGAAATATGTTAATTAAAAATGTATTTTGGATCTGCTCTGCAGAGTTGAATTCATCATACTTCTTAGTTCATGGCATATCTTCATTATTGGTTCATATAAGGACCTCTTGTTTATTTATTTAGTTCTTTGTATACCTTTATTTTTCTGTATGCATTTTAGAATAAGTTAATAAAATTCTTACTGTTATTTTGATAGCTATTGCCTTGAAGTTACTGGTGAATTTAGGGGGAAATAGAATTCTAAAATACTATGTTGTTATATCTGTGAACTGTGGTATATGATTACATTGTTCAGGTATTTCTTTCAGAGTCTTTAATAGAATTTCACATTTTCTCTGTTACAAGTCTTGTGCATTCTTCAAGTTAATTGTGAAATAATTTATAGTTGCTTTTGCTATTATGAGTATTATATTTTTAGCTGATTAGAAGAGAGCTATTGATATTTTCTAAGAGTATCATATATCTAGCATCCTTGATCTACTCATATTAATACTAATAGTTTTTAAATTCCGTTGGATTTTCCATGTAGATAACAACATTATCTTCGTATGATGCTGTTTTCCCTTCCCTTTTGATTCTTAAAACTTTTATTTTCTTAACTTATTTACCAGAATCTCTATTAGCAGTGACAGCACTAACCTTGCCTTTTTCTCAATGTCAGAAAGAATGAGACCAAGAGTTTTTGGTATACACATATACTTCTAACCAGGTAAAGGTTGATGATCTCCTTCAGTTGCTATTATTGACTTTTTAAAAAAACTTATCTTAAAATTTATGACACGAGTAGACATTTTCCTTAATTAAATGTGTTTCTGTTATGTTTTGAGATATTTGTGTAAATAGCTCCTCTAGTCCATTAATGTGGTGAACTGTTTTTTCTTTCTTCTTTTTCTTATGTTTTTCTGCCTTTTTTTTTCTTACCACTCAGACTGCATTCTCTCTCTCTTACTCTTCCAAAGGAAGAGAAGAATGATCATCAATGGCTATTGACAATTGCAAAAGCAACACCAAAAAGTGGCTTCATGCTCAAGAGAGAACATTATACTTCCTCCTCGTGGTTTCAGGTGCTCTACACGTTCAGAGAAACTTCTCTAGTAATGAACTATAGAGATGATCCTGGAAAATATAGTCTTTGTGGTGAACTATTTTGATGTATATTCTAAAGTTAAGCCATTCTTGTATTCCTGGTATAACTCATATTTGATCATGTTATTTTTAAAAGATATTATTTTGGTTAGACAATATTTTATTTAGTTTTTTTTTCTTTTATGTTCATAGGTAAAGAGGACCTATGGTAATCTTTTCTTGTACTACAATTATCTGGATTTTCTTCTTTTCATATTTTGTTCAAGTTGTATGAGCAAGGCTTATTTCTCTCTTAAAAGTTTGGTAGACTTAATCTGTAAAACCTCATGTACCTGCCTTACTTCCTTTCATTTTGGCAGAGGTGGGGTGGTTGGGTGGGGAGTAGGAGTGGGAGGTAGTATTGGTGGATTAGGATTGGGGGCCTTTGATAATTCTTTTATTTTCTTTAATGGGAAATGTTATATTAAGACTTTCTTTTGAACTCCTTTTTACTATTTTTGTTATATATTTATACATTACATTAAAAACAACCATTTTTCATAATATTATTTTATTATTTTTAAATTTTTATTGTATATGTTGGTAGTTTTCCTTTTTCATTATGGATTTCATTTGCATTTCTCTATTTTACCTTGAGTAGTCTTGTCACAACTTCATGGTGCTCTTTTAAAGGATCGGCTTTTTTCCTCCTTTCTTTGCCTTCCATTTCATTAATTTCTGCCCATATCTTTATTATTTAATTCCTTCTTAGGCTTGACTCTGTGAATTGTTCAGTAAGTGAAAATTCAGCTATAATTATTTTTAATTTTAAAATTTTTTATAAGTGAATTTAAAAGCATAGGTTTCTCTTTAAACAGTTTTAGTTGTGTGCTAGGAATTTTGGTATTTCATATTTTTATTGTTTTTCTGTTCAATGGATATTTTAATTTTTCTTATGATTTCCTCCTTAACTTTTGTGTTATTTAATAGTGAATTTTAAAAAAGTTTTTGATGTGATATTTTTAGCTACCTTTGAAAAATTCATTTGTACTATAAACATATTATTAAAAAAGGCAATTGTTTTATATTGATTCATTGGAATTTACTGAGGCATTTTTGTAGATACAGTATTTTTATGTGCTTAAAAGAATATGTAGTCTCTGTTGTATGTGGATTTCTGGATATCTGAACAAGTTCAAACTCATTAATCATGCTTTTTTTTATCATGTATGTCTTTGTATATTTTGTCTGTTGGATTTATTTGTTATACCCCAGGGTAATTTTAGATATTACTTTACACAAGTTAAGCCTATATTTTTAGATTCATACATGTTCATTCATGATTTTTGTATTTTCTTGGTACTGGTATGTGACATATCTCATTGTCACTTTTGATGTTTTTATCTTTGAATTTTATTTTGTATTAATATTAAAAATTGAAGATATTCCCACATTGCCCTCCAAAAAAGTTATACTCTTTTTACTTCACTTGATTTATGTTGTATGATGAGACTCCTTGTTTCTCCCTATTCTCTAAAGTGACAAATTTTAGGCTAATGTATCCCTAGCTTTCTGTCTTTATTGGTAACTGGGAAACTGGACCTGATGCATAGTTCTGGCACTTTTAATCTTAATTTTACTCACTGCCTATCATATTCTAACCACAGTCTCCTTAATTGGAATACTCCAGGTAGTGTCCTGACTACATTAAAAGTTAGTGCTAGGAAAATTTGACTTAATTATCCACTTAAATCATATTTTATCTTCTCCATTGGGTTTGCCCCAGGACTCATTTTTTTCTGAGGACACAATTGGCCCAGCTTCTCACTCAGATGTATCTTCCCTTGGAGTCTTCTGTGAGCAGCAAAGTGTAGATTCATTCCTGCTATAGTTACTGTGCAAATTGTAGGCACGAATATAGGCTAGTGTGGTCTTTTGCTTAGTGTAGATCTTGGGACCACTGAGCTCAAGCTGCAAGGAGACAGAGGGCCAAGAAGTGAACAATTGACTCTCTAATCTTGCTGTTCTCTTCTTTTTTTTTCAGTAGTATCTTCTGATTTTATTTTTTAAATTTGTTTTTAAACTATATTTTATTGATGATGCTATTACAGTTGTCCTAGGAGGGAAGGGTTGCTCCTCTCAACTCCCTCAGGCAATCCACTCACCCTTGTTCATGTCCAAGGGTTATGCTTGTAAGTTCTTTGGCTATTCTCTTTCCTATACTGTATTTTTACATCCCCATGACTATTCTGTAATTATATATTTGTATTTCTTAATCCCCTCACCTCTCATCCATCCTTTCCCTCCCATCTCTATATCTTTAACTTTTGGTATTTTAATTATGATGTGACTTAGAGTGGGCCTCTTTGTGTCCATCTTGTTTGGGACTCTATTTCCTTCATCATATTAGGGAAGTTTTCTTTCATTATTATTTCAAATAAATTCCCAATTTCTTTTTCTTTCTCTTCTCCTTCTGGCATCCGTATGAAGCAAATGTTGGATTGCTTAAAATTGTCCCATAGCCTGCTTACATTGTTCTCATTTTTTTGGATTCTCTTTTCTTCTTGTTCTGATTGGTTGTTTTTTGCTTCCTTGTGTTCCAAATCATTGATTTGATTCTCGGCTTTATGCATTCTATTGTTGTTACTCTGTAAATTGTTCTTCATTTCAAATAGTGTATCCTTCATTTCTGATTGGATCTTTTCATTTCTGTCCACTGGGTGTGCTGGCCCTGGGGTTTCCTGGGTGATGCAAGCCAAGATCAGCCTCCCACCTTTGTTTTGCCTGGGGTCACCCTGCCTGAGTTATAAAGTAATCTGAGATGGCTGCTGCTTGTGCTAGGTTCAGAGATTTCCAGGTAAAGCCAAGCTATGAATGTGGGCTGATAGTTCTGAGCCTGGGGCTCACTAAGACTAGCTGCTGCATGTTTGAGAGGATTTAGGAAGTTGTGAACGGGAGCCAAGAGACCAGCCATTCATATGGCAAAACAGCTTTGGTGGGCCTGTAAGTTGGGTGAGGTGGAGTTTCTGGGAATCTTTGATGTGGGTCAAACAGGTTGATGGAATCTTAGATAGGCACCAGTCTGTGGGAAGAAGTCCAAGAAAAGGAGCAATAGCCTCTGTTCACCTTGATGCCAGGCACCTCAGCCTCCCCATGCACACCACTGGTGCCCTTCAAGCTGCCACCCTGGTGCTGGAACCCAGAGGGAGTGAGTCTGAGTAAGTGAGTCTGTGTGTGGGTCTTTAAGAGGAACTGTTTGGGGCTCCAGCAGTTTCTTCCACTGACTCAATCCTTGCTGATTTTTTGCAGCCAGAAGCTATGGCTGCTTATGTTCCTGGTACTGGTACCCTGGGCTGGGGGGTCTAGTGTGGGGCTGGGACTCCTGGCTCCTGAGATTGCCCTTCCAAATTTTTATCCACCACACATAGATGTGGGACCAGCACGTTCCTCGTTTATACCCCTCCTACCAGTCTGGATAGATGTGGTTTCTTTAATTCTGTAGTTGTCAGACTTCCATTCAACTCAATTTCTGTCATTTCTGAGCAATGGTTGTTCTACATCTTAGTTGTAATCTTGCTGTGATTGTGTGAAGAGGTGTCTGCCTGTGCTGCCATCTTGACTGGAAATCTTGGTCCTGATCTCATTTTTTAAAAAATTTTATTGTTTATGCTACTACAGTTGTCACACTCTTCCCCCCTTTACCCCACTGTACCCAGCCTGCCCCCCACTTCCATAATCAGGCCCCACACTGCTGTTCATGTCCTTGGGTCCTTCATATATATTCTTTGACTAATTCCTTCACCTTCTTTCAATCAGTCCCCACCTCACCTTCCCCACTTAGAGCTGTCAGTCTGTTCCATGATTCTGTACCTCTGTTTTTATTTTGCTCAGTAGTTTATTTTGTTCATTAGATTCCTGTTATAAGTGAGATCATATGGTATTTGTTTTTTACTAACTGGCTTATTTCACTTAGCATAATAGTCAGAAGTTCTGTCCATGCTGTCACAAAAGGTAGGAATTTGTTCTTTCTTTCTGTTGTGTAGTATTCTGTTGTGTAGTATTCTGTTGTGTATATGTACCACAGTTGTTTTTTTTAATTCACTCATCTACTGATGAGCACTTAGGCTGTTTCCAAATCTTGGCTATTGTAAATAACACTGATGTTAATATGGGGGTGCATAAATTCTTTTGAATTGGTGTTTAGAAATTCTTCAGGTATATTTCCAGTAGTGGAATTGCTGGGTCAAAAGACAGTTCCATTTTTAGTTTTTTGAGGAAATTCCATACTGTTTTTCACAGTGGGTATACCAGTCTGCATTCCCACCAACAGTGCACTAGGGTTCCCTTCTCTCCACATCCTTACCAGCTGCTTTTTTTCTTGGCTGTTTGTGCACTAAATTCAAAGCCTTATTTGGGAGGTCTTGAGCTTCACTGATTCCCATTATTGACCCTAACCTGAATGACTCTTGAGTTTGCTGCTACTCTGAGACCATTATATGACATCTTTTCCATGGAGTTATAATTGTTGGGGAACTAATATTGCTTGCCTCCTGTGAGGTTGCTCTTAACATTCCTCTCAGCCTCTGTCTACCATTCTGTCACCCACCACCTCCCACATGCTGACTTTGTGCTTTCATAAATAGCTAGGATCCTTGAACAACTTCTATAGAAGCTTAAAGTTAACATCCTTTTCTTCAAAGCACTTCCATATTATTATTTGATCCTCACAGAAACCTAAAAAAAAATCTTTCAGGTATGTAGGTTAGTACATTATCCTGATTTCACCTGTAAGAATAAAGAGACCTTGATTAAGTGATTTGTCCATCCTCAGGCACTTAGTTAATGTGGAACTGGTTTTAGAGTACAATTTGGTTTTGGTTGGTGATTTCATTTATTCTTTTGTTCATTCATTCATACACTCATACTGACAGGAAGCAGAATGGAAAGAGCAAGGGTTTGGGAATAGACAAACTTTGGTTAGAAACTTGATGCCATCCCTATTAGCTGTGTGACCTTGGTCATATGCTTAACCTCTCAGGAGATGTTTCCTTCTTTGTAGTATAAGGAAAAATTATGACTTACAATCTTTATATGTGATTTAACACTGCATGAAAATTGCCTAACAATAATAGTGTCTGGCATATGGTAGGTTATTATTAACCTATAAGTAAAATGTTACTATAAATATATAATATTAAAATAGGTTATTACTGTGGGTAAAAAATGGTCAAATATTGACACTTTTATAATGGTAGAAACTCAGTAGCTGCCATTTATTGAGTCCTTCCTTGTTGTATATGAGCTAGACCCCAGAATACAAATGGAAATGAGACAAGGTCTTCTTTGTGTTTCTGTGTCTTCTACCAGACTGTGGGAGTGGAGGTTAGAGCCTGTGTTAGTTGCATCCCCAACACTAATAACAATGTCTCCTAGGTGGTAGGTGCTAAATGAATGCTCACTGAACTGAAAAGGTACCTGCCCACCAGGAGATTACCAACTACACATACTCATATAATTATAGTAAGCTCTTATACTATATTGGTATTTAGATAGACACATACAGGCTGTGGTGATAGTCAAAAGGAAACAATGCTCAATTCTACTGGGGGAAGGTGAAAAACAGTGGTGAGGAGGGGGCAAAGCTTCACAGAGCAGATATGTTAAGACTAACTGTGGTCTGTCTGTGGAAGGGAGTAAAACCAATTTACTTATCTTGGACTACATGCTTCCTCCCAGCTGACCCCCTTCTAATGTGTGAAATTGAGTTTGTGTTCACAGTAGCTTCTTTGTTTGTCTCACAGCCCCTCTGTTGCTGGTATCTCCCATAATGTATTGCTTTGCTCTATTCTGAGTATAAAAGAGACAGTCAGGAAAACTAGATTCTATTCTTTGAGTGTCACAACTAGCCATTGCATAACAAAGTGTAATATATTGTGTGCAAAGAAATAGAGGAACACCAAAGATATTTTAAAGAGAGCAAATAAAACACAAAATAGGGGAGTGTAGAGTGCTATTAAAGTTAATAAACTGTCATGACAGAGTGGACCACTTTTCAGTGTGAAGGAATCTGATTTAATGGCTGGTAACTAAATGATTAGAATCCCACTGGAATGAAGTTAGCTGCTAGTCTTGCCAAATTTTAAATTTTTTGGTTCTCCTTGAGAACCAGTCCTTGAAATTGAACAGATTATTATTATTATTTTGCCAACAGCTATTTGAGATGCTAAACCCATCGGTCTTGCTCTGAATATTCAGTACTGCCCAACTCCATATAGTGCTGCTCTGCTTTAGGCTTGAGGAGGAGGAATTCGGGCCCTGGCTCTCCTGCTCAGTTGGATACAGTTCATCAGCATGGGCTTCCAGGGCTCTGGTAGTCATTCCCTATTTCCACAGAGATGCATAGACCGGAATACTGTCAGGAGTAAACTTTGCTCAGGCGCGAACCACCGAGCTGCTCGTCTTATTCGCGAGAGATAGACAAGGCGATCCATACAGGTCTCCGTCTTGGCAGTGTGGAAGGATGACTACAACAGCAAGAGTTCCAGAGTGTTTTGTGCCAAGAACTGGATTGGATTTTGTGCTTCTTCAGCCACAAAATGTCCCCAACATTTTACTTCCAAACCGTTAATGCCCTTTTGCAGTCAGTCTGCTCAGCCTGACACCCTTACCTCTCTTTTCAACACCATCGTAATTGTTTTCTTTTGTCAGCTAAACTCTCAAAGTTTTTAGATCCCTAGTATCTTAATGTTTCTGTGTTTTCAAACAAGCATGAGATATTAGGCTACATTTTCATCATTGATTACAGATTCTCTCTTTTTGGAGAAGAGTGAGAATCGCTGATTCTGGTTTTGAGTACAGTTTATAGAATATTTCTTTGGAGTGTAAAAATGCTAAGTTTATGTATTGGCATGCTGGTGTTGACCTTGGTAACATTATGTAACTGTTTTAAGCTTCAGTTTTTCTATTTGAAAGTTGGGGATAATAGTTCATAGAGTTTCAATGGGGACCAAAGAGATTCCACCTGAGGAAATGCTTAACACAGTACACAGCATATAGTAGAGGTGCAATGAATTATTATTTAAAACAAACCAAAACAATTGAAGCAGGTCTAGTTCTATTTAAGTAAGAAGAGCTCTTGGAAAATGGTGAGAAATATAAGCAGAAATTACCAAGCTCTATGTAGAGCTGTGTCCTCAGTGTGGTGCATAGTGTAAGATTTAGGGGCATAGGTGGAAATAAAGAGTAGGAGTTTGTTATAGGTAAAAGGTGGTGAATTGTATAGAAACATGGCATCAGCCATTTTAGGATAGTCACTATGATAGCACTGCCCTGTGCCATGGAAAATTTTTCAAAAGTGGCTCTGACATTACTGCACTTATCAGTAGTATTTGTTGAAACTACCATATTTTGATGCATGAACAAATCAAAATAAAACTATTCCTTGTAATAATGGGCGATTTGAGAAGCAGTGTGATGTAATGCAATGGAATACAAGTTGGCCTAAAAGTCAGAAGATCTGAATTTATATATTTTTTTGCTTAAGTGGTTTATGGTTTTGGATTTCTTAGCTTCTTTGAGCCTTAGCTTCAACATCTATAAAAGGGGGATAACAGTATCCTTCTTATTTTTTGCCCCCACTGGGTTATTGTAAGGATCAATTGAGATGTTTTTTAAAGTACTGCCCATATATTGGTCATTTTTTTTTTTTTTGATGTACTATTAAGAGCCAGATACTAAAAAGGCTGCTGAAGAACTTTCAGGCCCTTGTCCTCTTTGAGCTGAACATGAAATAAAGGCAGCAAAAATGTGGGGCTTATGTGTCTGTAGCTCTCTATATCTAGTTTATCCAGACCACATTTTTTTGCTAGCAGTTCAAGGGTGGATTACTATAGGAATGCGCAGGATCATGTAACAACAGCAAGACCCCCTCTCGGAGACCCCTGCATTTGTGCACTTGGCATTACTGCTTGGACCACTTGCATCCTCTTTCCCTCATTTGTCTCTGTCTGTTTGCTGCTCATAGCTATAGCAGTAGCATCTTTAACTGTCTTGCTCTAGAATTTCTGATTCTTTTGAAAGTTTTTCTCTTACTCTGAGCAAATGTAAGAGATTATAAGAGACTAGACTAGAAGATAGAAGTTGGGATTGAAAATGAGCAAAGGCCCTAGACTTGCAGTATCCAGCCTCTTCAAAGACAGGTCATGTAGCCTGTGTCGTGATTTAACCATTCTGTCTTTATGTTTCCAGGGAGTCGACGAGTTGAAGATGAAGCCCAGAGCAGAGTGCTGTTCTCCCAAGTTCTGGTTGGTGTTGGCTGTCCTGGCTGTGTCAGGCAGCAGAGCTCGTTCTCAGAAGAGCCCACCCAGCA
Organism: Tonatia bakeri; assembly: GCA_004024845.1. NCBI lineage: Eukaryota > Metazoa > Chordata > Mammalia > Chiroptera > Phyllostomidae > Tonatia > Tonatia bakeri. The sequence continues at coordinate 214,637 of PVIA01001145.1, read as the reverse complement.
TTGGCATTGCTGTCATCCTTGTGGGCACTTCAGACGAGGTGGCCATCAAGGATGCCCACGAGAAAGATGATTTCCACCATCTCTCCGTGGTGCCCCGTGTGGAGCTGGTAGCCATGAATGAGACCGATCCAAAGAGCATCATCACCCGTATCTGTGATCTCATGTCCGACCGGAAGATCCAGGGGGTGGTGTTTGCTGACGACACTGACCAGGAAGCCATCGCCCAGATCCTTGACTTCATTTCAGCCCAGACTCTCACCCCCATCCTCGGCATCCACGGGGGATCCTCTATGATAATGGCAGATAAGGTAAAAGCGGGCTGCAGTGAGAAGAGCCTGGTTGGTTTGAATGGGGAACTAAATGATCCATTTGTTTTAATGCAGAACTCAATTATGAAAGATGAGAGGTAGTAAAAAGAATGCACTAAATGAATGGATAGACCAGGGTTTAGTCTAATTGCTTAGAGATGAGAGTGAGGGAAAGACACTGGTATCTAGATGTCCATACAGTTTTGAACAGCTTTGTGTGTCCATTTGTTTATAAGTGGATGAACAGAAATGACTAAGAGATATTGAAGCTTGTAGCTTAGTGACCCATTTTCTTCAAATACGCATATGACTGGCTTCTTCAAAAATTTAAGATAAGGTGTGCTCTGTTCTTCCTATGTAATTCATATTCTTCACCCATACCAGTTTCAGGAATATAAAATGAAAAATCCTTTGAGGCAGGTAATTTTTCTCCTTGAAGATACAAATATCATAAAGAAGTGCTTCTTGCTAAGGAGTCTGGGCTTATTACACAACAATCTGTGCATTTGAATGGATTTTAATCCATAGATTAGATGAAATGCACCAGCAGCAGCTGCAATCCCTGTGCTTAGATGTGAAGGCGGTGGTTCTTAACCTTGGTTGCATGTTGGAGTCACCTGAACAGCCTTGAACATGACCAGTGCCTGGCTACTGCCCCCAGAGGTTCTGATTGTTGGCCTCACGTCTTGCCTGGGGTTTAGGACTTTTAAAGCTCCCCAAATGATTCCAGAGTTCAGTTAAGGCTGAGAACCACTGCTTTCAGGCCTCAAATGAACCCTAGTCTCTCCTGCATGGATATTAGATTGTCATACAACTAACTCTTATCTGACACTGATGCTTGTTCTCTAACTGCAGAAAGTGTTTTGTGATGATTCTGTTTGGTTTGCATATTTTTATGTATTCAGTTACCTTTTCTTGCTTATTGCTTAGGCACAGCACTTCTCATTATGTATTGTCCTTCACAGTCGTTTGTATCTCAGATTGATTCATTTCACAAGTACAAATAATGATTGTTTTTTTATCACTTTGGGTTTTTAAAATTGTTTCTAACTTTTCATTGTCTTTTCAAAATACTTAACTTTCAAGACAGCCATTAGTTTTTTACTTACAAGACATGCTATAGGCTAAATCATGTTAGTGAACACCTCAAAACCCAGCACAGACACCACCAGCTTTCTCCTTGGCTGGTTGAGAACCGTCACCTGCAGGGCTTAACAGAGCCAAATAACCTCGCACGATCACTGTTGCCATCTGTTGGCAGCAGGCAGGGATGACTAACGTCTGTTTCGGAGCTGCCTGCGTTCAATCCAGGAACGGTCAGCTGGAGCGCGCTAAGTGGAGGGAGGAGCTTCAGTTGCACGTGGGAAAGATACTGAAAGGTAGAGATGTTAGAGTCAGATGCTGGCACACGGAGCGCATGCTAAGGGAAGTGAGGCCAATTTAAGCAGAATGGAAAATACAGACTGACTGTGGCAAACCACACGGAGTTTTTGCTTCAGGTAGATTTTTTGTTAACATTATCCTTAGCCAATTATATTTTAACAGTGGTGTTTTGAGGGCACAATATGGCCCTGAAAAATGCCAAGATGGATGAGCCAAAAGTTTGAAACATGAATAAGTGCATACTTATTTTGAGAGAAGAAAAGTAAAAGTGATTTTTTTCCTTATATGGGCTATTGTGCAACTTATGTTATTTTAGGTCAACCACCGCTCCAATGCACCCCACTCCCAGCCCTGATATAAGTGGTGATTGGTTAAACTGGTTGGTTGCTTCTCTGTGTGTCTTACAAATTTGTAATAATAATGAAGTAGATTTGGATCATGTGGAGAGACTGGGCTCTTTTATTTACTGATGTATCCTAGATGCTTTAGCTTATCTGCATATGCTGGGCACATAGTGCTTGGCATGTGTTATTTTATTTAATACTCTTAACAAGCCAGCGAGCTAGGTGGTATTATTTATCTCCACTTGACAGATGGGGAAACTGAGGCTCAGAGAGGTTAAATAGCATATCTGAGATGATATAGCTAGTAGTAAGTGGCAGCCAGGACTTTAACACTGGTTGCTGACTCCAAAGGCCACATGTTCTGTCGCCTCTCAGGGAATAGAGAAGCTGGTTAAGTTCTCACATTCCTTTCTATTCTGTACTTTCTCTTCTGTGGTGGGTGTTATCTGACTAAATGTAATTCACCCCTTGATTCATGAAGGCAATACTGGAATCTGACTACCAGAGAGAGTGAGTGAGCATATAAATAGCACTTAGGGGTAGCACAATTTCACAGGGGGCCCATTGGGTACTATTTTTAGGGAGAAAGGGAGGATTGAAGCCAGCGAGGTGGATTCTTCCAGGTCACTGTAGTAAGATCTCCCTCTGGTCTCTTCCTCCTAACCCCTCCTACCACTGCAGCCAATCCAAATATCCCATATTATCATTTTTTCTCCATCATAAAAGGGAGATGGGCAATGATTTTTAGGCAGTTTCCTAAGATAGCCTAAATAATGTCCAACTTTTGACCTAAAAAGAAGAGCTTCTAAAAAGTAGGCAGGAAGAGGAAAAATAAGAAGGAAGGAGGTCCTGAGAACATGGAAGCCAGAAGGTTGAAAGCTCAGTCACAAGGGGCTGGATGCCTGAGTGGGCCTCTGGTGGCTGCAGAGAGGCGCAGTAGGAACCGCCGGGACTGAGAGGGCGGCCGGGCCTGAGAGGGCGGCAGGGCCAGGATTCCGGGGAGCTGTGCAGAGGGACGTTTGTAGGCTTAAAGGATTTGCATGAAGGCAAGGAAAAAGAATCTCCTAGATTTCAGAGAAATAAGCTTTTGGGGCAAGTTTCAAAAATAAAACACCTCAAATGCAAAGGTCAGTTTTTAAAAATAGAAGTTTATTTTTAAGTATCATGACCACATTTTACAAACATAGAATGAGGACACAGAGTTTGACAACTATGAATCAACTAGGGGGCAATAGGACGAAACATTTGCAAGTGGAACTGATGCAGAAGATCTAAGAAATATAGCTTCCTTATGTCTGAGTTATGCCTTTAAGGTAGAGTCTTCAAGGTAGAGTTACAACCTGAAAGATGAAAGGTAAGCCTTCCATTTTGCTTCTGCTTTTAGGAGATAGTTAATTGCCATTCCATTTTAACATAGTTTTTGTTTACTTGTTTCAAACAGAATCTACTTGTTAAGTGTCTTTGTAGAAGATTGCATTGTAGGGATAAAGCCCCCAGTTCAAGGTGTTGGTGATGGAAGAAAGACGGCATGGTTATAAAGATTTTTGACAAAAGTATTTCGCATAGGCTCAGCATCTGGTCAAATAGTATGTGCTCACCTTGTTGTATATGTTGATTAATCAGTATAAGCATTAATAAGTGCTCTGCTTTTCCAACAAGGAAATGCACCTTATACCATGGCCAAAGGAAGCCTGGGAACCAGTAGAGTGGAGCTGTTCAAAGCTCAGAATTCGGAGTCACAGTGGGTTTCAACCATCATCACTTCTTCATTGTGGGGTCTGGACTACTCACCCACCAACCACTCTAAACCTTGGTTTCCTGGCTTGTATAATGGGGATAATAATATCTTCATTATAGGGTTGGTGAAGATTAAATGAGATAATGCATAGGAAGTGCTTCAGTATGTATCCAGCTTAACATTCAGTAGGCTAAGCCCAAGGTGGTATGAAAAAAAGAAAGGGAGAAGATTTCATGATACGGGAAAAGAATGGGAATTGAATAGCATCACAGCCAGCTGTAGAGACATTTTTGGCCTGGAGACCAATGGCCTGTCTCCCGCCATGGCCGTGAAGCATGGTTGGCAGCCAGGGCCTGCCCCGCCAGGGGAGCTGAGGCTCGGCAGTGATGCAGCCGCACTGCAGCCGCAAAGCGCATACATGTCCAGGTACAGAAGAGCTCTAATGAGGAAAGAACTGCTAGGTGCTTATAACGAAAGACTGTTTAGGATAGTAACAGAGATAGTTTAAAAAAGTATGAGGAGATTTTTGGCAGTTCCTCACTTAAGTATAAGGAGTTTATTTTATTTTTCCTGGTTAAAATTGCTTTTATTCTCCCGGTGATACTAGACTTAGGATGCCCATCTGAATCCAAGTAATGAATTGAAGCAAGACCTGTTTCCATTTCTTTCCAGGACGTTCCTTGCTGACTTGCTGAACCTTTCTTGGGTTTTTAGATTTTAGCTCAGAGGGGTTAAGTAACTGATCTGGGATATCACAGTTTATGAGCAGTGGGACTGCCATTCAAATCACAGATGTACCTGTTTTGAAGCCTGTGTTATTTTAGGTCCACTGCTGCTCGGCCCTGCCCTACCACCAGCCCTGGTATAAGAGGTTATTGGTTAAACTGGTTGGTTGCTTCCCCGTTGTGTCTCTTACAAATGTGTAATAATAATGAACTACGCAGATCATGTGGAGAGAGAGGGCTCTTTTTGTTCACTGATGTATCCTAGGTGCTTTAGAGTTTACAGTTTGTAAGATTTAAATTTTGTTTTCTTCCATATGTACTTTACGTTTTGAAAAGAAAATGAAATAAAATACGTGGAAAAATACGGAAAAACACTGTGTAAACATACACTTTAAGTGAGAGAAATAAGGAATGGTGATAGGGAAAAAGGCTTATTGACAGTTCTGTTGCTGGCATTATGAGCCCTGAAATTGGCTAGAGCAGGAGGTAGGAGGGAAAACAGAAAGTGCAAGTTACAGTAGGATCAGGCAAAGGGATGTGAGAGCCATTCTTTAATGCTGCGAGAATGGAAGAGAAAAGGGTATGCTGAGTAAAGAGTCAGGGTCTGGAAATAGGTGCCTTCATTTGAGTGAAGTACATTAGCTAAAATATCCTCCATACCTTCTTCCTCATTAAAGGACACATTAAAAATAATCTCACTCTAGAATCTATTGCTATGATTCTTTCTAACTTGCTTGGTTGAGACTTGATGTTTGAATAGCACTCTTATTTTTCTGTGCAGTTAAATTTTGGAATCTAACTGGAGCTACAAAGATGGCCCCTATTCTTCTTTGGCCCCATCTTTCCTCGATTTCTTCACTTCTCTCCCCCAGCCCCTCACCTTACACATACCAAATGGCAAAGTACTTGGAGGGAGCAGATGAACCAGCAGTAGTACGTGACTCTGAATGGACTGTTGCCTTCCAGTCGTTCATGAGGGTTGTATCCACACAATCTTGAAATCAAGATACCTATGCTACTCACACATTACTCTGTCTGTTTGCCAAGTTCAGTGTCTTTTAGGTTTTTTACCTCGCTTTTGGTTGTTTGTCAGATGGCATTCCTTGGGGCAGAGCAAACAGTGGTGTTACAGTATTTCTTGGGTGAGGAGAGTGAAGACTCAGAGGTAGAAAAAGCCAGAGGATAAATAGACTGATATAGTATGCCAACTTTGTGCCAGGCGCAGTGATAGGGGCTCTTTTAATTCTCATGCTGTGCAGTGTGAAGTAGTATTTCTTTAGCTGATGGGGAAACTACATCAGAGAGTTTCTGTACATTGGCCAAAGTCACATAGCTAGGGAAATACTGGGACTAGGGTGTGATTGCAAGTGTGTTTGACTTGAAAAGTTTCTGAGATGACCTTACACCTCCCAGTACACACACTGGGGAAATCGGGAAAAAGTTAGGGTACAATGGCCTGCCTGGAAGTCAGCTACCCTTATCCCATGTTTCTTACTTCCTTGAACTGCACTTTGGGGGAATATGGGTGGAAACTTCTCTCTAAGACACTGTAAACATTGCAGTGATGCAGCCCTCAAGTCTGTCTGAAGTTTAGTCTTTCCACCTGCTTATGTGGAATGTGCTTCATGTTGGCCAACATATCCTTTCTTTTAAAACTGGAATTTGGGTTTGCTTTCAAGAGACTGGCCACTTGAAGTCTAGGTACAGTTTTTATGCTTAAAGAACTGAGGCCCCAGAAATTGCTTTAGGTATTCATAGAAATAAAGGTGCTTGGTACTAGAAAATAACACATGAGCCATCACTTCTCATACATCCTCCAGGAAGGTGAGGATGTGTCTGCAGGAAGGGGGTGGCACGGTGTGAAGAGAATGCAGCCTTGGAAGCCAATAGGCTGCAACTGTGTGCGTTCCCACCTATGTGACCTTAAGTGTGCTCTTTAAACACTTAGCCTCAAAATTTCCATTTGTAAGATGGGGCAAAGTAACACCTAGTCCATAGTGAGCCTTATGAGGCACTGTTCCCAGCGCTTAGTAAACAGTAGGCCCTTGGCACATGTTATCTTGTATTTTTCATATTTCAGGCCTTACCTAAATCATTGAGGAAAATGGGATCCTAATGTTTTCCTGTTGACTGAAAGGGAAGAGTTTGGGATGATAATACCTTTCCTCTTATGCCAGGTGGATGAACAGCGGCTCAGTAGGCTCCACCTCTGTGGTGATGCAAATACTGCTTGTGACATGATCAGGACTTATCAAGATTTTCAAAGCAGAGACATACAGCGATCTCAGTAAACTGATACACATAGGATATAAGCAATGAAGATAAGAGCATTACCAATGGAAGCATAGCAAAACAAAATAGTCTTTGATTCCAAGGTCACTCATAGATTTGGAAGTGTTTATATATAAGAAAAAGTGAATTATTAAATGATAGAGATATTAAAGGTACTAGGTAGGAAGTGGCACTATGTTACAGGTACAGGAAGGCAGTTAATTTATTAAATGTCACCAACCTCTTTTTAATAGATTACACTAATATTGCTGAAAAACTCCTTGGATTATTATTTTCACATTAAGAGTATATTTTCATTCCCCTTTCTGAGACTTCTGTGATTCTTTTGCCTTACTTACTGATATTAGGTCTACAATTTATTCAAAATTATATCTTGATTTTATGTTTAGAATATCAATTAGAATTTATATTTTATTCAAAATTTATATTTTATTTGGTGATAGCATTAAACATGGCATTAGAATTATATTTCATTTTAAAGGTTCAGCATGCATGAGAGTAATATTAAAGCCTATTTTTATTTCACTTTTTTGAGGACAAAAATTTGTATTGATGCAATTCTATTTCACAGGGCAAAGAACACCCAAATTATCATGGGTTGTTATGAGGTTACAATAAGAAAGAACTAACATTGATTGATCATTTACTTTTGTCAAGCTCTGAGCTAGTCACCTTAGATGAGCTTGGATATGTTATTTCATTTAATTCTTTCATTGAATTTTTGAGGCTTGTATTTTGTCTCCATTTTGCAGATGAGGAAATTGTAGATCAGAGAGGTTAACTGTTTTGCTTAAGATCTTTAGATACTGATTGACTCACAATGGCCTAAACAAATAGGCCAATAGGCTTATTGGACAGGGCACCTTCACTTATAGTAGCTTAAACAAATAGTGCTTAGTGGTATCTCTGAATAAGGCACCTGGAGATGGGGACTGCTGGGGATGGTTCCATGATGCAGTGAGGTCAGCTGACCTCTGGGATTCTCTTGGCATTTTTGTCATGGTTGCAAGGTGTCTGCCCTAGCTTTATGCATCCTGTTAACACCCAGAGAAGGAAAAGCCAGAGGGTGGTTATTAAGTCAGGAAAAGTCTTCCCATATCTTTGATAGCATGGGTCCAAAAATGTTACATAGCCAACCCTGGATGGGAAGTGGGGAGTGTGAGGCTTTCTGGTGGAAATGGCAAGGGGGCAACAGTTGGGAACAGCTTTGGGGATACTCAGAAGTGTCTCAAAGGAAGTAGATGACAACTTGGAAATTCAACCAGTATTCGTGTGACTCTAAAGCCCAAATATCTGTCATCTGTCATTTTTCCTGGCTCACACCAAACCCTGCTTTGGTGCCCTTGGGCCAATCTACTCACATATATGCCTGGACTAGGACCTTGGTCCATCAGTTATTTACTTTTTTCCTTTAGTTATCAATTTATTCTTTCTCGCTGGGATCTTCTCTCTAGCTTTGTGGTACCCAGGAGATGTTTGGAAATGTATTGGGGGAGTTTTGTTTTTTTTTTTAAACATCTTAGTGGCTGGTTTTGCGTGTGTGTGTCTGTGTGTCTGTGTGTCTTTGTGCTCCTGGCACTTAGAACTGGAAGACCAGGCATGTTCAGTGTTCTGCAATATGTGTGATAGTGCTCAACAGGCTAGGACAGTTTTACCCAAAATATCAATTTTTGCCAAGTTTGCAGGTTTGATCTCCCATTAAGGCACATAAAGAATCAATCAGTGAATGCATAAATAAGTGTAACAACAAATTGTGTTTCCCTTACCTCCCTCCATTTCTCCCTCCCTCCCTTGGTCCCTTCCTCCCTTTATCCTTTACTCTCCCTCTCTACAATCAATTAAAAAACACCCAAGTAGCAATTTTTTTTCCATTGAACATGTTCAAGTCCTAGTTAATAAACAAACAAACATGAAAGCTTTCCTTGACCTGGGTTCTTCCTTTGTTCTCTCCTTCTTTTCACAGTTCAGCTCCTTAAAGGGCACTCTAAAGTTGCTGTTTTCACTTCCTCATCTCTCACTTTCTACAAAGTGCCAAATCCAGTGGACTTTTCAAGTCATTATTGACCTCCTGCAGCATTGAACACTGTTGACCCTTTTAGTGCTATTCCAACAATTTTGATGACAAGAGTAATTAGATTTGTCACAAATTTGGTGACAGTGGGAATGAGAAAGAGTAAAATTTAGAATGTGAAAGGGTCATATAAGCGAAAAAGTCTAGCAAGCAGTTGGATTTGGGCCTGAAGGAAAGAGTGATTTGGGCTAGAAATATAGATGTGAACTTCATTAGCAAGGAGGGGTGGTTCAAATCAGGGAGGCGGATGAGATGGCTCGGAACCAACAAGTGGATTGAGGAGACACATGTCTCAAGGACAGAACCCAGTTTTTAATTCCGAACCATAAAACCAAACCCCATCATTGGAGGGATGGTCAGAGGAAGTGGAGATAATAAAGGAGGTAAGATGGAATTAATTATTAGTGAGTTAAGAGGAGAACCAGAGTAATTTTTTAAAAAAGATAGGCATTATAGAAACTAGAAACCAAGAGGGAATCTATAAAGGGAGTATTTAACCAGTTTGGGAATCAACCCAGACCACTCCCTTCCCCTCATCATCTGTTATCTCTGTCCCCTCCCCTCCATGCACTTTTATGACCTCAGTGCTGGCTCTCCTTTTTCTGCACTGCCACATGGTAGCTTACCTGTGTGATTCCTTAGAAAATCAAATCTGATTGTTACACTTTCACTGGAAACTCCACATTGGCTTCCCACAGTTTGGAATATGACATCTTCTCTGATGTGGTCCCCGGCTCCCTCTCCAGGGTTTTCTCCTAACCTTCTCATCTTTGAACAAGAATGTCAAGTCACACTAAATTGTTTACAGGTCCCCGAATGGTCCTGGCCTTTTTACATCTCTGTGATTGTGTTTTCGCTACTTCCTCTCCTTAGAATATCCTGTTCCTTGTCCACTCAGAAACACTTAATTCACTTTTAGAGAGAAGCTATGGCACTTCCGTGGACCCTTTTCTGACTCTCATCTTCAAAGAATTGATTACTTCTTTTCTTCTTCTTCTTTTTTTTTGCACCTCACCTGTGTCTTACATACACTTTTATTGTAATTATCTTGTTTACCTATTTGTCTCACTTGGTATTCAACAGGCTAATTGTGGGCTAAGCCATGATTTACTGATTTTTATATTCCTAGTACTATGCATGCAGTAGTATTGGGAGCAGAGTAAAAGCTAACTTTTATTAAACAATGAACAATTATTAAACTGTGCTCTGTATAAACACTGTAGTGCATTGAATGGTTCCTCCACCAAAACCAAAAAAAAAAGATATGTCTCTGTCCCAACTCCTAGAACCAGTGAATGTGACTTTATTTGGAAAAAGGGTCTTTGCAGATGAAATTAGGTGAAGGATCTTACAATGAGATCATCTTGGATTAGCTGGGTGGCACTTAAATCCAATGACAAAAGTCCTTGTGAGAGATGGAAGAGGAGAATATGTGGACATGAAGAGAAGTCCTTGTAAAGAGAGGCAGAGGTGGGAGTTACTTAGCCACAAACCAAGGAAGCCACCAGAAGTTAGAAGAAGCAAAGAAAGGCTCTCCCTTAGAGCCTTCAAAGGGAACATGACCCTACCAACCTTAGTTTCAGGCTTCTGGCCTCCAGAACTGTGAGAAAATAAACTTCTGTTGTTTTAAGCCACCAAGTGTATGGTAATTTGTTATGACAACCCAGGAAAGTAATACACGCACCAGAGCGGAGAGGAGGATCTCTGGAATCTCACTGCCTAGGTTGCTTCCTGGCCCCACCATTTACTGTTGTGACTTTTAGCAAATTACTTAACTTTTCTGAGCCTTTGGTTCCTCATCTATAAAATAGTGATAAAAGTAGACTATTTCTTAAGGTTATTAAGTAAAGTTATTAAATTGCTTAGAAAAGTCCTGGCAAATAGTAGGAATCAGTAAGTTGTATGTCTGTGAGAGATATTCAGTAAGTCTTCATTGGATAAAGGAATCAGTGAGCAGGGTGATTGATATAAACAGAAATATAAGCCATCAACAATGTGATCTAAATGCACCTTGTTCTGTGGTAACTGGGCATGTCCTTTTGGAGCTCTGTGCAAAGGTGACGTTTGGATGGGACAGTCTAGCCCATCCCAGGCCTGGCACAGTGCTGAAAGGTGAAGTGTTAATGTTCTGTTTAGCTGTCCTACTTCTGAGGTCGTGGTGCAACTACCAGGCAGTGCAGTCTGTCTTTTAGTGCTAGTTCTTCTCTTTCTGCACTTTTCTGTCTTTGTTTTTGTTTTGGCTTCTTTGTTTTGTGTGAGTACACTTGTGTGTGTTTTCAAATGTGGTTGTAGGTACCTTTATCCTTCCCAGTGCCCAGCATGGGGTTATCTCACCTAAGGCTGGTTTCATAATCCAAAGTCCTCCTGGTGTCAGATAATTTTTTTATATTCATTCTCCTGTTTGTTTTACTTTTATTTCCTTCCATTCTATATTTTCCAAGTTCTTATCACCACCAAAATTAATCGTAAGAGGTTATTTACTAGCTGTCTGTCCTATGTCTTTTTCATTTTTGTATCCCCAGATCCTAACATATAGCTTGGCACATAGCAAGCCCTTAATATGTATTTATTAGATGTATGGATAGATTAATCATTTCCGTGTAGCAGATGTCAGTTGCAATTAAAAGAAAAGTATTTTAAACTCAAATGGAAATGGATGGTAGGATTAATCTCTGGTTATAGGCAAATACATTCTTTATCTCTGTCTAGGCTTCTATCTCCATAACCCTTTCTTTCTTCACATCTGCAGATACCAGCAGTCGACAGCTTGTCACTAACATCTCACATTGCAACGCTCATGTCCACTTTCTACAGACAGACATGGCAGGTTAGGAATGCAGTCTGAGGCAGCAGAACAAAACTTCTTTAATACAGAGCAGTTGGGTGTCAGTGGTACTCTTGACTTGATTAGCCTTCTTTGAAGGGGGAAAGCAGAAAGAAATAAACTTTTTTTTAAAGTTTCAAAAGACAAAATATGTAATTTATCTGACTGCTAATCCGCAAGGTATTACCAAGTAATTTAGTCAATGCAATTAAGTTGCCAAAGGTAGGAGAAAGAGATTTTGAAACTTCCTTTAGCAAACAATGTTCTTTCTCATTTATTTATTCATTCATTGAAAAAAAATTATTACGCCTCTCCTGGGTATCAGTAACTGTTTAAGGCCCTGGAGATACAGTCAATAGGAGAGACATGTCCTGTGGTGCCTTGACCGGCAATAACCAAACACATAAATTGAACAATATTAGTTGAGGTGGTGGTAAATGCTGTAATGAAAATAGCAGGAAGGGGTAACATGCACTATTTTGGGCAGGGTTGTCAGGGATGGTCAGAGGTGGTAGCACTTGAGTTTGTACGATGAGAAGGATCAGGACGTGTGATGATCTGAGGAGCAGCATTTTGGCCGAGAGAACAGCAGATGTGAGGACCTTGAAGTGGCAGCATGTTTCTTTCTTTTGTTTTGTTTTGTTTTTGATGAGTAACAGGAAGGTCAGGAGAGTTGGAGTGTGATGGGCAATGTGGGATATGACAGAAAGTATGGCGGAAAGGTCCTTCAGGGCCAGATGTGTGGGACTTGAAGGTCTCGCATAGAGTTGACTATTTAAAAATTTCATTGTAGGTGGTGTAAGAAGGGAGTGACACTACTTGATTTACCATCTTTTTAGATGGAAGCAGTTTGTGTAGTGAGCAGACTATATACCTCGGAGGCATTTTGACTTGTGGTTCCACTTTTCAGAAGCTGGTGACCTCTTGCCATGCCGTGTGATCTATTTTTTCTCATTTTGATGATGGGGTTAATATTCATCAACCTTGAAGAACTATTATGTGATAAAATCCAATAATCTTTAAGGGTCTTATTATTCCCTCAGGCACACACCTGCTTTTGAATAAATGGCTTGTACTATTGTTTCTAGTAGTGTTGAAATACAGATTCCTCTTGAATCAGGAATCATTTCTTTTTGCTATATCTATGAATTATGCAGTTTTTATTTTGTTGTTTTTACAAAATTTGTTTAAAAACTTACGAACAATTAGCAAACAATGTAGGAGGGTAGAAGCACCATGATAGGCATTACTCCAACTAAATAGCTGCCTTTCCTTTTGACTTCTTGGAATTCCCATGCGCCAGTGTCTCATGGCCAGTTCCTGGACTTACATCTGTGCAGTTGCAGCCTGTTGTAATTTTCCTTCTTTCAAAATGGGTTGATGGCGTTGAGAAGAGTACCACAGGGAATGGAGCAGCCCAGGTAAGATTCTGAGGTGAGGGGCATGGGCATTGATAGCAGCAGGTAGTGTAATGGCACAGCTAGTCAGTGTAGCCTGCCTTGAACTGGAGATTCCTGGCATACTCCCACGTCCTCATGGTCTGCCACCATGTGTCTTGGATGTATTCTGTTGCCTTGACAACATGTGGTCCAGAATTGTAGAGAGCAGCAGCCTTCAACCCTTCAGTATCACGTTGCTAGGACAACAGACTCCAAGGGAGGCCAGACATCACTGTAGTTTCTGTTTGCCGTTGCCACCCACCCTTCTCTCCTACTCTTCCTGCCTACTCTATTCCCACTGCTTTCCATCTGTACTCTTTTTCTTTTGCCTCATAGATCCGTTTTGGCACAATCCTATCGGCTCCCTCCAACCCCTTTGCCTTTCATTCTTTTACCATTCCAGTGTTCTCATTGCTTGTATAAAGCAAATATTTCAAACTCTTGAAAATAAAGCTGCATGACACTTATTGTTGAAGGAATGATGAGAATGAAGGAGCTTGAAAACATCAAGAAAGTAGGGAATGGAGCTTGACGTAGTTTCTATAGCTGGGTTGTATGTTATATAGTAGTGGTTCTTAAATTAAGTGGGCCTTAGAATCAACAGAGGAGTTTAATGTTTTTATTATTATTATTAAAAAATACAGACCCTTGCCCTGGCTGGCATAGCTCAGTGGATTGAGCGCGGGCTGTGAACCAAAGCATCACAGGTTCGATTCCCAGTCAGGGCACATGCCTAGGTTGCAGGCCACGGCCCCCAGCAACTGTACATTGATGTTTCTCTCTCTCTCTTTCTCCCTCCCTTCCCTTTCTAAAAATAAATAAATAAATCTTTAAAAAAAAATACAGACCCTCTCATGCCATTCCCAAGGATTCTGATTTCATAAGTTTGGAATAAAGCCCCAGTAACTGCACAAAGTTCCCCCAAGGGACTCTGAGATCCAGTCAGGTTTGGGGACCACTGGCAAGTAGAACATGGTTAGGCTATAAAGATTTATGATGGATTAGGATCTATCTGTTGGGCTTTTTCTAATGGTCCCCAGTGTGATGTATTCATGTGCTTGCTTAGTATGATTAAGGAGGGGAAGAGAGGAGGAGAAAGATGGGAGGAAGCTGAAGGCGATAAGGAGGACAAGAGCAAAAGGAAACAGAAGTGACGGGCAGTGTGAAAATGATAAACAGAGGCTGTGGAACTGGGGATGGGACAGTCAGCTATCAGAGGTCAGGTTCAAGGACCATCTTGTCTCTGACTTTCATTTAGAGTGAAGGCGAAGAGTCTTGGTCTAGAATCGAATAATATACTCTTTGGAGTACCTTCAATCCTGGATTTTCCCTTGCTACTGAGAGATCAGGGTGGGCAAGATCTGGAATTTTAGAATTAGGTCCATTTTATTACCTCCTTAAAAAAAGCAAGTGCCTTCTACATGTTAATGCTACACTTTATGTGGGGTGTTGCTTTACTTGCCTTTAGCTAGTGTAACCCTTAAAGGAGCCCAGGATTTAGGCTGTAGGAATATTCTCTTTCTTTTACAGATGAAGAAGCTGAGGATTGAAAAGGAAAAGAATGGGCATACATACTAGTGGTGGCAGTGTGGAAATGAAACCCCTAGTGTGACTGACAACAATACCCATGGACTTAAGCAGCATGCTACACTTTCTCTTGAACCATTTCATTTACACAGTCTTCTTGGGGCATCTTGCTTAGTCTGGTAAGGGGATATACCAGCTGTCCAAACAGCGGCCAGCAGGACTTGAGTGAAGTGGATTTTTTCCTTTCCCAGTGTATCTTGAGTAGGACCTAAATATTCAGCACAAGAGAACAGCTCTGAGGATAAAAGAGATTGGGGTGAGAGACAACAAACAGAAAGGGAAAGGGGCTTTGAAGAGAAAAGGACACGTGGGGGTGAGTAAAACTGTTGGGCTGATTCCTGGTCTGGTGGGGCCTGGGACTGAAGCTGCACTGATTTCTTCCCAAGGTCCAAGAGTGGGCCTGACACCCTCAAGCCCCTCCACTTCCAAGTAGAGGGCCTGCCTGGGATTTGATTCCTGGATTAGTCACATATCTAGGATTCTTCATTCATATTCTGAGGATTGGGGGAATATTTTTTCTAGCTTATAGGAGAAAGTGAAATCTGATATACATCAATCTGAGATTCCTTCTCAGCAGATGAGAAGTTGACAGAGAAGGAATAGTATCTTTGCCTTACTGTCCTGGATGACTATAGCTCTTAGAAATAACTGTCTCTTCCTATTCCCGGAATAGTCTTAGAAAATCAGCTATAACTGTCCCTAGCCTGAACACTTACTAGTTCCTAGAGATGGTACCCAAAGGCTGCTTCAACTGGTCTCCTCCTCAGCCCTTCCTGCTAGAACCTCTTGCTGCTAGGCCTTCAGCATCTACTGTGCCTGTCAATGTCCCCAGTGATCAGATGATCAAAGGCCTGTTTATGTGCAACAGTGGCATTCAGGTGTGTGAAAGTTTTCCATGTCAGGGAGGAGGGACAGATATCTACATAGGCTCAGGCAATGCATGTGAGAGGCAAATTTATCTCACAGTGTGAGAGCCCTTTGCAAAGGAAGAGGGCCCCTTCCTCTCCTCCTCTCATGACTGAAAGAGCACGGAGCACACAAGGCACGCTCAGTACGTGTTTGCTGGTAATGACAGATCCTTTGCAGTCAGATGGGAATAGGCCATATGTTCTTGGAAAACTGCCTGCTTTGCAAGGTGGGATGGATGAGTGAGATGTGTTTTTGCAAGTCCTTTTCATCTCTAACATCTGTGATCCTGTGAAGAATTCTCTCCCTTGGCCCTGGCTGGCCACTTGCCTGGAATCTTTGCCAGATCCTCCTCTCCCCACACCAGTCCCTCTGAATGGAGATCACAGAGGGTCTCCTACTCTGGATGGATGGTTCTGGAAGCCAAAGTTGATACTTAAAGCAGGAAAGAAAATCTATATCCTGGGGTTGGAGCCCAGGGGTATGGGAATTTGGGCAGAAGGTGTGTGTGTGCATACTTCTCAGAGCTGGGCGGGAGAGGAGTGGGGAATGGCTCAGACCAACATCAGCTGAAGTTGTTCAGCTGTACTTATGTAGCCCCTGGAAGCTTTTCTCAGGCGTAATAGGGGTACTGGCTGAGCAGCAGGACCCAAGGCAGGGCTGCTCTTCTGGGTACAAAAAGAGGGTGGTGGCCAGAGTCCTGGTTCTTATAAGGCCTGCCTGCCATACCTCTTCCCAGAGCCAGCTAGCCCATCTGTATCAGAAGAAGCTAAGAGATAGGAATACTTTTCTGGTGAATGCCCTGGTATCTGATTTCTATTGCTCTCTGAGACTAAATTCAGGGCCAGTCTTACCAGGGAAAGTACTGGGACCTTTAGGGTCCTGTAAGTTCTCCCATTTGTCCTTGTAGTTTCTGTGCCCAAGCCAGTCTCATTGGTCAATGAACAGGACCTAACAGAGTAGTGATGAAGACCAGTTCATTGGTTATTATGAAAATTAGTCTGTTAAGCAGCAAGGGAGATTTGGATACAGGTGTAACTCTCCACCTGCTCTAGAGGAAGGGCACTTTTCCCTCAGCACATTCCACTCTTGTGCTCCCTTCAGTCTGACTGAGAGACTCCCCAGCCATCACAGGAGGGGCCTCTGAGCTGAGCTGCAGACATCTGGAGCTGGTTTCTTATCTGCTGGGAGGTAGCATTAGGTCTCAAATAGAATTGTTTTCTGGGTTTCTAGGACTTCTGTGTAGCAGCCGTGGGCACTTCTGCCATCTGATCTCTATGATTAGCCCTGGGAAAGTTATGCAGTTGTGTATTTTTAATCATTTTAACAATCCCCTTTCCTTATGTTGCTCTCTCCCATTTGACACCTGCTATCTCCTTTAGCTGTCCAGCATTCTTTTCCTGTCTCTTGACTGACTGCTCCCAACTCCCTGCATTACTCACTGATGGGGCTTCTGCAAGAAGCATGAGTGATTCAGCCCTGGGTCTGTCTTCCATGTAGCTCCCCCAGTGTGTCCTTCTTACAGGTCCCTGTTTCATTTCAAACTGGGAGACAGTCTATAAATCTTAAGTCCATGTCAGAATCGAAATAAGACAAGAGCAACTGTTTGACCCCTTCCAAAGTCAGTTATATTTTAACTCAGAGGAAGAAATTTTGTGCTGGTGGAATTTTTGATATCATGTTGGGCCATAAGGGAAATATATATTTAAAACAGAAGGTAGTTTCCTGATTCCCACAAATCATGCCTTTCACAGGGAGCCTCATCAGTCCTGGCTTGAGGTGAAGCTGCACTGGGTGACCTTGCCGTGAACAGAAACCCTGAAGGGCAGCCACTTGAGAAGGGTGTTCGTTACTCCTGGCTGAGCAGCGGCAGCGCAGGACCTGCTCCCCGAGCCTTG
This sequence comes from Tonatia bakeri, assembly GCA_004024845.1. Taxonomy (NCBI): domain Eukaryota; kingdom Metazoa; phylum Chordata; class Mammalia; order Chiroptera; family Phyllostomidae; genus Tonatia; species Tonatia bakeri. The sequence goes on along the minus strand of PVIA01001145.1, from coordinate 197,122 downwards.
GAGATCATTGTGGCTATCAGGGCAGGAGGCCCATGAAGCTCCCTCTGGGAAGTAGAAGGGAATCAGGCAGGAGTGGGAATCCCAGACTAATCAGTGAACTCTAGACTGCTTCAGTTTTCCACAGTGTAGACAGGGCTCAGATCCTGCCTTCTTTCTGCACTAAAACTCTGAGCTGACCCCAGAGACTCAACTCCTAACCTGCCTGTATGTGGATCCTTCTTTGTTTCTACTCTCTTAGATTTTCTGACTTCTCCTCTCTGTCCTCCTTTTCCTCCTGCCTCTGCTCACTGCTCTCCCATCATCTCATTTCTGGTCCGTGCTCCTCCGCCCTTCTCTCACCTTGTCCTCTCTCCGTCTCTTGTGACCCACTCTTCCATGTGACTTACACTTTATGTGGTACACGCAGCCATCTTCATGCTTCATCCTGTCAGCATCTCAGTCCCTCAATGGCCTACCTTTGGGCCTGGCATAGTTAAAAGAGCCCAGGTGGTCTGCTGTTGGCTTTTGGGGCTGTCAAACCTTAGCTTTATAGTCTGTGGCACATTGGTTCAGTTGGTTAGAACTGGTATGTAATGAGGCCAGGTAAGGATATATGTCCTGACCCTGTGGGACCCTGCCAGTTCTCTCTCATTTCACGGCAGAGATGACCTCCAGCTTTCATCTTCCACTTTCACACCCTTGGTCACAGCGGGGGTGTGACTAAGGGGCTCTGGCTGGAACAGTGCTAACTTATTAATAAGGAGCATCAGTAATAATGTTGTACACAATTTTTAAATTAAATTTTTATTTTGAGATCATTGTAGATTCATGTTTTGTATTTTTTAAAGATCTGAAAAGAGTTTGATTTCAATATCATAGGCAGAATTTAGACCCCGATAGACATGGACTCAGATTCTGGTTTTCTTTCTAATTAGTTCTGTGACCTTAGCCTAGTTACTGAACTTTGCTGTGCCTTAGTTTCCTTAGCTGTGAAATGAGGATAACAATAACAACTGAAACACGGTTTGGGTTTTTTCAGCCTCCCTTTGCCTGTACTCATTTCTCTTTCTCTTCAGTTACTAGGTTTATTCTGTATGCTGTTTTCCTTAATTGGCCTTTTACTTCTGCCAGTGCCTCTGGAAATCCACTCCCTGCTCCTCTCTTCTCCTCTCCTCCCTTCTTTCCTCCCCACCCCTCCTTTCTCCTTCCCTCTTCTCTTCTGCCTGCTTTGTGCTTCTCTAAACATTTTTGTGACTCTTAGCCTGTCCCTTATTCTTAGTTTTTTTGCTTTACCCTTGATCAGCCTCTCATTGAATTTTTACTTCCTTCCCAAGGCAAGTTTCCTGAACCATTTCCTCTTGTCATTCACTGTTCCTGGGTCCTTTGTGGATTCCGGGAGAATGTGAAGCTCTTAATTATTTATAATCATGAGAGAATAATTACAGAAATGATTTAATTACTTTTTAAACACAGATCTTAACAGCACCGGCTGGGCTAGATGATGGTGAAGTTGGAGCATATCAGCAGGAACATTTGATATGAGGAAAAGGGTTGGTTTGGGTGGGTTTGAGGTGGGGACGCAGATATAAAGTATCTACAGAAGATTTAATCTCATTTGTGAAAGAACTGAAAAAAACCCACAATAGGCAATTATATATAGCTATGATTATAAAATGGGAAACATGTCACCAATATCAGAATTAAGTAGGAGAGAGAGGGCTAATTAGAAAAATTATTTTGGATCATATAGGCAGTATTGTGATGGATACTACTGCTCATTTTGGTGGCGGTGATGGTGAGGAGAGGATTTATTCTCCTGGCTACTCCATGGAATGAAATGGAAAAGTTGGGGTTATGGTGGAAAGAGTCTAGATTGAACTACAAAGTCAGAAAGCCTGGTGCTCATCCTTGCTTTATAAATAACTGTAGCTGTTTGACTGGTCAAGTCCCTTAATCTCTCTTAGTCTCATATTCTTCATCTGAAAAATGAAGGGATTGGTATTTACAACATGAAGAATACTTCACTAAAGAAGAAAATGGCACATAAATTAGATGAGGAAGACCAAATTTGGTAAGCTAAGAAGTGGGAGGCCATTATGAAAAGTTTGCAGCAATGAGCTTTTGTAGCTAATCTATTCTAGAAACTTCTGATATGATATCTAGGTGAAGAAGGTGTTGACTGAAGGAGAGGTGAGCAAGTAAATAAGGGAAGCCGAGAAAGGTACAGGTGTCAGCACGAGTAGAGCGAAAGTGAACAAGGGAAATGAGGAACAGCGGCACAGCATAAAAACGTGTCGTCAAATTTTGAGTTTTTTAAACTGCATTCTTTCTGACAGATTTTGAGGTTTGACATATAGAAGGTAGCTAAGAGAATGTTGCAGCTCTTTATATACAGTGAAGAAGGGAATGGGAATTGCTAAAATTACTTTTTAAATTAGCACCCTATTCTCATCCTTATCCGATCCTAGCCCTTACCTCTTTACACAAGTCTGATGAATGTCTTATCTTGCTATACTGTGTCAAAGACCATTTGTCCTGGAAAGGATCTCTGAGGCTAGTGCAATGCCCTTATTTCATGGTATAGTTCACTGAGTTCAGGAAAGATTAAGTGACTTGTCTGAAGCCACACCTCAGTTCTCTCCTGGAGCTGACCTCATTTTCCAGATTACCAGGTCAGTTTTTGGTAGGACTTTCACCTCAACAAAACACCGGTTCTGTCCAGTAGTTTACAGTCTAACAGATAATATGATATAATGAATTGCTGTCTTTTTCCTCTCTTGACTAGAGGTGAGTGTCAAGGGCAAATTGAAATTAGGATGGGAAGGGAGGGGAATGACATTTTTTTAAAAACTGGTTCTTTTGTATCTACATTAAATGTGGCCTGAGATAAATGATTGAAAGTATATTAATAAATCTCTCAGATATTGATAAAAGTAAATATTATTAAATGAATTTTGGACTCTGTAAAGTAGAGGACCTGAATATTGGGGGTTGCATGAATTTATGGTAATTATAGGCAGGCAGGTGGAAAACAGATTTGGATAAAGTAAATTCTGTCTGGTTGAGACTCTTCAGTGGTCCAAGAAAGCTTTAGGAATTGGTGGCTCCAAACTACCTACAAGCTACAGATAGGTCTTTTCTTTTCTCCGAAAGTGGTGCCCTGAGGTTACCCCCTTTACTTCTTATCTTCAAACAACTGGGGGTTCATACTGGAAGAGCAGGAAGGCTTCCAGAAGGAACAGAGAGGGACAGCAGGAGAGCAATCAGAAAGAACTTCACAGTACATAGGGTTGGAGATAAAAAATATAACCACAACTTAACTTTGACATTTGGCAGTTTTAAAGTGAATTTATGTATTTTGTCTTAATTTGACAGAATTTGTGCAAGATAGGAAATAGAGCCTTAGGTAGTCTCCCTGAAAAATGAAGGTAATTGCAATTATCTTCCCCATTCTCCGGATAAGAAAACTAAGATAAAGTTTTTAACATCTTAAATTATAAGTGGCAAGTCTAAGACTAGACTAGGTCTTCTGGCCCCTAATCTCCAAGCGAAAAGAACCAGGTAAACCACAGAGTGGTTAGTGGTGATGAACAATCTATGGTGTCAGGTCAGGACAGGAAAGTCAAACAGATTGCAGAGGGTTTGGCAGTGGGAATTCTTGTAGACCTCGGCTGATGAAATTTTAATTGATGGAAGAGCTCAGATGGCACAGGAGAAGATCGAGAAGTTACTTATAGGAAAGGAAAAGAAGCCATAAGTGTATTGATTCTACGTGCTGAAGAACCTAGATATATTAGGAAGGCGGGGCAGACAACTAGCATGGGGAATTCATAGGTAAAAGCCTCTACAGAGGAATTTTTAAACAAGGACACAAGAATTAAACCTCAGAATTACTGAACAAAAGGCCACACCATTCAAGCAAAACATGGCAAGCCCAAGTCTACAACCTTCTACCTTATTTGCCCTCTCCTGGGGACAAAAAGAACCCCTATCAAAGCATTTTACCAGGGTACACATAAACCTATTCTGAAGGAAGCCCAGAGTGTGTTGGGACACTTTCCCTTCATTAACACTTCATTAAGCTTTGTCAGATATAAGCCTCCTAGCCAGATCCTGGCAAGGGACTCTTACCGAGGTGATAATGAGGAGAAAATGTACTATGTTTTTGGCCTACTCCAGAGTTGTTGAATGTAGGCTAAAATATATTTTGATAACATTGGCATTAAAATGGATATTAAACACCATTTACACCGAGCAGTGTAAATAAAATACATAGGGACAAACACAAAGAGATATGTACACCAGTATAACATGACACATTTCAGAGAGATTTGGTGATTTGCTGCAAATGAATTATAAAAATCTGAGTTGTGTTGGATTTAGCAAATGATATGATCTTGATATTTGCAACTTGTACCTATTATCTTTCATTTTTAATCCTCACCCAAGGACATTTCTTTTCATTCCTTTTTTGGAGAGAGAGGAAGGGAGAGAGAAACATTGATGTAAGAGAGAAACATCAGTTGGTTGCCTCCTGTATGCACCCTGACCAGGGATTGTACACACCTGGACAGGGATGAAACCCACAGCCAAGGAATGTGCCCTGACTGGGTATTGAACCCACAGCCTTTCAGTTGTGTGACAATGCTCCAACCAACTGAGCCACATCAGCCAGGGTTGTACCTATTATCTTTCAAAAAAATGCCTCTTTCAAAAACAGACATAATAATCTATGTGGCTGTCGGGATGTTGGTGCTTCTAGCCCTAATCGATGTCTTCTGGCTATATGATACTAATTAACTACAAGGTGTTCTTACAATTAAATAGTGCTCACTTTCTAGTAGCTTTCCCAGTGTCCTAAGAGTCCTGTCACCCTGATTTAATATACAATGAAAGCCTGAGAGTTCAGACAATTCAAGAGAAAGAAGTATATTTAATCATTACGTCGAAGAAACTTTTGATCAGCCACGGAAAATTGGAACAATTTAAAAACTGGATCAGATGTGAATGGCCTCTAGAAGTGTCTGACATGGACCCAGTTACCTGGAAGATTATACTCAGTAAGTAGCAATCTGATGTGAACCAAAATTTTAGGAGTGTGAGTGTGTGTGTGTCTGTATTCCGGAGAATGCGACGTGGTGAAATAGTGCTGTTAAGGTCTTTCTACTGGCCCAGTGTTGATACTATTACATAGTTTTAAAAAAAGCAGTGTGTGACTGCAAAAAGGTGGGGTTTTTTAAAAGAAAAAATAAATCACCCCAGCCTTTCTATGAACAACCGATTAAAAGAGAACTCAGAAAAGGAAGAAGGTTAACATTTATATAACACTTAGTATGTGTAAGAACTTTCTGTGTGTTATCTTAGAATTCTCTAAATTATTTTTGCTGGTGAAAACCCATCACTTCCTTAGACCTCACTTTTACCTTATTTCCATAATGAACTGTAGAAGTTAGCTTTCTTTTGAGGTTCATTTTCATAAGAAATCTCAACATTTTGATAATTTTATCCAGTTATTTAATGATTAACTCCTTGGAAAGTGGTCTAGGACTAATTTGTTCATTCAATAAATATAATTGAGCATCTAATATGTGTTAGACTGTGTACAAATCACTGTGAGTTCAATAGTGAAATTGAAGAAATACATGGACACAGGTAGGATTTTAATCGATAGTAACACGCAGAATGCTTCACTAAGGGACAAAATGTCACAGAAATTAGGCGAGGGAGACTATCTGAGAAAGTAACAGCTAGGAGGCCAGCATGGAAAGTTTGCAGAGGTGAGCTGCACGAGTCAGGCGCAGTAACCATGGACACTTCGAAGGCTTGCTGCACAGGCTGAGAAAAACAGTGTATGCAAAACGGCTGATGTACATGTTGGCACTTAGGTGGTGGTTACCGCCAGTGTTGGCTGAATGTGGAAAATGAAGCAAAGAAATGAAAGCAAAATCCTCAAGTGTAACACGATGAAAAGTTACTGTCACTGAATTTAGGAAATACCGATGTGGTGAGTGTTGTGTTGGAGTATATTTTAACGAAGCTCCCCCAAATCCTGGGACTGCGGCCGCTGCCATAGTCCCTCCCTGAGCCTCTACTTCTGGGAGTGCTCCAGTCTCAGTAGAGACTTTTGTGCTTCCAGTCACAGAGCCTCTGGTACCCATTGCTTAGAGGTTTCCTGATTCGCAGACTAATTGATAATGATAATGGCAGTGGTGGCGTGATGTAGCATAGTGACTTTTTTTCAGTCAAAGGTATTTTAAAACCCTACACCCCTTAATTTCTTTTTTTACAAAAAAGAAAGGGCATTAACATTAAAAACTAATTGAAAGTAGGAAATAAAGGATAGTCCTTTAGATTGAATACATTTAGCTGTATCAAGAACCACTGCATTGTTCTTATTCTTCTCATTGCCCTGGGGGCCCATGATAACTTTATCATGGATTGTGTTTGATCCATGGGCCAGTGTTTGGGGAGCACTGGTGTGGATATTCTTGCTGGAGGCAGCATTATCAAGGAAATTACATCTAAGGGCTGTGGCTCCAGGTCCGTCCCCTGAACTGCTGGTCTGGAGCCTGCCAGGTTGGGGCTCTGCTCGTTTCTGTTTCTCTGGCAGAAGTTGCAGTGCGGCGGAGGGTGTTGCATGGAGGTTCGCCAGGATATCATAATCTCCTTCAGTGACTGACTGATGAGGCCCAGACACTGGGGGAGTGATCGATGTACTCTGCCTTCACTCTAGTAAGCCTTTTATTTCTGTCCTGTGTGACACAGTCATCAATAAGCTGAGAAAATAAAATCTATACACAACTCTCTGGTTGGAAGATTACTTCAAAATTGTGGTATAGAGGAGAAAGGGCCCCTCTGAGAGTTAGACATCTTGGGTTAGAGTTCTACCTGGGTCATGGCTGAAGGTGGGCTCTAGGACAAGTGGCCCCACTCATTGGGCCCAAATCCCCTCATCCGTAAGGTCAGAATTATATTCCCTGGGGCTCACCAAGTTGTCTGCAGTATTCAAACAGCCCAGTAGGGACTTCCTATTTACCCACAGCCAGGCTAAGAAAAATATCTTTCTTTGATCTGTGTTAACATTATATCTGCTCACTGATGTAGGATTATCTCATGCTGCTCTAATACTTATTAATAAAAGGGGAAAACTATGATTACTTAATGAACACCTGGATATAGGGTCTTCATCATACCCATGGTGAAGAATGATTTTCCTTTATTTCTTCCTGCTTCTGTTCCCTAAAGTGTAAAGGATTTATTCGTAGATTTATTTTTTAGAAATGTGTAAAAAATGATAGGACAAACAATTCAAGTTTTAGGGAAAAAACACAAAAAATGAAGGTGCAGTATATTAAAGATAGAAATCAGCTATGCAGTATTATTTTAAAATTAAATCAATGAAGAAATACCCAGTGATTTGTAGAGAAAGGTGGAATATGGCCTCACTTGGACTGAACAGGTACTTTGCTGAGTGCTTTCCATTTTATTTTACTCCATCTGATTGTCTTATTTAATTATACTGTATTATTTAGCATATTACCTTAATTGTGTCACTTGGATTCTACTATGATCCTGTGAGATATTATTACCTGCACTTTACACAAGAGGAAACTGAGGCCAAGAGATATTAAGTGGTTGTCAAGGCTGCACATCTGGTAGGAGGTGCAGCCGAGAGCTAAACCAGCACCTTTGGCCCCAATCACGAGACTGGCCCTGCCCTGACACATTCCCTCACCGCCACTTCCTAACGCACAGTAAGTGTCCAAGGTGCTTTTCTCAGCCCTTTGCTTATTTTACCTGTCTGATTCTGCTGTTTTTTCTTTTTTTCCTTTCCAATGACATGACCTCTGAGTTCCTTTCCAGCTGAATTTTTTCTAGAATGCCTGGATTCTTAACCAAATGAACAGGTTCCAGAAAAAGTGAAGGTGGCCCTAGTGATATGGAGGGGGGCAGTGGGGCAGGCCTGAGAGGTCCTGAGTGGAACAGAGCAGTGTGCTGTGCACTGTGGTAGCGGGAAGTAAATCACACCTCGCCACTGGAGTTACAAGTGGTTTGGTCCTTTGTTAGAGGATAAACTCGTTCTTTCTCTGGCTAGGTGGGGAGAGACATTACATTTATTTTGAAAGATTAAAGTATAAAAATATTTCATGGTTTCTCTAAAATATAAATATATACACATACACAAATTTTCTCCCTCTCACTTATTGCAGGGTTTCTATTATGGAGATGTTTTATGTTTATTGAATGAGCTGTACTGGTTCATTCAATAGAGTCAAAGCTCTAAACTCACCTTACTAAAGAAGGTGAGTTTTCAATAGCTAATTGATTCTGTCGAGTGGCTTTTAGTATGCACATTATTCTTGGTTGTTAGGCTTTTATTTTGCCTGTCCTTGTTTCTCTGAGGATCGTGAACAACAGTGGCATAAATCTGAGGCATGCAGTCACAAGACCTTTGTCTGACACCTCAGTGTTCCACTTGGCTCTGCCTCGTGCCAGCTGCGCGACCTTGGGCAGATCACTGAACCTCTCTGAGCCAAGGTTTCTTTGTTCATAAAATGATGATGAATGATGTAATAATTAAAATGAGACAATATACATGAGAATGCTCTGTTAAGGTACAAGCACTATACAAGGGTCAGCTGTTGTTACTCTTATTAGAAAGAACTGAAAAAACTCAGGGATTTTCACCATATAGGCATGGATATATTTCACCTGGTTGAACCACTTTCAGATTTCCATCATCTGGAAAAGGTTCCAGCCCACACCCATCCTCTGCGTTAATAAATTGTGGCAAAGCTGCTCCTGGGCCCACCGCTCTCATTCAGTTACTTCTTAGCCCTCATCCCATCTGTCTCCCTTGTTTCATGGATGTCTGTGCATATCACGCCACATAATTAATTTTAGATGATGGAAAATCGGGCTACTGTAGAAACCACTGGATTTCTTGCTATTTCTTTTGTAGATTCATTCACCTTTTTACACATGCATGCTTCACCATGCCAGAGCTGACTTCACCTCAGAGTGTGATGAGTAATGCTATGAACGAAGTCCTTGACGGCACCTTTTCTGCCACAGTTCGGCAGAGTAGATGCGTGAAAGGCTGACAAAAAATGTGGTTCAGGCATGGGGGGCCTTGCTAAGTAGCTGCAGGTTTGATCAGCTCTCCAGAGGAGTGCCTCCTGGCAAGTCAGGTTGTCAGCCAAGGTGACTATGTGACTATGGAGTCCCTGGAGTAACATGGAAGAGGGCAAAGAGACAGGCTTCACGTCTCCTTTTGCACGAGCAGGGTGCCAGGAGCAAGCTGGCAGTTCCCTCCATTTGACTCCCCTGAAATACACTCATCTCCTGAGCAAAACCTGGCTTCTCCAGCCACTCCCCTCCCCAGGTCTTGTCCATTAAATAGTGTTGAGGCCGTGTTAGAAATTCTCCCGTGTCATACCTGATCATCAGTGACTACTGGCTGAAAGAGCGTTTTGACCCCATTAATTCTGAAAGAGCTGACAGGAGAGGGAACAGGTAAAGGGAAGAAGAGACAGACATGAGCCTTACAAGAGGTGGAAGCCAAAGGGTGGCAGTGTAATCACAAGAGGCCATACATGAAACAATGTATGGATAATTCAGTTATTTTAAAAATGCAGTTAAATTCAGCTGAGGAACGGGGACAGAACTAGGAAGCTAGGGAAGGAAGAGTAAGAGCTGAAAATCAGTCTCTGAAAGTCTGGGGACCGGGCTGTTCCTGGGGTGGAAGTTCTGCGGAGGAGATAGCCTGGGAATTTTCCCCTCTGGGAGGGAGGGGTCTGAGGGAAGGTCGGGGGGCTCCGAGGGTAGGAAACAGACCACACAGGTGCTGGCTGTGTGTCAGGCTCTGTTCTAAGCGGAATTTTAAGTAGTGAGTTTGTTAAACACCCCTGATTTTCCTTTTTCCCCCTGCATTTGACATTCATCTCATTCTTTCGTATCCTCACCTCTCTGATATGCATGCAGCCTTTTACTTGTTTAATTTACATAAAAATGAATGGTTTCACTTCTCCTCTTATATCATCCTTCTAAATCTTTAAATCCTTGGTAATTCATGGAGATTCAGCTGGAGAAAAAAAGCAGAATTGCAATCAAGGAATTCCTGGTATATTTTCTGTTAAGTAAATGTTTATTCACTTTTATTTAGAAAGGCAGTGCACTCATGGCAGTACCAAGAGGCCAAAAGTGGGAGCCTTTAGCCCCTTCACAGATTTCTATTAGCTACCCTCCCTCAAATAGGTTACCCCACATAAACTTACTGAATAATGTGCATCCTCAGCACACTCCGGAGCCCTGCTGCCGACCAACCTGCCACCGTCGAGCCCCTCTATGTGGAAGTCCTGAGCCACCACTGAGAGAATGGTGGTGGTTAAGAGCAATGAGTCTGGAAGTCAAAACCAGGTTCTGCCTCCTCCTAGCTGTTGTAATTTAGGCAACTGCAAGACCTCTCAGAACCTCAGGTTCCTCACTTTACTTGTTTTTTTTAAATGATTTAAAAAATCCTTTCTTAATTTTTATTTTTAAGAAGATTTTATTTATTTTTAGATAGATGGGAAGGGAAGGAAAAAGAGAGGGAAAGACATTGATGTGAGAGAGAAACATTGATCGAATGCCTCTTGCACACCCCCAAGCCAGGGACTGGCCTGCAACCCAGGCACGTACCCTGACCAGGAACGGAACCAGGGACCTTTTGGTTTGCAGAACGATGCCCAGCCCACTGAGCCACACCAGCCAGGATGGGCACTTCTTATTTTAAATCAGGGTAGTAACATCAACCTTGTGGGGGTGAACAGACAAGGAAATGGCTTAAGTGCTTGACCAGATGGGAACCCTTTTAATTTCAACGTGCACATGGGCCAGGACCTCGCTTCCTCACATATACCTCATTTAGTTCTCACATCAGTCCTGAGTGGTGCAGATTATTGTGCACGTGAAAAGATTTAGGACCTGGGGACCGTGGCTACAGCCAGGCCAAGAATGTGGGAAGCGATGGAGGAAGATGTATCTCAGAGGAAGACATGTTCTAGGGTGGAGGGAGGGACGGGGAGAGGGTGTTTATGGTGGAAGAGGCATGGTTTCCTTCATCTTGGGACCTAGTGAGGCCTCCTAGGGACTCTGAGGCCTCTGCCTTGGGGCTCGGCTCCATGTAAGACAAAATGGGGTCTATCTGGGGCTGTGGGATGTGTACAGACCAGGAAACTTTCTGACAGGAGTGCAGGAGAGCAGGTGGAAATTTCAGTTTCATATGCTAAGAATAAATCTACAGAGAGAATGATTTGGTATAAGCTGATGAACAAAAAAAGGGAGAGAGGTTAGGCCTGGTGGTAACATTATACATCTGCCTTCCTATTTCTGTTGTTGTTCAGCTAAGAGGAAATTGCATTCTTCTCTGGTTACTGTGGCACACCACTCCCACCTCGGCCTCGGCTGGGGCTGCGGGGCACGGACCATTCACTTCTCCCTCTGCGTTCCTGGCTTGACCCTCGTCTGCAGGAGCTGTGCTGCGTTTACTCTGCTGTCTCAGGGGAGCCCGTGGCCCTAACACAGGAGGAATGGAAAGAGGCAGGTAGGCAGGAAGGCCAGAAAGGTTCATGAGAGAGACTTTTTAAAAAGAAAGGGTACAAAATAATGTGGGAGGCAATATGGTTGAGAATTAGTTGCAAGATAAAATAAATGCTGAACATTAAGTATGTAATTTGAGTAATTAATGTTCCAGATGGGAGAACAGTTTTATATCCTTATCCACATTTTCTAAAGGTTTAGAGCTACTCAGTAAACTGTTTTCCTGAATTCCTGTCATCACTGGCTTGATCCCAAAGTACCACACATGCTATAACTTCATTTAGACATAGTTTCCAGGTGGCTTTTAAATTTGTTTATAAGTGAAATTTGTTTAAAACTTAGACCAGAATTCCCAACCAGTGAGTAGGTTACAGGTGTGGCCACATTATTGTTCTCCTCATCACTCAGAGCTGCCAGATCCCCTTCCCCTTTGAAACAAGAGCACAGTCCCCTTGGAGGTCCCGGGAGGAGGCCTGAACACCTCAGGCAGGTTTGATGTTGGGGCCGGGTTAGCCTCTGTATGCCTTTGAGACAGTCTTTCTTGAGGCACAATTAACTATGCAACTACAGTCCCCGTCCTGCCCAAATCAGAGAGGAAAGATCCAATTCAGAATGTGTAGCTTCACTGTTTGAAATTCTCCTTGAAGACTGGCCAGGCCTTGGGCAGCATCTCCCTGTGGCCTGTGGCAGGCTTCAGTCCTCTTCTTTCTCTCTCAGACTCCTCACACTCTTCTTTCTTCTTCTTCATAGTTGAACTGTTTAACATGATGTTTAAAGGCATGCCTGGCTGCCTTGTGGAGATGCAGAGTTGCCATGGTAATGTGGCCTGTTTCTCCAAATTAGGACATATTCCTGCTGCCTTTTTAAAAAAAAAATGTGGTATGTTTTCTCTCTCACACAACTCCTTTGCTTCCTTACATTCTTGTCTTTCTTTCTCCCCCAGAATGCTAATTTAAGTACCTGTCCCCAGAATTGGATAGATCGTCAGCCTAAGGAGGCACTGTCGTGAGGCTCCCCCCCCCACGCTCCCCTCATCCCCTCCATGTGGGCTGTGTTTCTGCAGGTGCCATTCCAGTGGTCTTCAGAAAGACTCTTCTGCTAGGCTTGCTTCCGACTGCTCTTCTGTCTGGGAGGGGCCAATAGCAAGTGAGCTTCTGTTTTACGTGGAAACCTATTGTGAATGGAAAGAAGGAAGGAAGAGACAACTGTAGCTTGGATATTGAGTATTATTTCTCAGAATCATCTTCCAAGGCACATAGTCATTTTGGGGTTATGCTCACCTGATAAACAGGATTCTGGATAAACGAGGATGCATACCCCTTGTCTTTCCCCTTACAACTCATTTTAGGGTCCTAGGAAAGTAGGAGAGAGAGATGCCTCAAATCAAGAGAGCTCTATAATGTGTATAAGAACAGAAATTGGTCAGTGCTTAAAAAAAATAGGGTGAGGAGATGGAGGCGTTCCCTTCCTCCAGGATTATTTCTGCTCCCAGTTGAATTACAGTCTGTGATGGAAATGGGGGAAGAAAGAGAATAAGGGAAGTGAGGCAGATTCAACTCTTCTTTCTCTCACTTCTGTTCCTGGTGCTCTGTCCTTGGCACATGAAGGTCGATTAGAAAAGGTTCCTTTGGCCCATGTACTTTAGAATCACCTGGGTCTTAAAAAGATGCAGATGCCTGGGTCCCATCTACAGAGAGTCTGATATAGTTTTGGGAGATGCATTCAAATGTAATCTTTTTAAAGCTAAAAGCTCTCCAGATGATTATAATGTATAATGGAAGTAGAGGTTTACTGGCTTAGATGGTGATTCCTTTTGGAAGGCAGTAATCATGGCTTCTACACACTTGGCTATAAAGTAGCCATTTCTGAAATATTTGGAAAGAAAGGGCACACAAGTCTCAGATTTTGTTAGTTGAAACTCTCTTTCCAGCAATATCACTTTTAGAAAATGTGAGGTCCCCATTCTCTGACTTATGAAAGAAGTGAAGGGAGAACATCACACAATTAACTAGGTAAATAGGTGGGAGCTGTCACAGAGCCAAGGTCCATGAGCAGAAGGGGGTGAGAAGACAGGGACCCAGGCAGTGTCAAGGGTGGCCAGGGTGGGACGAGGAGAGGGACATAAGCATGCCGTGGTCACACGGAGGCCAAAAGGTGATGCTGTTAGTGGCAAGCCTGAAAGAAACAAGCCTTGGCTTTTTTTATTTGATTCTGGAGCTTGACCTAAAGCTGTAGATAGAACTTCCCGTGCAGGGTGTTTTCAAGTTCTAGACATCAAATAGGGTAGCTGTGTTTTCACCTTGCTTCTTTTTCTTGCCTTTGCCCGTGGGTGGTGGGATCAAGTAGAACAAAAGGTAGTAAGCTTTCAAATAATAGAATTTTGATCACTTTGAGGAAACATCACTAGAACAACCATCTGTTTTTTCTTTATAATTGCTTTTAAAGATTTTATTTATTTACTTTTAGAGAGAGGGGAAGGGAGGGAGAAAGAAAGAGAGAAGCATCAGTGTGTGAGAGATACATCAATCGGCTGCTTCTTTGCACACTCCCAGCTGGGGACCTGGCCTGAGACCCAGGCACATGCCCTGACTGGAAATTGAACCAGCGGCCTTTCTTTTGCACTGAGCCACACCAGCCAGGGCTCTTTATGGTTTCTGTTAGGGAGAAATCACAGGGATTTAGGAAGGACCTAATACCTGCTTTGTCATTAGCAAGATATGATACTGTGGAGAAGTTCCTTATCCCCTGGGGACCTCATTTCTTCATCTGTAAAATGGAGTGGGAATGGGCAGGAGGTGGGGCCACTAGGGTCTCTTTAGTTGTAAGGATGTTGTTTCCATATGTCTCACGCTGACACCTATCATTTGTTACAAGTTACCTATCAGGTGGCAACATGATAGAACAGGATGGGAGACAAGCCAAATAAGAGGCTACCAAATTTGGAGTATCTTAGGTTCAGGGTCATTAAAAAAAAATGAATTTATAACAACACCAGATTTAGGAATCGGGGAAAAGCAATAGAGTAAAGTTAGAGTAAGAAAAGGGCAGGGTTCTGAGGGGAGAGATGGGAAGAAGGCTCCCAGTCCCAGCATGGCTGTCCTAAGGCTGGATCTAGTGTGTTTGTTTGTACTCTTGTGAGCTCCAGACACAGACAAGGGGCCTAGTGATTCCTGTATTTGAGTGCCAACAACTCTCTGAATGGACTGATTGAAACTGGGAGATATCTTAGCAGTCAGCCATCTTCCATGTTCAGATTTATGGTATGTTCGTGGGTCAATACAGATCCACATTCTCTCCCTACCTTCAGTTCAAGAAGACAATAGTTTTTAACACCACACCAGATGCCAAGTACTTTGCTAGGCTCTTTTCAAGAAGCTTGCAATCCCAGCAATAGCTACAACCTTAACAATGACCACTTCCATACCGTACACTGTACAAAGCCATTTTCCATGTGTTCCCCATACCATTCATTCATTCATTTACTTATTTAATAATTTTTAATAATTACTCAGTGAACACCTGTCATGAGTGTCCTAGGCACTGGAGATACAGTGGTGAACGCAAACAGTCACTTTCTTCATGCAGTTTGCAGCTGAGCAGGTCATTAGAGGGGCGATTTTCAGCCTTTTCATCCCATGACACATGTAAGCTACTTACGAGAATTCTGTGGCACACCAAAAAATGTACTGTAGGTCTTGCTGGTCTGATGAAAAATAAGTATAATTTTGATCCAATCACACTGGGTGGCTATTGTTGTATTGACTGTGATCATTTTTTTATTTGACAATCTGACGGAAAAGAGGTCAGTGCCCCTGACTAAATAGTCAGGTATTGTATGTTTTAAAAATTCTTGCGGCTCATCGGTTGAAAATTGCTGCATTAAAGAATCACAAGTCAACCTAATTTTTCAACTTCAAAAAGTACCAGGAATGTCAGGTATATGGTGTTAGGGGGACTTGACCTAATTATAAAGGTCAAAAACATGTCAGGATGAGTAATACCAACTTGGCAGAAACAGGAGCAAAGCATTCCAGACAGAGGAGAGAGCATTTGCAGTAGCCGCGTTGGGGAGGGTGTCCATGAGGGCAAGTGCAAGAGTGAAGAAGGGCCAGCATGCTGAGCCAGAAATCAAGGACACGAGTAACTCAGACCCCCAACAGGAGATGGTCACTGCCTCCAGAGTGCTCTCAGAGTTCTGTGATGGAGAGACCGCAGCTGGTGGAGGACAGCAAGGAACCTCTTCAGGAGTGCTACTTGAGTGGATAAAAAGTATTATTTTTGAAGAAGGGCCCTGAAGGATGGGTAGGATTTCTGTAAGTGGAGATGGAGTGGAGGGGAAACAGGCAGGAGGACGAGCAGAGGCTGAAAAGCATGGCATTCCTGGGAGGGTCAGCACATACCCTTTTCTCCTTTCTTGTGAGGGAGCTATTGGGCAGTCACAGAAGATAAGATGACAGGATGGAGAATTGACTTTATTCTTTGGGAAGCAGTGCATTTTTGAGCCCTGAAGAAGAATATAGAAAGCTCAGTTTCACTGACATAAACAAATTCAAATTCCTACAATAATGAGATACTATATTTTGTTCATCAGAGTGACAGTTTTTTTAAAAATTAAATACTAAGTGTTGTTGAGAGTGTGGGGAAGTAGACACTCTCATTAATTCAGGGTAAAATATTAATTGGAATGACCTTTGTGGAAGACAGTTTGGCAGTAAAAGCCTCAAAAATATGTATACCCATTACAGCTATTCAACTGAAAGGAACTGATCCTGTGACATTGCCAAAAAATTTATCTGAAAGATGGTTTTCATAGTATTATTTATCATAGTGAGTAATATGAAACATTTTTACCTATTCAGTGATGGACTGCTTAAATTAAATTATGGTTCAGAGGATAAACAGCCACTAAAATTACATTATAGAGTAAAGGAATATTTAATTAAATGGGAAAATGTCATATACTATAAATACATAAAAAGAGAAGGTTGTAATAACTAGTCAGCAAAAGCATATTGAGTTCCTACTGTAGTTAGGGCACTGTATTAGATAGTAGGGGCAGTATAAATAAGATAGATGGATGCTGCACCCCAGTCTGGAAGTTATATCCCAGAGAGATGGGA
Organism: Tonatia bakeri; assembly: GCA_004024845.1. NCBI lineage: Eukaryota > Metazoa > Chordata > Mammalia > Chiroptera > Phyllostomidae > Tonatia > Tonatia bakeri. The sequence goes on along the minus strand of PVIA01001145.1, from coordinate 180,443 downwards.
TGTGCAGTCTGAATGTTTTACCCAGCAGTGGCTGTGGTGGGGTGCACACGCTGGGAGATGATATCCAGTATGATGTATGTTTGGAAAAATGAATGTACTGCAAGAATACGAGCATTTGAGAAAGGTTGATCTATAGACACCAGAGAAGTCAGTTATTATGTCTGAATGAAGGTAGTACAGATACTTTAAGTGCTCTTTACAATTCCCCAATTTTCCATAATTACTAGATATTCTAATACTCTTACAAGGATAAATATTTATAAAAAAGGAAGGCCTTAGAAAAATTGCTAAATTTTCATGGACTCTACTTTCATTTACAAATAACACCTCTCTTTAAGTTTGTCCCTCTGCTTCTACTGGCCAAATAAATAAAAATACACTAACAAAAACATGTTTCCTCTTCAGAAAAATACCCCATCTCTTTACATAAAGAGATGTATTTTGGAACCAATGCTTGAAAGCCTTTTCTTACAAAAGGCAAAATTCCCCTGAAAACCATATAAAAATCTAATGAAAAGCAGAGTATTGCTTATTGAATCTATTTTGGGCCTGCTGACTTGTATCTCTTAAGCCCATTCAGATTACTTTTTGTTTCTGGATATGTCAGCATACAATCTTTATAAGGTTGAGTAAGAAAAAAAGACTAAAAATATTTAACCAAGGAAACATCCTGGCCTTCCCTGGCCTTGTGCAGAGACAGCAGTTTGTATCATATTGGTCTGGGGACTAGGTCTAGAGGGGATTGTGTATGGGGAGGGGCAGAAGGGATCCATCAGGTTCCCCAGCATGAAGCTCTTTCTCCTCTCCCTGCCTGTCCCCAGTTTGTTAGCTTTCTCCTACTCAATTTCAATCCCTTTCAGTGTCTGTTGAGTGTTGCTCTGCTTCAGCATAAGGCTAGTTCCAGCTCTCCCTGTTCTTGGCTTTACTCACCTCTTCTGTGCTTTCATATCTGTTGGACCTGAATTGGCATGTCCAGTGACCAGAAGAGGTGTTGCCTCCTGATCTAGAAGGCAGCATCACCAGCAATTAGTAAACACAGAATTCTCCCACCTAGGACATTGTCATTTGAGACTATTTAGAGTTTACTTGCACTGGTTTGATAGGGAACCAGAAAATCAACTTACTTATTTGCATTTTTCACTGTACAGCTGTGATGGATGGGTGGAAAGGTGGTGATGACCACAATATTATATGCATTAGGACTTCCCTGCTAGGCCTCATTTGTCATCCTCTTGCCAAAATAAAAAAAGATTCTTTAAGAGGGACATTCATTTAAGCCTGCCTTAATAGGAAAGAGGCTTTCAATATGTAGGATTTATACTGTCCTGAATCTTAGTTTCTTAGTTTGGGGGGAGGGGATATAATATATAATGTATTTGTAATGTTTGATATATGTAGCGCATATCATGTACAATATGTATTATACATTACATGTAACATATACTATGTCACATATATATTAAAATTTTTTCCTTCTTCCTTTGATAAAGTGTTGTGAGAATGACCTAATGCTTGCATTTGCTCCAGAGAAGATTAAAGCATTTGTTTTTTTTCCCTCTGATTATATTCTCTGTAGTTTCTCTTCAATTCACATTTTCATTAAGAAATGGAAGAAATGGTATCTTTGGGTGCTTTATAGCATCACAAAGCCAGAAGGTCTATGTCAAAAGACAAAACAAAACAAAACAAAACAAATTTCTTGCTTAAGATAAAAGCATGAGTAAGTTAACCTTACTTACTTTAATTTTTGCAATACCAATAGTGTTAATGAGTTATAATCCAAGGCTCAAAAATATAATTTGTCATAATACAAAGTATAAGAATGAATTTGCTTATTTTGTCCTGCTTTGGTTTTGGGTCTCTCCCTGAGTTATAATCTCTTACCTTAGATACTTCCCTTTAACAAGGCTCTCTCCTTTTGTCTGATATCTTGTATGTGGGAGTTTAAAAGGACTCTAGCTTGTTGACAGACCTCAAACATTTTTTGATGGCACAGTGACAATTCACCATCTCTGCCAGATAGTGGGCCTCAGGTGCTTTGCGGAGTGAATTAGGACTGTCACACATAGTCTTGTCTCATCCCTCACCCCACTCCCTCACCCACTGCACACAACACCATTTTCTCACTCCTTTATCTTCTCACAATTTATTGGGAAGAGGAAGGAAAGGATACTGTTTTTGAGGTAGCTCCTTTCTTCAAGATGGAGAGCTATATCATAGGGACTCCATAGTGTTAGCATGGAACAGCTGCTTCTGTACGGTTGATCTTCCTATCCTTTCCACTGAATTTAGGGGTATCCTCATCTGAGAAACAAAGAGAAAGATTTCTGAAATCTGAAAAAGTGGATTTATCAGGGCTGGTGTTCTTTTACCTTCCCCCTCTCCCTCTTAGAGACTGACATCATCACAGAGGATTCCAATTTTAATTTGCATAAAGATAAATCTCAAATATTTAACCAAGACTTAGTAAAATCGGCATCTTCATTAGATCTTCTCAAATGTTTCTGTAGGCCAGGATTGCAGATAAGAAAGCAGGAATGGAAGTATTGAAAGAACAATTAGAGAGAAAAGGGCTTAATTTTTTTCACTCTTTTCATTCTAGACTGCAAGGCTTTTTCTGTGTTCTAAATTCTAGTTAAAAATGAATAATGTTAATTCAACAAATACTTATTGAGTACCTCCTACATATAGGCACTCTTGTAGGTGGTGGATATTCGGGGATGAATAGACAAGTCTTAGGTCCAAGTTTACATGTCCAAATCTTGGGATGGTCAGATAGTAAACATGAATAAACACAATAATTTCAGGTAGTGATAAGTTCTATAGAGCAAATAAAATGGAATTGGTGTCAGTGAAGATATGACTGAGGAGGTAAAGTTTGAACTGAGATTAATGACAAGAGGCCACCTGTGTGAAGATCTGCGGTAGATGCACCCTAGAAGAGTTAACAGCAAGGAGAGGGGTTCTGAGGTGGAACTGTAACAGACTATAGACATGACCCCTGAAATTATAGTCTTGAGGTGGAATTATGAAGAAGAAAGAAGGCAAGAGTGACTGGAACATAGTAAGCAAGAGATAATTGGTAGGAGTTGAGGTCAGAAAAAAAGGCATCAGGTTATGTATTTCCTTATAGGACATGGTAAAGACTTTAGATTTAATTCCACATGTATTACGAAGCCATTGAAAATTAAACAAGAACAATATGAACTGATTTAATATTAAAAATAAAAAGTATGAGACTTTTATTTTCAGTCATCAGATTGTAAAGCAATCTGGAAATACCTTCCTGCCATAAATAACTAGAAAATTATAAAGGAAAAAAGGAAGCAGCTAATGTTAGACATTCGAAAACAAGCAGCACAGAACTGTAATTTCTGAGAAAAGAGAAATAATGTTATCTTAGACTATTTACCTGCAGATAGTTTCAGGCCTGAGACACAGGGAGAGAGAACCCAGGCTGAGGTCAGCGATCTCACGGAGTCAAGGAAACAGTGATTAGGCTTTTCGGAAGCTGAGCTAGATTTTTGTTGGACAGAATATTCTAAATTAGAAAGAGCTCCAGAAATATGCTTAAGGTTTCTCATGGAGTCTTTGTCCAAATATCAGTTTATGCATAGTTGAGGTGAAACTACATGAGACTGGATAAGAACAATTTCTGAAGAAATAGGAATTATCAAGGAGCCATGAGAAGAACAATTCTCAAAACTCTGACAGGGCCAGGGACCATTCTAGTTCTCTTAAGCCAGAGTGGAAAGACTTCATTGAATACATGGAACGTTAGTAGAAATCTCAGAAGGGCTGTATCTTAGAAGTGGGGTTAAATTAGTGCTAAAATAAAGGTTATTGAAGAATGCTACAAAAAGATGCAAACTCACCTGTTAGTAAACTCCTAGAAAATGTCCTACATTTTAAAAAAATTTTATTTTTTAATCCTAACCTGAGGACATTTTTTTTTCACTTGCTTTTTTTTTAGAGAGAGAGAGGAAGGGAAAGAGGAAAAGAGAGAGAAACCTTGATGTGAGAGAGAAACATCGATTGTTGCCTCCCTGTGCACCCAGACCAGGGATGCATGCTGGGGCTGGGATTGTATGTGTCTGGATTGGGGGTCGCATCCATTCAGACGGGGATTTAACCTGCAGCTAGGTATGTGCCCTAAATGGGAATCTAACCCAAAACCTTTTTTAGTTATGGGATGATGCTCCAACCAATAGAACCACACCAGCCAGGCAAAAGTCCTACATTTTTAAAGAATTTATAAAGTTACTAAAGACACACAACAGGAAAATATGACCTATAAATAGGAAAAAACAATAAAACAGTAGAAACAGATGCAGATATAATAAAGATGTTGAAAATATAAGTAAAGGATACTAAAAGCCATTACAAGGATGTTCAAGGATGTAAAGGAAGTCATGAACATAAAGAGGAAGAAAACAGGGGAGATATATTTAAAAGACTCAATGGAATTGAAAGAGAGGGAAAAATCCTTAATATTTGAATTAAAAATAAATTGGATGGACTTAACAGTAGAATAGACATTGTAATAAAATATAAAGGAACCAGAAGACATGGCAATAAAAACTATTCAAAATAAAGCACAGGGAGAAAAACAACAGAAAAATATAAAAAGTTTCAGTGACTTCTATGATCATATCACTCAGTCCGACTTGTATGTAATTTGAGGCCTAGGAGGGAGAGGCAAAGAAAAAATATTGAGAGAATTAATACCTAAAATAGAATTCCACATTTGATGACAACTATATGAAACTATTTGATTAATATAATTTATGCAAATTCTAAATTCCCAGATTTAAGAATTTGAGTAAATCTCAAGTAGAAAAAGCAAGAAAACCACAATAAGGCACATCATAATAAAATTGCTGAAAAGTAGTGATACAGAGAAAAATCCTAGAAAAAAACAGAGGAAAAGAGCACATTACATTCAGAGGAACAAATGAGTGACAGCAAATTTCTCATCAGAATATGCAAGCCAGGAGAAATAGATCAATGCCTTTAAAATAATGTAAGAAAACCCCCAAATAAGAATCCTATACTCAGCAAAAAAAAATCTTTTAAATATGAAGGTAAAATAATGACTTTTACAGAAGTACAAGCTGTGGTAATTAATCAGTTGTACACTTGTTCTTAAGAGGTACTAAAAAAAGCTTTTCAGATGAGAAATGGTATCAGTATGGAAATTCGGATCTAGACAATGTAATGAAAAACATTATAAGTAGTAAATATGTGGGAATTCATAAACATTTAAAATGTATTTGAAAGATAATTTGTCTAAAGCAAAAATAATAACTATGTCTTACAGAGTTTATACGTTGATATAAAAAATATGATAACAGCATCCTAAGAATGGAGAAGAAGGATGAAAGTTACTGCTTTGAGCTTCTTATACTATCTGTATAGTGATACAATCTGGTTTGAAAAGAGAGTGTAATGATTCAAAAATGTATATTGTAAATCCTAAAGACACCATTAAAACAATGACAAAGAATATAGCTATTAAGCCAATGGCGGAGGTAACATAGTATTAAAAAAACCGTCAATACAAGAAAAGGCAAATACAAAAAAAGAAACAAAGAATAGATATAAAAATAGAAAACAAATAGCAAAATGATAAATTTAGATCCCAAAATGTTAATAATACTAAATATAAAAGGCTTAACTACTCCATTGAAAGACACAGATTGTCAGATTGGGTAAAATCTAAGGCCCAACAATATGCTATCTATAAGAAACCTACTTTAAATATCAAGATACAGATAAGTTAAAAGTAAACAGATGAAACAAGATATACTATACAAGTTCTAATAAAAAAATCTGAATGAACTAAACTAATATCAGACAAAATAGACTTTAGGACAAGGAATATTAGCAGGTATGAAAGGATATTACATAATGAAAAACAACCCACATTTTTTTTCAAGAAGATGTAACAATCCGAAATGTGTGTGCATTTAATCACTTCAAAATACATGAAGTGATTATACACTGTCGGAAAAGAGAAGTAAATAGGACTATATTTGTGGTGTGAAGTTTCAACATTCCTCTTCAGTCGTTTATAAAAGGAGTATGGCCAAACATAGCTAAGGTCTAGGTGACTTATCTACCACCTTGACCTAGTTTATTATAAAATACTTCAGTCAACAGCAGTAGAATTTACATTCTTTTCTAGTACATATGTAATGTATGCCAAGATAGATAATATTCTGGGCCTTGAAATGGGTCTCAGTAAACTTAAACTGATTGAGATCTTACAAAATGTGTTCTGTGACCACATTAGAATTAAACAGAACTGTGTTTGGAAAAATAAGCAAATTTTGAAAATTAAACAGTAAACTTCAAGGAACATGTATAAAGGACCCATGGACAAAGACAACTGGTGGTGGTGGGGGGAGGATTGAATGTCGGAGGCAGGGGTGAGTAGGGCAAAGGGGGGAGTAAAGGGGGAAAATGGGGACAACTGTAACTGAACAACAATAAAAAAAAAAGCTAAATAATAGATGGGTCAAAAAAGAAATCACATGGGTAACAGGAAATATTTTGAACTGAATTAAAATGAAAAACAACATATTAAAATTTGTGCACTATAGATAATGCAGTGCTTAAGGGAAGTTTGTGGAATTAAATGTTTATATTAAACTACAATGATGGTAACATTTTTTGTCAACAGCAGTTCACCTAGTGAGTGTTGAGACTTTGGGTCTGAGTGGGAAAAAAAATGTTTATATTAGAAATAAAGAAAGGTTTATAATCAATGATATAAGTTTCTACCACAAGAATCTAGGAAAACAAGAGCAATATGAATCCATAATAAACAAAATGCAGGAAATAATAAAGAGGGAAAATCAATGAAATAGAAAATGGACAAATGAAAGAAAAAGTCAATTAAACCTAAAAGTAGGTCTTCAAAGAGAGGTCAATAAAATATGTAAATCTCTAGCAAGACTAAGAATTAAAGAAATTAAACATAAATTGCCCATATCAGGCATGCAAGAAGGACATCATTATAGATCCTACAAAATTTAAATTTAAAGGGATAATAAAGGACAGGGGAGAGCAATGGGGGGACATTAGGGCAACTGTAATAGAATAACAATAAAAAAGAAGAAGAAAAAAGGATATTAAGAAATATAGCAACTTTGTGCCAATAAATTTGACAACTTAGGTAAGTGGACAGGTTCCTTACAAGACACAAAACTACCAAAGATCACTCAAGAAAAGATAACCTGAGTAACTCTCTATATTAGAGAAATAGAATTCCTAGGTGAAATTCTTTTTACTAGACCTAGTGACCTTATTATTGAATTTCACCAAGTATTTGAGGAAAGAATAATAAAATTCTATACAAACTCCTCTAGTAAATAGAGAGGAAAGAACACTTAAAAACCCATAACCAGTTTGCTACCAAAATGATACAAGATATTAGAAGAATACTGTATACTGATATTCCTGGTGAACATAAGAGCTAAAATCTTCAACAAAATATAAACAAATAGAAATATAGCAAGATATAAAAGGATAATGCATCATGTCCAAGAGGTGTTTATTACAGGGATGATATATTATTTTAACATTTGAAAATCATTGTAATTTACCATGTTGACAGAAAAAAGAGAAAAAACATGTGGTCATCTTAATAAATACCAGAAAACACTTTGACAAAATTAAACATTTATTCATGATAAAAACTCTCAACAAACTGAGAATAGAAGGAAATTTCCTCAACTTTTTCAATATATCTATGACAAACCTATAGGTAGTATCATACTTAATGATGCAAAAAATGAATACAGTTGCTTTTCTACTAATATTGAAAATAAAGCATTGTATCAGGGTTTGCAGCATGTTCAAATAATGAAAAATGAAAAGAAAAAAAGTAAAAGTATTATTCTTTAATATTATTTTAAAAAATCCTCACCCATGGATATGTTTTTATTGATTTTTGAGAGAGAGGGAGAGACAGACAGACAGGCATGGATGTGAGGAGAAACCTTGATTGGTTGCCTTCCATATGTGCACTGACTGAGGATCAAACCCAAAAGGTGTGACCTTTTGGTTTATGAGATGACACCCCAAGCAACTGAGCAACCTGACCAGGACTAAAGTTTTACATGGTCTTCTATCTAGAAAAATCTAAAGAATATATGTAATATCATTAGAACAAACAATGGATTTAGCAAGGTCACAGGATTCAAGATTGACGTACAAGAATCAATTATATTTTTATATAGTATCAGAGAAAATTTTGGAATTTAAGAAATTTAAATACAATGCTATTTGCAGTAACACTGAAAACATAAAATGCTTACAGAAAACATAATACAACATGTGTAAGACCTCTACACTGAAAACTATGAAGCATTGCTCAGAACGATGGAAGACCTAAGTACTGGAAAAGTATACTGTGCTCACGGATCAAGAGTCACTAGTTTAAGATTCAGTTTTCATCATCATAATCTTTAGATTCATCTAAACCCCAATCAAAATCCTAGTGGGATTTTTTTTGTAGAAATTGACAAGTTATTATAAAAAGTTTATGGAAATACGAAGGACCAAGAATAGTCAATAAAATTTTGAAAAAGAACAAATTTAGAGGACTCAGACCACTTGATTTTAAAACTCACTCTAAAGCTACAATAATAAAATAGTGTGCTATTGACAAATAGATATATAGATCAATACAGCAGAATGGGCTTCATAAATTGATCTATACTTATGTGTTTGTCTGATTTTTATTAAACATCCAGGGTAATTCAGTGGAGAAAGGTTTTCAACAAAAGGTGCTGGAACAATTTGATATCCAAAAGGAAGAAGACACAGTCCTCAACCTGTACAATATCGTTAAGGGACGGAAACTAGGAATCATTGGTTATGTGCTTTGGGTGTCATTGATGTGAGACACACTGGAGCTCTGGTCATAAAATTGGCATCACAGAAAAGGCTTTGTCTCTGTATCAAAAGATTAGCAAGTGGACACACATTGATATATTTTAGCCTAAAATAAGATGTTCTGTTTGTCCTAATCTTTTCAGATAAGAGGAATTCTACCATAGTGACCTTAAAAGATAATGGATTTAATAGGGGTGTTGTAAATGCTTTGGCACACAGAATCTTCTCAATAAATGAAAGTTTTTAATATTACCCCATACTTCATTTCTTAGCTGTTCACCTCATTGACCTTTATCTGATTGTCATATTTTAATTACTTTTCCTAATGGGTAAACTTTGTTTTGCCAAATAGGTCACCAGTGCATGGGCTGTGTCCTTACTTGTAACTCCTCCAGGGCCTGATGCGTTTAGAGTGCTGACTGCTGCTTATCTGACAGAATGGGTGGAACTCCTTACAGATATCCTTCAGAATCTGTTAGGTAGCTCCTTCTGACCAAATATATTAGAAGAGTGGTGCCATTATTTTTAACCAAATATGTTCCAAGTGTGGTTCCATAATTTTTGTTTAGAGAGCTCTCTCCCTCTCTTTTTGAACATCTAAACTCCCGTCTGAATGTCCTGTGTTAATAATTCATAAGGCTTTAGGGTCAGCCCTTTAAGGAATACAATACAGAAAGAAAAAGAGAGAGAGCAAAATACATTGCTTTGAATCTCATTTCCTGATTCTCATTTGATGTGTTATCTTATATGTACTGGAGTTAAGACATACTTCACACCTGGGTTGAGAGTATTTATGGGCCGCTCCTTACTGCTTCAGTGTCTCTCATATTTGGTCTGTACAGTGAAGAAAGTAATTTTTGGAAGTCTTAGAGACTACAAGGAGTATATTTTCTTCATTGTAAGTTTGGTTGGTAGAGAAAATGTGGCTCTGAAAGGATGGTAGCCTTGCAATTCTTGTGAATTCAATAGTTCACTTGATGGTAAGCTGTTTGAAGATAGTGGCCATATCTTAGTCATAAATGGCTCCAAAGGAACATTTCACAGTGGCTGGTGCTAAATTTTTGTTAAATGATTAAGTGACCAGGGTCTCTGGTTTTCATATGAGCCAGGATTGATCCCAGGCATATGACAAAATAAGGGAAGTTTGTTTTTATGCTCTTTCCTACTCTTATTTTCATGTAGCATTGTCCTTTCTGAAATCTGCTTTCTTCTCTGGCACCAGTCCCTTTCTGTTGCTCAGGGGCCATTAACTAATCACTAATAACAATTAACTGATCGTTAGGTTAGCCTTTGGATGTGATACATCTTTCAGATAGTTTCAAACATCCTCTTAAGGGCAGAGGGATGCGTTTCAAAGTTCAAGTTTGGGGCCAGTAATGATCTTCGCGTCAAGTGTGTGGTGTATGATAAAGTGTGTAAAGGATGAGCAGAGCCTTCCCTTCTTTACTTTGTTGCTTGGTTTCCAAGACAGAGAATGAATTTGCTTGAGGAGTGGGAAAAGCTCCATGGAAGAAATGATACTTGAGCTGGGCCCTGAACCATGCAATGAGTCTTTCCAGTGTGGGCTGACTTGGGGGAGTGAACAGAGGTGGAAAGCAATAAAACATTAATGAAAAATGAAACAACAGCATGGGCAGAGGGACAGAGATGAAAGAGCAGGGTATGTTTTAGGAACATTGAGAAGTATTGGATAAATGGGGCAAATGTGCCATAGCAGGAAATTGAAGGAGATTGGAAAAAAACAAAAACAAACAAACAAAACACAGGTGGGATTGGATTGTGAAGAGATTGTGTGATATTCAAAGGACTTTGACCCTATCCTGTGAGCAGTGGAATGATTAAATTTTTACTTCAGAAAGCTCTCCTTGGTGGCAGTATAGAAGGTGAATTTTTGTGGGCAGGGAGACTGGTTATCAGGCTACTACATAATGAGCCAAAGATAGTAAAGTCATGGCAATAGGGCAAAAAGAAGGGTTGCCTTTTACATAACTGAAAGATAGAATGGGTAATGTTTAGTGACCAAGTTCTCATCCTCATCCCAATTCATTTATTCATTAATTCAATCAACATTTATCTGGCTCCCTAATGGAAGCCAATCGTTGTGTAAAATACTTGAGAAATAACTAAGATAAGGCTTCTGTCCACAATAAGCTGCAAGTTTAGTAAAGAAAGTTGACATTTAACAGTTAAAATGCAATGCAGTGAGTATTGTAGCACTGGAGGAGAAACCTCAGGGCAGGAAGTTTATGTTGCTTATTGGTTTCTCCTGTTCACCAGAAGAATCTCCATTTAATTCTCAACTCTAGAAGTTCTGAATTTCATTTCATTAAGGGAAGTAGACTTAGTCTACAATCTCCTAATTGTAACTAAGAAATCCAACAAATTCTGTTAAACCAAACATTGTAGTTCAATTATTGTTAAAAACTGACTTAATATGAACTATCTGGAAGCCATATCTGACCTAAAGTAATGTGAAGCTAATTATAGTTTTAATTTAATCTTGTGTTTGTATTTTTTTGTTTTGTCAGAGAAACATTTATGTGTTTGATTATAGGGTCTTGTCCTAGATACCCCTAGAGTGGTGCTAGATAATATTTAGTAAACACACTGCCCTATTACTTTTTTAAATTGAAAAAATTTTAAATTATTAAGCACATCCTTCTCCTAGAGTTTTAGGTAAAGGATTGTAAATTGTTATGGCTTATTTCTATGGCTTTATTTATTTTTTATTGTTTATTCTATTACAGTTGTCCCAATTTCTTTGTTTCCTTTTGCTTCCCTCCACCCAACCCACCCCTCTTGCCCATAGTCAATCCCCTCTCCATTGTTGTCCATGTCCTTGAGTCATTCCTCATGTTCTTTGACTAGTCCTTTCCCCTTCCTTCCATTATTCCTCATCTCTCCCCTCCTCCTACAGCTATCGGTCTGTTCCGTGCTTCAACTGCTAGAAATGCACCCTAAGAATCCTGAAACACCAATTCAAGATAATGTATGCGCCCCAATGTTCATAGCTGCATTATTTACAATAGCCAAGTGCAGGAAATAGCCCAAGTGCCCATCAGTATATGAGCAGATTAAAAAACTGTGGTACATTTACACAATGGAATACCATGCAGCAGAAAGAAAGAAGGAACTCCTACGTTTTGCAACAGCATGGATGGAACTGGAGAGCATTGTGCTAAGTGAAATAAGCATGTCAGTGAAAGACAAATATCATATGACCTCATTTATAACTGGAACCTAATGAGCAAAATAAACTAGTGAGAAAAATAGAACCAGAGATAAGGATTGTAGATTTATATCTCCTTTCAGAGATGAGTGAAGGCTTTTGAACAAGATAGGTGGGAGTTGAGTGTTGAAGGTGTATAGAACCTTGCTTTATTTCCAACTGTATGGTAGTATTATCCCCCATATTAGTTTGCTAGGACTGTATAATAAATACCATCAACGAGGTGGCATAAACAATAGAATATTTTTATCAAAGTTCTGGGGGCTAGAAGTCCAAGATCAAGATGTTAGCAGTTTTGGTTTCTTCTGAGACCTCTTTTCCTTGTTTTGTAAATGGCTGCCTTTTTGCTATGTCCTCACATGGTCTTTCCTCTGTTTGTGCATATTTCTGGTGTCTCTGTGTGTCCACATATTCTCTCCTTACAAGGACACTGGTCAGACTGGGTTAGGGCCCACTCTAATGGCCACATTTTAACTTAATCACCTCTGTAAAGGCCCCATCTCCGAATAGTTGTATTTGGAAATACTGGGATAAGGGCTTCAACATTCGAACTGTAGGGGGACACAGCCTAGCCTATTACAAGCCCCGGGAATGTTTGGGAATATGTGAGTGTACTTTTTAGAGGTTATAATGACTGTTGAGTATTACTCTTGCTTATTGGAAAGGGGCCAGAGCTGCTAAACAGTCTGTATTTTTTATTTCATTTATTCATTTTTAGAGAGAGGGATAGGGAGGGAAAAAGAGAGGGAGAGAAACATTGATGTGTGGTTGCCTCTCGCACACCTCTGACCTGGCCTGCAAACCAGGCAAGTGCCCTACTGGGAAGTGACTGGGTTTGCCCGCTGGCACTCAATCCACTGAGCCACACCAGCCGGGGCTAAACAATTTGTATTAATATAAGAGTGATGATTAAGAGTGATTCTTCATCACCCTGCATGATGAAGACTTGTCTGACCAAAAGGCCAACAACTCCTCTGGTGGGAAACACTGAAGGAAGACCCAAAGAAGGACTTGGAATAGTTCTGGGATGGGCTTTGTCATGATTGTTCTGTCTTTGATAGAAAGCTGAGGCCTGGCAAGCTTTAGGTAATGAATGTTCTTTTCTTAAAATAACTTTCCATTCTCCCCTCTTCCCTCACCTTTTAGTTGCACTCCTGTACTCTGTAAAGCAGATATAAGCAACAAATAGATTTAAGTATACGAGGTTTGGATTGGAATTTTGGCTCCTCAGTCTCTAGGAATAATGAGAAATTTATACTTTCTATGTTTCCCCAACTCACCTTAGACTCTTAGACTAAAATAACACCCCCTTTTAAAAATAAACCCTGCCTTGCCTCTAGGCATACAGTGGTATGAAATAAAATTGCATGCAGAGCTTAGCACAAGTACTCAAATAACCAGGGCATAAATTAATACCCAGAAATGTGCCTCTGGCGTATATGGGCTCTGACTGACATCTTCCTGGAATGGCCTTTGGTTCTAGCACGTCCTCATTTCTTCCCCACTGGGCCCTTTCCTCCTTCCTGCCCTTTGGTGACAGTAAAGGGAGTGGGAATATTCAGTCCCTTTCATGTTTAGCACATTGAAATGCTTTACAGTATTACCATATTCATTAGGGCCGTCACAGGTTGTTAATTAAATTATAAGCCAGTGCCTCACAAACATTAAGAATAACAACAAAATGTATCTATCTCATAGGCATTCACTGCCCAGACAGTACTCCATTTCTGTTTTCTTGAGTCATGCTGAATTATTCAGTCTTCTTCTTTACAATTTCCACATCCAGGAGAAACAAAAACTGTAACAATTGCCACTACAATACAAAAATAAAAATGAATAATTCAGAACCCCTGTCTTATTTTACTCCCCCTTGTCTGACTGATCCTGCTTTGCTTTCCATTTCGCAGTATTCAGGAAGGCAAGCAGAGGAGAGTTTTCAGTTGTAGAAATAAAGACATAGAGCATTTGAGTTGTTTGCCCCCGAAGGACCCCTTCTTGAGCTCCTGGAAACTCATGCCCCTACTTCAGTCCACTTTGCTTTTATGTGTGGGCTCTACTTACTCTCTCCCCATCCTCAGGGTAATCTGAGGAGGCTAAAAAATGACAGCCTTTTTCTAATGAGCCATTTTTGAAGTCCTCCTTTATTATGTTTTTTTCTCACCAGTTTTACCAGCAGTTGTAGCTTCAGGTTTTTCTCAGGTCTAATGCTTTTGTGCATTCGTGCATTACACATTTGGTAGAATGTCCCAAGTTTGTTCTATCAGGTAGAGAAACAAGTGAAAACAGGAATGGGATTCTGCAGGTCCTAGCTGCGATTCCCTGGCTGCACGGGAAGCCTTTCTGATATGCCCTGTCAAGTTCCTGGGCATCTGTTGGCTAACAGGCTTCCCGACCTTTTGCTGGCTCCAGGTCAGTGGGCACGGCTCCAGCTTAGCTAGAGTGCACATTGCAGAGCCAGATTCCGGACCAGTGTACCGCTGGCTGACTGTCCCCTTGGAGGGACTGGAGAAAGAGGCACTGGGGATAAAAGCTTGCTAAATAACCCATGCTTCCTTCTGTTGGAATTTTCTACCCAATTCTAGGCCATTTCCAAACTTTTATTCTACTTTCCAAATCATAATGAAGGATTGGAAACTGATAATTTTTTTTTTAACCAAACCTCCAATTGACCATCAATGATAAAGATGAGGGAAGAGCTTCTTGTACATGCTAATAGTTAATTAAATTCTTCATATTTGTATTCTGGCATTCCCGGCAGAAAAAAGAGGATAAGAGAATCCAATGCATGGGGTTAGAAGGCTCATCTCTTTAATATAGTACTTGGCAAGATTTTTAATTTTGCATTTCAAGTTTAGAGTTTTTGACCTTTACATTTTTATTTTTCTCTTCTTTATCCACCACCTTCCCATCCCTAGTAAAAGAGGAAGAAACATCTGATTTTTCCCGTCTTCTTTGAAGGACATTGATGTATGTTAATATATACAGGCAAAAGCCTGGTTAGGGCCCTACTTTCTCAACACACCTCTCACAATCATTTGTGAGGGGTGGGGGCATGTGATATGGAGGTGGGTGTGAGAGCGAAAAAGGGAGAAATGCTTCAGTTTCAGAGGGCCGGAGGCAGTCACAGAGAGCTGTTTCCATGGCAGTGCTATGGAAACCAGGTTCTGCTGCTAACTCCTTCCCAGAGTAGAATTTCCATGCCTCATATAGCATGGGCTCCAAAAAAGCCTGCTGACGTCTTATCTGAACTGTGACTTTATCATGGTGACCTCGCTGTAACCTATCTTTCTGACCTCTTATTAGGTAGGGGGATATGGAAAAAAATATGAACCTACTCTAAGACACTGGTAGAAACTCTAAACCTTAATTTTTTGTGTGTACATTTTCCAGTAGGACGGAGAGGAAAATTAGTTTTACTGTGTATCAGTTATCATTTCCATATGCATCTGCTTTTCTGGGTTTCATTGTGTAGCCTTGTCAAGTATAGGTGTCCGCTCCTTGTACCAAATTTTTCCCATTTTCTGTAGGACTGAGCTTGCAGCATCTGACTCTTTAGGGACCAGACAGCTCATGTGTTAAGAACATATGGTGGTTTTTTCCTTCATGTGATTTGACTATGTGTGCTGATCATCACAAATGGTGACCAGATGAAAGACCATGGATGATTCTTACTCACTCTACAAATGCCTCTTGAGTATGTGCACTTCTGACCATGGGTTTGAGGCATCGTTTCATGCATGGAGAACAGCTGTTGTGTGTGTATTTGTATGGGCGTTGGGCCTCCCGACTTAGGCTGTTGATTTATATTTTCAATTATCACCTGCTTGTGTTCTTTCACTGGAAAGATTATTGTGCAAGGAATGACGTCAGATGGAGCCAATGAATGCAAGTAGCAGAAGTAAAAATGCTAACGTGCACAGGCACGTTTTTAGAAGAGGAGATAGAAAATACATGAGTGTTGTAACCCACCTTTCCACTTCAAAGATAGACATGGTGGGCTTTAATGAGCACCACCTGCCCAGTTTGTTTGCAGTGAGAATTTGTTTTGTCTGACTTTAAAAACTGGTGACCTTTTTTTTTTCACTTTTCCAGCTGTTGAATTATACAGAAACATTCTCAAGGGCCCATTAGTAAATTGTGACTACATCCTTTCTACATACCTTTAAATTTCTTTAGTACATATACCCAAATCTCCCTTTTCTAATTACTTCATTTCCCTCCTCAATAAATAACCCCCCCTTTTCTTTTTAAATCATTTTTTGCTCAAGGAATTTGTGAGTCCCTGGCTGCTCACTGTTTGTTTTGTTCCTATGGTGTCGGAAGTTCCTCTTTATGTATATTTATTCTCTGTTCTGAATGGTTCCTAATATTACATTCAGTGCTGAAACATATTCTTGTCATGTGTTTTTTTATTTGAGAGCTTTTGGCCTCGTGGTTTAACATCAATACCAATGTATTTGCTCATTGATCTGAGGAAAAGTACCTTGAGTAATGCTTAAATATTTGCTGCTCACCTAATGTTATCCCTCATTTATTCAGCCAGTATTTGTCCATTTGTTTATTCATTCACCCCTTTTTCATTCATTCAAACACAGATGGTTCTGCTGTGCATAGCATTGTGCCGTGTTATCAGTCACACTAAAGAAGCCTAAGATACATTATATAACGCTGAACCACATGAGACTTCTGATATTCCACTGTTTTGACCTGTTAAAGGGCAAGTGTATATGCTTTAACCTAAGATAAATGTACAGTATAAAAAGATTTAGAAAAACAAGATTGACATTTAAAGATAGATTTAAAAAAATCAAAGAGATGAGAGCTACAAAAAAATTGAAAATAATGTTCAGAGACAGGAAGAACTAAAAAATAAGAATCCAGGCCTTCTCAGTTTCTGCAGAGACCAATACAGTAGTCACCAGCCATACGTGGCTGTGTCAGTTTCAATTAGTTAAAATGAAATAAAATTAAAAATTCAGTTACTTAGTAGTATGAGCCATATTTCAAGTTCTCAAAAGCCACATGTGGCTAGTGGCTGTCACATTGGACAGCACAGATGTAGAACATTCCTGTCATCACCAAGAGTTCTGTTGAACAGTACTGCAACACAGAGAGAAAATTGATCATGGAAGAAAAAAGAGGTTGAGAACTTAACCTTCCTCGAATATCTGTAATGGTAGAGAAAAGATTTGGTGACTTGGGCGGGGGCTCTGGTTATTAACTGAAATTCATTAGTTCTTTTCTTAGAAACTAAGCCTTGTGGCTGTTTTGTAACTGTTAGTGGCCCTGGTGAAATTGGTCACAAATTCCAGAACATACAAAATAAGCATCATATTAGAAACGCACTTGCCTTGTAATAATTCTCTCCTTGGCCGGCTATCTCAGCCAAGCCCAATGGCTAAATGTAACATCTGAGGTCTGACCTGACTCTTTTTGTGGTCCCTCCCGTTGAGAGTGAGTGCACACGGAGGAATGTGCAGGAGAGGAACGCTATCACTTGCTGTCATCTTTTGAAAGAGTTTTGTACTTCAGGCAAGCACTTTTCAGGTTCCCTAGAAACTCAGACATTTGATCCCTGCTCTGTATCTCTGCCCTCTCCTTCCTTATGACTGTTTATCTATGGTAGGTTTCTTACTTCGTCTGAAGGAACCATTTTGGGGAATCCTGAAATGGTGACACATTCCATCGTTTCAGCTCTGAGTCAGCTGATGAGCGTGAGCACACATACACACAGAAGCGTAAACACTGTCATCCTTGTAATTTTCAGATATTCCCAGAGGTGAGGCTCTATGTAGCTTAACTACAGCAAGACTGAGAAAACATAGAAAACATGTCGAGAAGATGTCATTACCTGTTTTGTGAGATTAGAGACACCTTTACTGACTTGGCTGTGCTCACTTCAGAAAAGGAATGCATTGTAAATTCTTTACTACCTTGCCTGTACACTTTATTGAATGAATTAGCACTTCGGTGTTAAGCAGGCTTAGCTCTAAGTCGTGTATGTGACCTCTGGCAAGTGCCTTATTCTTTCTGACCTTCAGTTTCCTCATTTGTCAGGAGGATCATTAGGATGAAATAAGAATATGTGTAAGGCACTAGCAAATAATAGGTGCTTATTAATTTTAGCTATTTTTATTACTCTTATTTTGTTGCTACCATCGTCATCATTGCTGCCACCAAACTTTTTGTCCTCACCCAGCTTCCAGCTCCTGATATCCAGAATCCCAGCAATATAGTAATGTTGGGGAACTAAAACATTCTCACATGCTTGCTTTGCCATCTGGTTCTCATTTTGCCGACTCTTATTCTATCCTTATATCATAATTCTGATATTCAGTATTCAAATGGGTGATTCTCTAAATAGCTTTATTGCTTGGTTTTTACTTTTCTTGATTTCCCGTTTTACATAAAATTTCCTGAAACTTCTCAATTGCTTACCTCATTATAGTCTGGATCCCAGTTTACCATGCTTCAATAAATGCCTTTGCCAATCTTCATAGTGGTCACTTTAAGGGCAAATCCATTATCTTTCCATTTCTAATGCAAGTGGTTTCATGGTTTTAAGTACCCTGACCAACACGTCTATCTTACTATTAATTTTCTTAGTTTTCTTCTTCACTTCCATTTCTTTCAGACATTGTGATTTAATCCATTGCAGCTGCCTCAAATTTAATAGAGAAAAACACAGAATTCTTTATTTGAACTTTTTATTTTTTGGATTTTATACTCTTCTTTTTAAGTTGAATACAAAGCACTGTAGCAGAATTTTGCTTATGGAAAATGTTCAAAGTTGAAATAGATTTAGTAGCAGATAAGAGAAAAAGTGGAAAAAATGATATGTGCAGATAAAAGGTTGGTGAGAGTAAGTAGTGGGAAATGCAGTATAATAGGTGAACAAGGTTTAGTACAAATGCCTGACCACAGAAATTGTTTCAGTCAACACTTTGCTAAGAATTTTATTCCCACATAGAAGAAAAGAATGCTAACATTGTCTTGCAATTTCTTTTGTTAGGCCGACCCCTAGAAATGGCACTACAGGGTCTTGCACATAGTTTGGGGCTTAGCAAATATTTATTGATTTGATTTTTATGGTTGGATAGATGGATCAACTGAAAAACTTAACCCTGACTACAAACACCATTGCATCCTAAGAGTCACAGAACATACTTCCTTTGTTTCTGTTAAGACTTCTATAAAACAGTGGCCTTGGCTCATGGAGCCTTTAAAGAATCGAAAGAAAGCTATACATCATGTATTCAGAAAAGAACCCACACACCAAATTCTGCACACAGTTTCGGGAAATTCATGGATCTCTTTGAGGCCTATTCATGAACCCTAGGTTTAGCATCTCCACCCTGTATTCAGATATTTTCCTTGATGTCTTCCCTATTTCTTAACTCCATACCAAGATGACCTCTTTGCCCAAATCCAAACCAGAAGTCTCAGTGTCTTAGTGTTCACTCTCTGCCCTTGAATCAGGCTAGTGTGTTATTTTCAAGATCTTGCAGCTTCATATACTATGTAAGCTCAGCTTATACTATTTTATGAAGGAAAATGACTGTTGTAGCACTCAGGTAAGTAATATTGTCCAGAATGTCATTGTACAGTCATAGGGAGAATCTTTTTTGATGTTTCTATGGCAGCATTGGCCATATTTTATTACAAGACTGGGTCATCTACAAATAGGGTCTGTCCTTTGCTAAATGGGAATCGGGCAACAGGGAGGGTTTGGTTTTTATACTGCCAGCTCTAATTTTCTTTGACATCTTTCTCATTACTTCCTTTCCCTGTTATACATGTCCAATGTCCTTTACTGAAGTTAGGCCACTATTTTTGGCTAGTTACCATAGGTGACAATGGCTAATGATTAGATAAACTTACTGCAGGATCTGATAAATTTCCCTATTCAATGTGACAAGTAGCTAATGTGTTGTCCACTGGTACCTTAATCCAATTCAGTTAGTCTGGCTTCCTTACATGTTGGTGGACTATTGTTCGTGGAGATGCTTTACTAGCAGGGGTGTCCAGCTGACAGCCTGCGGGCCGCATGTGGTCCAGGATGGCTATGAGTGTGGCCCAACGCAAAATCATAAATTTACTTAACATGGGATGAGATTGTTTTGTTTTTGTTAGTATTTGTGTATTTAATGTCTCGCCCAAGATAACTCTTCTTCTTCCATTATGACCCAGAGATACCAAAGGGTTGGCACCCCTGTTAGGGGTATTGGGAGGGAGGAGAAAACAGGCTTTCCATGACCCTCTTCTTGTACTGTATGGGCAATGAAGGGGTTGTGAAGGAGTATTATGTTTTGTTCCTCTAGTTCATCTAATAGGAGCAATCAACAGTTTTGAGTATTTACTGTGTGCCAGCCACTGTATAAGGCATTAGGAAAATACAAACTCTTAAGAAAGACACAGAATTTGCCTTTCAAGTTCTTATAGTCCAGAATGGGATAGAGACATACATAGTAGTGGGGATGTTTTCACTTCTCAAGGGCCAATATGAAGGGAGGCAGGTTGCTGGAAAAGTATGCAGACTCCACATTCCAGTAAGAAAATCCCTTAGAATGACCATGTATTCATTCCACCACATTTATTCAACAAATATGTACTGAGTACCTTGGTGCTGCTGACTGGACAAGACAGAATCCCTGCTTTGAGGAAACTCAGTTTTCATCGAAGCAGGGATTCTGCTTTGATGAGGGGGACAGACAGAAAATAGATAACACAAAAGTCTAATTTGCGACAGCATTAAATAGTATGAAGAAAGTAAGACAAGGCGAAGGATAAAGAATAATGGGGGATGGGGAGGGAGTTCATTTGGAGAAGATGGGAAAAGAAGGTCTCTTTGAAGAGATGGCATTTGGGACAAGACCTGGGGGCAGAGAAGGAATGGGGAGCTCTCTAGGCTGAGAACAATAACCAGAGAAACCCTGAAGTGGAAGTGAGCTTGGCAGTTGAGAAAAGAGTGAGAAGACCTCTTGGCTGGAGCAAGCGGAGGAGGGTCAGCGGATGAGGTCAGGGAGGTAGGCTGGGCCCACAGACAAGACTAAGATGCCTGGAGTGTATTCTAAGTGTGCAGAAAAGGAATTGGAGGGCTTCATGTTGTCAAAAGAATACTCTGAGTGCTCAGTGAAGAGTAGGTGGTGGAGGTGGGGGCACAAACTGTGGAACGGGTGGCCAAATTAGATTTACTCATTGGTTCAGCATTCCTGTAGTGTGACTACATCATAACTGATCCCTGCCTTTGAGGAGCTCATCTTCTGGTGGGCCTTGCTTATTTCTCTTTTCCTTTTCCTCCTTAAATCCCTTTTAAATAGACCTTCATGGTGACCAGGTAAGGTGGCTGATGTTTTTACCTTACGAGTTTTTTCTTTATGTTTATCATGTGGTTCCCTCTTAGATTAGGATTTTTGGATTTTGAGTAATAATAAGTGTCACTATTTTTAAAATATCTCCTATATAACTAGATGTTTTAATTCTTACAAAAACTCTGCAGTGAAATTATTATCATTGTCATTTTTATAATAGAGGACACTGAAGTTCAGAGATGTGAAGTGCCTCAGTCATGGCCACACACTAGTACATGGTGGCTGGGGCTTGGTCATGGCCCTCTCAGCCTTGAAACCTTATGGTCTTTCTGCCACATCACCCTGTCTCTTAGAGTCGAAGGACATAATGAGCTTATTTGGGAAAGTTAGGAAATCTGTTTTTCTGAGACGGGTATTATTCAAGAGCAGTGGTTCTCAGTGGAGGGTGACTGTCCATGTGACATTTGGAAACATCTGGTGACACTTTTGGTTGC
The DNA here is from genome assembly GCA_004024845.1 of Tonatia bakeri. Taxonomy (NCBI): domain Eukaryota; kingdom Metazoa; phylum Chordata; class Mammalia; order Chiroptera; family Phyllostomidae; genus Tonatia; species Tonatia bakeri. Next base: position 158,505 of record PVIA01001145.1, on the reverse strand, counting down.
TATAAGTTGGGGAAGGGAGTGCTACTGGAATCTTCTGGGTGGAAGCTGTGCATGCTGCTTAGCACCCTATAGTGCACAGGATGGTCCCCAAAGGAATGAATGAATGATCTTGCCCAAAATGCCAGTAGGACCAAGGTTCAGAAATCCTGTTCTAGAGTTATTTTTCTGCATTTCTGATCTGTCCATAATTTTAATTTGTATACATCTCCTAGATCATCAATCATTTCTTGGGTTATATTTCTTGTTCTAAGGAGAAATTAGGATCCAACTAAAAAAAGAAAGACTTCTGTTGTCAAGCTGTTTTTTGTTCTGTTTTTGGTGAATGAGTGGTTGTCTCCCAGCACCGTTTTATCTACTAATGGATGGCAGCTAGACACTGATTCTAGGGCTTAGGAACCCCTAACCAGTCCGGTGAAATCTGGGCTTCTGCACTGAACTTCCCCATTGCTCCATGTGGTGCTTCTTTTGCAGTGGGCAGGTCAGGCTGTGAGCACTGGAAAAAGCCCTTCTGCCAGAACATTGTGGAAATTGGGAGCGGGTCAGTCCTGACTCCTTCCTGTTACCAACCCAAAGTCAGCCCAGCAGTTCTGAGATCTAGAACATGGTCTACTAAGCAAATTGCCCTCTACCAGATAGCGTACCTTCAAAGATGAAAAATGCCAATGCACACTGATGGGAGGACAGAATGACCCCTGAGCTCCCCCCGCCCACAAAAGCACACATATAATTTCACGGCTTTCTCAATCTAGACACTAACTTAGTTAAGAGCTGCTGCAGTGTATGGCCCTATAAAGGTAGCAAGTTCTCCACATGTTTGATTTTTAACTCTACAGGGTAGAAAGTCATCCATAGTCATTATTTGTCTCACTAGGTCAAGAGGCTCATTGCAATACTTAAAGGGTAAAATATTATATATTATCTTTCTGCTTTGTAAACTGCTCCATCAGAGGAGTAGTCCACAGCTGGGGGAACTGGCTGAAGCCCTGATTCCTGGACAGTCTTTCTCTGGGAGAACGTGGGTGTGGAAGGAGGCCGAAGGTCCTCGACTTGGTGCCCTTTTTTCCAGGAGTCTCTTGGCATCTTTACTTTCCCTTTGACTTGCCTGACTACAGAAAAAAAGGCCTTCTGCTTAATAAACGTCTGCTTGTAATATTCTGAAACAAGGAGGCTAATCAAAGGCCCTGTTCTGCAGAACAGGGACGCTAAATGACAAGATTAATTTCCGTAATCAAGTAGCTTAATTTAGACATTTGGACATTTTTTTCCCCCTCTCTGTTGCTGATTGAAATTGAGGCAAATTTTGCTGTGGTGAGATTCCATCCTGGCCTAGTGAAGCTTACTGGCTGAGGCTGGAGGAGGGCAGACAAGGTGACCGTGGGCAGGAAGGAGCTGAGGGGAGGTGGGAGGGAGGGGGAGGGCATCGCATGAAGTGGAATGTGAACAATTGCAGAAAAGCGACTTGAATTCTTCAAGGGCCTCTTGTTAGAAGTGGTGTAAAGCAATTCATGTCATGGTCCACACAACGACCACTCGCTGACCTGAAATGTTTCAGATGGGGAATTAGAACACAACAGTCATGTCGATTCTTACGGCCATCGAGCGTTTGGGCAGAAGAACTCCAGAGAAACCTCCAATCCATCTGCCTCTCCTCCTAAAACAGCCCTAGAAATGTGAAGTAACTTGTGCCCTGTTTATTAATACCAAGCAAAATTTCAGGATGGAAAGTCAAGAAGCTTAAGCAATCTCATGGGGTTTGCAGGAAAATAAACAGTAACAGTGATAGACTAACAGCGATAGACCTTATATTTGTATAAAGTATTATAGTTTGCAAGGCATTTTTAGTACATTTAAATGACAGACTATATTGCTCAAATTAGAGTTTGAACTGAATATTTTTAGATCTTTAATAACATATGATAATAACCTGAATGCTTATTGTTTCTTAGAGACACAAACACCTTAACAATGGGGATTCAAGCATCTTTTTTTTTCTCTTATTCTGTAGTTAGCATTGAAGAGTATTACTTTCACAGAAGAAAATACACCAGTCTTGTATTTGGGGATAACTATTTGGAATTTTTACCTTCAGGATTTTCTAGATATAATCTTGTTTGTTATGAGGTTGTTTATGCTGAGCCATGAGCCCTGGTTTCTGGGGGGGAATGTGGAGAGGTGGCTGACTCTGTGGGCAAGAAGCTAAATAGCTGTAGGATTTAACAGTGACATTGTCTTTGATCCTCCGTGAGTCATTGAGTCTTTCTGGGCTTCAGTTTCTTAACTGTAAAATAAAGATGCTAATATTGATCTGCCTCACAGAAGAATAACTAACAAATGTATGTTACCTCTTCCCAAGCACAAAGTACTAAATAAATACTAAAAGATGACGTAAATTGACTCCTAAATAAAATGTATATGGGGAAAATTAAATCAAAGCCAAAAGGGACTGAAATTCATAGCCAAGGAGCAAGGCTTCCTGGGGGAAGGTAGCACGGATAAAGAGGGGGAATCTTAATGCCCTGTACATCCATGAGCTCTAGGTTAGCACAGTGATGTGCTCGTGATTGAGACACCACTGTGCACACCAGCTCTTGCTCTTATGACAGTATCTTAGAGAACCGTGGTTGGGTTCATTTGTTTACTCATTTAAAAATATTTAGTGCCTATTATGTGCAAGGCATTATTGCTTCAAGACACTCTGTAAGACCTCATGGAGTTTAGAATTTATTGGAGGAGATAAGAAATAGCCGAGAGTATATATGTAAATCTCTATGAGAAACACTGCAGGAGCTATAAAACTAAGTGTTATATATGAATGCAGAAGCAAGTTTTAATTAGTGTGATCAGAGAAAGCACTCTGAAGGAGGTGGTGTTTGAATTCCATCGGTTTCCCTGGGTAAGGACAAAGGCAAAGAGGAGACCAGTTTAGGTGGATGGACTGGCATGACCAAATAGGAAGCATACTCATTTTCAAGAATGAGGAGTTCAGATGGCTTGCTTTGAATTTGTGTTGAAGGATTGAAGAGAAAGGACTAAAAAATAGATGGGGGTAGATTGTAGGAAATCCTACATGATTGTGGAGAGCCTGAAAGTCATAAGAATATATCACAGCAAAAATTTTAGGAATAACAGTGTCAAATACTAACAAAGCACTGATTTTCCTGGAATGTGAGAAGAGCAGAGAGTGAAAATCAATTTAATAATCTAGGTAATACACAGTATAGGTTGGACAGAACAGACTATTGAGAATTCAAGCAACATTTAAGATGTCTTATCTAAATATATCTCACTAACAAAAAGAATCTGTAGAAACCACAAGATACAGTGAGATTAGAAAGAAGGCGCAAAAGTTTGACAGGTTCATAGTTGACAACCCAGGAGTGCATGTTCTGGCAAAAAAGATATAATTTGGCAGGTTCAGAGAGAGATAACAATGGGTAAATCATGAATAAAGCACTTAGTGACATGACAGTTCATAGTGAGTGCGACGTAATTCCATGTAATGCACCTTACCCAGCAGCAGAGGGCGTGCGTGAGTGGTTGGGACAAACAAAACTGCAGGTTTACTTTCTCCGTCAGTGGAGGCTTGGTTGTGGGTTATCCTGTGTGACTTGTGGTTCCCGCATGAGCGTGTCTTCATTTTTGGCTCCCCACTGTCCCTACTGCTTCCTCTCTCATCACAGGTTTTTGGATGCTTTGCTGTGTACTCAGATACGAAGTGAAAGAAACTTTAAAAAAAATATTTGTGTACCTGTTCACAGTCCCCCAAATTTTATTTTTGTTTTTGTATTCGTTTAAGAAATATTTTGGTTTGATTTATATAAAAAACTTTTTCTAACATCATAGTAAAATTGATGAAAATAGTCTAATTTTAGAGAATAAGTGTTATGGACTAGCCAGCAGGGAGGGAAACAGGGTTTTGGAATATGTGTCTAATCTCAGCTCTACCAGTCACCAGCTGTGTGGTCTGGGCGAGCCACTCAGTCTCTGCAAGACCGTGAAAACTAGAGATGGTGTGTGCACGGAACTCACCCAGCCCAGTGCCTAGCATGAGGCATGGACTTTATTTTCTTCTGAAATTAAGTATAACTTTAATTATTTTTTATTACAAAAGCAATACGTACACAGCAGTGAAAAGTTGGAAGAGAAGGGAAAAGTTAAAGCAAACATCATCTCATCTCCCCAGATGATAGCATTATAAACACCTCTCAGTGTGTGTTATGTGAAATAAAAATCAGGTCACACTATGCATATTGTTTTGTATCCAGTCTTTTCTATTTGTTAAAATAAATGATCATTCTTCTCAAAAACATCCTTCTACATCATTTCTAAACGACTCTGTAAAATTCTGCAATTTAATTCCCTATTTTTCAGCATTTTACATTATTTTCAAATTGAAGGATTTTACAAATAACACAATAGTGGACATCCTTGCAGATAAATTTTTTTTTGCCTCTCCTTAATTATTTCTTTAGTATGAATTTGTTGAGCTAGATTTACTTGGTCAAATAATGTCAACATGTTTTTGGCTTTGGATATGTATTATCAAATTGATCTCCAGAAATTTTGACTAGTATGTGTCCTTGTGTATGTGTGTGTATATGAGAATATGCATTGCCCTGACCGTTGCAATGAAGAAAAACATTTTTTTGCATATTTAAGAAGGTAGAATGTCATTGTTTAAACTTCTTTTTAGTTGACTTAGTAGTGAGGTTGAAATTTTAAAATGTGCTTACTAGCCACGTATTTGTATTTTGCTTTTGTGAATTGTCTGTTATTCTGGTAGGTACTTTCAAGTAGCAGCTCTTTTGCCCCCTGCATCTGTCTCTATGGTTTTGATTCCAAGCATTATTCTTTGTTTACATGTTTGTTTCTCCAGCTAGACTTCAAGCTCCTTCAAGCCAGCATCATCTCTTCTTTTTTCCTATCCTGAGCACCCAGCATAAGAAGGACTCAGTACGCACCTAGTAGGTATTAGTGAATAGATGGCTCAAGCAAATGGAAGGGTAGACAGCAGTATGTGAAACGGAGCCAAGTGAGCTCTCCCTTTATACTCACCCAGACTCAGCACCGTCAGCACGTGTAGGTAACAGCTCTTGTCTCAGCTGTGCTCCTGAGCAGAGCTCAGGGCTGCTTCCAGGGACTGAACTAAAAGGTTTACTGCAACAAAAGGTAGGTGACATGTAAGATAATGAGTATAGAAATTCCAATAATGGGCAGAGTGGTCAGTACAGTTTCAGATGGAGGCCGAATGAGGAACAGCTTGCTAACAGGGCTATATTTCTTTTGTTTTGTCAATGTTTTACCTGTCTGACACCCTGAAATTGTTATGTCTGATTTCCTCATTGATCATCTCACCCAGATGGAACTCTTTGGAGTACAAAGGGTCTGTGCTGTGTTTATTGAAAAGGTCCTTTTCATTTGGCCAAGACCATTTGTTTTCATATGGCATGTTGTCACCAAGTTCTTTGTCCCTTTAGTTATTTCAGAGGTTGGACCTTATTGTGTAGCACCTCCCGGTGATATTCTCTTACTTTCTTGTTTTCTCTCTTGGAAGTCTTTGGAGCTCTCCATATTTATAGGAAAAGATATGGGAATGAAAAGAAGAAAAGACGTAGCACTAGATAACAAATGATTTATGGATTCTTACAGAGTTTTCATATATGGGTCACAGGTTGTGTTCTGAACATATTATGGCAGTGTTTATACAGTCTGTGTATGTAGCTAATATTTGCACAATATATTCCACATGTGCTTAATAAATATTGACTATGTTTTTATATAGAACTTAATTCTATATCCATATTTGCTATCAATAAGTATATGTTGATATGGCAGGTTTCGGTCTGTTACAAATTGTTTGCTGATTGTTACTTTAGTAGGGACAGATAGTTTTTTTTCTACATCCTTACCTGTGGATATGTTTATTGATTTTAGAGGGAGAGAGAGCGAGAAAGAGAGAGACGGGGGTTTGGGGGGAGAGAGAGAGAGAAATTAAACATCGATTGGCTGCCTGCCATATGTGCCTAACAGAGGATTGAACCCGCAGCCTTTTGATGTACAGAATGATGCTCCAGCCAGCCGAGCCGCTTGGCCAGGACAGGCACGAATAGTTTATAAATCTCCCACTTATTTTAGGCTTTCAACCAGAAACAAAAGAAAAAGAAGATAAAGCCCCTTGAGGAATGCATTCTTAATTTGTATAAACTGCTAGCATTTGCTCATCTACTAGAATATTATCTTGAGATAAATAATATATATATATACCTTACCACCTTACATCATTTAATTACATATGCACATCATAATATAACAAGCCATTTACAATTTGTCTATGCAATATGAAGTGAATTTTTGCCATTTAGTTTTATTGAATCATCGTAGACTTGCAAATCTTATGACTTAATGTTTATGGTAAATGGTTTTTGAACCTGTGACATTCAGTTTGGTCGTCCATAGAAGCACAATTAATTAGGTTATAACTGTTTATGTTTTTAAATATTAAGAATGTGATGCCCAGGAATTCCATGTTGGTTTCGTCTTGTGATTTGTATGCTTGTGACACCAGAGATGTTTATGCCATATGGAAGCCCCAGGAGTAGACATAGAGTGATAGTTTAGACAATTAGTGGAGATCTAAATAAATAAACTTTTATATGAAGAAAAATCAGGACAAATATTAAACACTTTGAAGCAACTTTAATAAAGAGTGATAAAAATGATCAGATGTTTGAATAATGTGAGTCACACTAAGGTTAACAAACACCATCGCTGAAGTTAGGACTGGGATAAGATGTATATTATTGTGCTCAGTGAATATTGTAAATATTCCATTGTACCCACAAGACTTTGATGGGAGAAGGCAAGTAGAGGCTAAAAAGGCAGTAGAAAGTGGGGTGGGTCTTCAAGGTCAAATTGAGACCACTGTAGGTAAGTCATTTGGTCCTAAAGCTGTTGCAATAGGGAATGTTCTTTAAGGGATCAGGACTGGGACTTTCTACTGGGTGAAGTATTAGAGGTTGAATCGAGGAGCAAAATGGCATGAATTGGTTGGTTAGAGGGAGCTGCTTTGTGTTCCTGTTGTCAGAACTCTTTATATTTTGGTGCTGATCTCTCATCAACATTGAATAAATGGCTTGTATTGTTCAGTAGGGTCCCCTGGGAGAAATAGAGTATTCTGGAGGTGACGTCTTCCAGGCAAGCAGGAAGTTCTCAGGTCTGGCAGATTTTTGTATTAGGACCCTAAGTTCCTTCCCTATTCCTGCTTTAGCATGTTTTCTTGATGCATTCTCACCATGGGGGCATCTTTAACTTCCCTGCACCCCCTGCCATCTTTTGACAGTCAGTTTTTCACAGAAACAATCTGGGATGCTCCTGACCACCTCGCCTCCTCTCCCCCTTCTCCTCCTTTTCCTCCCTCCCTCCTGCTGATTTGTTATTATGTACTGCAGCTGCCCGGAGGATTTTAAATAGACCCATAATGGCACAGCAGTGCCTCTTGGAAGTTTAAATATAACCTTCTTGTTAATCTTGCCTGTGCCAGCAGCAGGAACAGCACCTGGAGAAGCAGCAATGGCAAGGGATGCTCTGGGGTTCTACCCTGAGATCACGGTTTAGCAATCTCTCAGGTGCCCTATGATCTGAAAGCATTTGGACTCAGCCTCACAGTGGCTATGCCGCAGCCTAAGTGGATTTGGTGCTGGATTGACAGTTTCTAGAACTGTAAGCACAGTGTAATACTAGAGCAAAAGACAGGGCGAACAATGGCGAGAGCCTGAAATTCTTCTCCCACTCTCACAACACGTCACTCACCTCTGCCACCCTCAGAGGCAGAATGTATTTGGTCCTATTTAGTTTTTGACCCTGTGTGGGGGCCTGGAGTGGGGAGGGCTAATTAGTGTCTATTACTTGAGTAGCCTCGATTCTTAAGGAACAGGTGTATAAATCACAGGTGCTTCCAAGGCATAGTGTAAAGGCCTCAGACAGCTTCCAGGGGATGTGATGGTGTGGCTGCCCTCCAAGGTAATGAAATTGTTCATGAAGGAAAGTAAGGTTACAGATTCTGGCTTCAGTTCCCAAATCTGTCAATACTTTCTTGGTTTTAACAAACGTGAAACCCTACTATCAATTTAGTCATTCAGTGAATATTTGTTGAGTACCAGTGATTGTGGGGATGTTCTGTGGTCAATGGGAGAAAGGGGCCAGAAATGAAGCACCTTGTTAAATTTAAGGAAGACCTTAATATTGGAATGATAAACTTAAAAAGAGAAATTTTTCTCGAGGATGTATCCTAATACCCTTCTGGTTCAGTTTTTTTCCCTGTCAAAATGTTCTAGGATGTACTCCTTGTCCAAGGATGGAAATAAAACAATAAGACATTTCATGAATGAGAACTTAAATTCCATAAAGTTTAAAGAACTATGCTGAACTCTTAGTTTAGGTAGAAGAGATAATGTGTTAATTCTTATCTTAAGCAGTTTATGGTTTGTGAGGGGAGCCTGCACAGATAATAATGAGCACATCAAATGTTTTACAGTGTATTTTGGAGTATGTTGTACATTCACATACATAGTTCTGTTTTATACTTACACTGTGAGATGGACATCATTATCCTCATTTTGTAAAGGAAAAAACTAACACAAACAGATTTAACACTTTTCCCAAAGTCAACCACCTAGCAAATTGTGAGACCAAGACATCAATCTCCAAATAAGATTTGTGTCTTTGAATCCCTGGTATGATGCATGCCATATTGCAAAATTGATACTTTTTTAGTAATGAACTGTAGAAATGATCCCTGAAAGTATAGTCTTAAAATTGATACTTTTAAAAAACTGAATAAATAACATCACTTACTCTTTTTTATAATATTGTAGTCATAATTCACTTTACAATCAACACCCAAAAAACATTTAAAATGTTTTAGTAGAGAGGTTACTGAGGAAGGGGGATGAGTTAGGAGTAACGTGGGTTATTAGGAAGACATAGTGGGTTACAGTCAATGTGTGTACTATTGAGGAAAATTGCAGGTCACAGACACACCTTAGTAATTAGACATACATCCCAACTCATAAAGTCACACCTGAGAATACAGGAAAACATCCTAGGTAAAGGTTGGGTGTAGTTGATTGTAGTACCAATGTTTCTAGGAACTTGTTAGAAATGCAAAATATTGGGCTTACCCCAGACCTTCCGAAGCACAGCTGTGACTTAAAAGATGAGTTGGATGCATTTGAGTTGGTAGAGAGACTTTTCACAAACTGAACTCTGAAAGTTATTTGAGGTGGGAGATATATGATGATAAGGAATTAAGCATGGCTAGAACATCATTATAATAAAGTAGCAGCAAATAACAAAGGATAAAAAGGATTGCAGGAGGGCATGGGGAGACCAGCTAAACCATTCAAGTTGGACAGCATTATTTTGTAAATTTCTAAGAATAAAGATCACACCAAGTCATTTTTTTAGAGTTTTATACCCATTAAATAAAGACATTACCTCTGTGTCATGAAACTCTTGTTTCAGTTTATTTAATCTTTTAATCCTATATGGAATGGAGACCAATTGTTTGTTACTTTACTCAAAATATATAGATTTCTCCCTGCCTGCATCATTCTGGGATTATTTGAAAATTGCTAGACAAGTCCTGTCTGTATTCTGAGAACCATTAGGGCTTTTTCAAAATTATTAACACAATTGTATCTAACATGAGTGGGGCAGAATAAACCAATCCTTAGTCCTTGCCCAAATGGGAACTGCTTTCCCTACTTTTCACTGTCATTTTAGGACAGGTACAGTTGATACATATTTTAATCATCTATTTATGTCCATGAGAAGCACAAAAGCTGGATGCTTTATTGTCCTTCAAGAAGCTTGCTGTCTAAATAAAAGTAAAGGCATCATATGCCTTGTCATAATAAAGTCTTTGAGGAGCGAGTGAACAGGGCAGGTATGACAGGTAATTGGGAAAACTAGGGTCTACTTGTACCAGTTTTGCTGCTAAATTTATATCTTGGGAAAACACCTTAGTTTATTCAGCTCTCAATTCCTCATCTGTTAGAATGAGAAGTCTGAACTGGGTGGACTCTAAGGTCTTTCTGAACGTCCGTGCTTCCAAGCCTGGAGGGAAATGGCCAATCAAGTGGTGGAGTGATGGATGGGGAAGTGTAAGAGAGGAGACTGTTGCAGGAATCCTGTTTATCTCACAAAGGTTTTTAAAAATAAGTTGATCTTTTTTTCTTTATAAGGTGACTTAATTTTTGCATTACTAATTGCCTGCTTTCAAGGTTAATGGGCATTTCAATTTCAAATTGTCCTTAAAAGCTTTTCTGAATTGGGGAAGGGCTCGTCTGGTCATTTGCAAGCCCAGCTGCAGTTGATCTGTGCCTGTGCCCTGTGGTCACAATTATGCTCCCCTTTGGCCCTGTTTCCTCCACCAACAAAGTGAATTTAAAGAAAAAGATAGCCCAGGAGTCTGGCTGATTTTCTAGTCAGAGCCTCATGGACTGGGGTAGGGACTCAGAGTCTGAGGTTCTGGTCCTCAGCTTTACGGGTCTGTAGCTGGTCAAGTTTCCAGAAAAGGACGCATGTTATATTTAAAGCGTGTCTTGTGTCCCAAGTATTTCTACGTCTCTGCTTATCTTTCCTTGGTAATATCAGAAATAGACGTCCCATTATTAGTTAACATTTGTTGAATTCTTACTCCTTGCTATGTACTGTACAATACTTTGTATGAATTATCTCATTAAATTCTTATAATAATCTAGTGAGTTATGCATTGTTACATTCATTTTACAGGTGGGAAAACTGAGGTGCAGAGAGTTTATGCTAGGGGGCACAGTAGAACTGCATAGCAAGGTCAAATCCAGTTCTTCTGAGTGTAAAGCCTTTTTTTTTTTTTTTTTGCCACTGCACCAACCTGATTTCTTTGTTTTGAAAAGATCTAATCCGCGTTTTAATGATGACAACCAGCATCTTGTGTCCACTTTACCTTCTTTGAACTTGTTACAGCATGAGCTCAGCTAATTAACCACTCCGTGTTCCTTGATTTTTTCTCTGTTCAATACATATTTGCTCAGCTTCTTTGTACTAAGTGGCACTTGTTTCTGTTAACTTTATTCTCTTGGTTCTGATCATGTCATGATTATGTACCTACAGTCATTTCGAATTCTGGTGGGTGAGCAGAGCTCAGTTCTGATTGCTCCTTTAAGTCCGGAAACATCAGAATGGCCTCAGGAATTCTAGGGCTCTGTGGCCTTACCCAGCCATCCCAGGAGCTGGCCCTAGGCATGGGCAGCTCTGCTCCTGGCCAGGCCGGCTGGCCGTGGAGAAAAGGAGCACATACCTGCAGTGCAGTCTGGCTTCTGTGCCCAGCAAGACGAGGTGGCCTAGTGTCCATCTGGACTCAGTGATCACCTCCTGGGAGGACAGAACCTGAATTAGCTTGTCATGGCTGCACAAAAAAGGGCATTTGTGTATTCTGAGGCTTGGTGAGTAGAGAAGCACTTGCCAGCATTTTGCTGAGTTATATCTTCTCACTCCATGGCTAACCTTATTTATTTTTAGCCTCATTTTTTCTGATTACTCAATTGTCTTGAACAACGGCGTGAGAAAAATGATATCTCTGTTAGACTATTATAAAGGAATGTCTTGCTGGAGCTGTAGTGATGTAAAAATATTTTATTTTCCTGGATGTCACCAAATCTTTGTGACCTCTTGGTTTGGGGAGTGGGAATGTGTCACGATAATGGAATTTGCTAAGGGATGATAGTTTGTTCTGGTCTTAGCTCATCCTAGCTCGGTGTTTAACTTAGGAGAAAGCTTTCTTTGCAGATGCACTAAAATGGACCTGCTGCTGTGGAAACATCTACTGGCCCATTGCCGTAGAAACAGAGGTGGTCCTTACTCAGGAACATATATGTATGTAAACTACTCTCCTTTGCTTTATCTTTTATCCACTTGCATTGAGGAATTGAAGACACAGATTTCAAAGGAATTAAAAATCTGTCCCCCTTCATTTCTACTTCCCCAAAAATCTGATGGTGAGTATCAGCATACTCACTGTATGCTGATACAATACTCAGAGGCTGAGACAGCTTTGAAGAGCCCCATTGGAACACATTATTCAAATAAGGGGCCAAACCATGGAGAAACCTGAGGTCGGAAAAGATGTATCCAACCTGAGGTGGTCAGTGAGAAGGGGTTCTGAGGCTAAGTAACTGGAGTCCTTTGGTAATTGGTGAGGAGGGGATTCACATAAGAACACTGAGGCCAAAAGAGAGTGTGAGAAAAACAGAACCACATTTGGCAAGGCCCTCAGTGCATTCTGTTTGTAAAGGAGGGAGGGTACCAAATATTTTTGGTTGGAGGACAAGTGTGCCCTGAAATTTTCTTGAGGACTAAAGATGTGTGAGTTTTATAACTTTATCAGAATATTCAGGTCCATTTTGGGATTAGTTTGAATTATAGATGTCACAAGTGCAGTTAGGAATAGTACATGTAACACTGACTTCCTCAGGCCTTACCACTTTGTGCATGTGTAACACTAGTGAGAATTCAAATCACGTGGGTACTTGCTCCTCCCACCCATTTAAGACCATGGTACCTCATATTGTTGATATGGCCTGATGTGGCTTGGGGACTTCTCAGGAGGGTGTGTCACAGGTTCACAACAGTTCTGGTGCCATATTGGCTGGGAATGGCTGCCATGTTTGTGGGTTTTCTGTTTCTTTCCTTGGTACCACTCTCATTTCCTCTTATTTTATTTGCATGGCTGCTGCTTCCATTGAATTCCATGGCAACTACTTCAAGCCATGGCCTCTTTCAGACCCTGCCATCTTCTCCTGTTGAGACCACAGTGTCCCTGTGGCTGGTGCAGTTCCCCACTGAGCACCTACCTCATGTGCACTGGAGTTCTTGATGCTAAAGCATCACCACGGTCTGTGATGCTGTGTCTGGGAGGAAGGTTCTTGTACCCCATCATGTCATTCACCTGTACCACAGCCGGATGTTCATGACATAATTTCTTTAAAGGTTTGATGAAGCAGCCTTTTAGTATTTACTTACATCTTCTTCTTCCTCATTCCCTGAGGGATCCGCAGATCAAGCTGGGAGGAGGTTTTAGTGAGAGTCATCCTTGTGGCTTCTATTATTTTGTTAATGGATTGAATTTACCTGATTCCTTCTTTCCTTGTGATAAATTCTCCCCCAGGCGCTCCTTTATGTCTCATGAAAACAGAATTCTGCAGAGTCCACCCCTGCAATTTCTAAGACATGCCCAAGCACTGAGAACGCCAGTGCCGGCTCACTCTGGACCATGACCGTCATGGGTCCTAGGCCAACGGCTCTCCTTTAGGAAGTGAGAGACTCTGCCTTCAGTTGTGGTAGGCAGCTGAGACTTACTGAAAAAGGCATCACAATACATGTTCCAAGTGCAACTCTGACATCAGTTCTGTAGACTTGGGCAAATCCCTTAGTATCTTTTTTTTTTTTTTAAGATTTTATTTATTTATTTTTAGAGAGGGAAGGAAGAGGGAGAGAGAGAGAGAGAAACATCAATGTGCGGTTGCTGGGGGACATGAACTGCAACCTAGGCATGTGCCCTGACTGGGAATCGAACCTGCGATGCCTGGTTCACAGCCCGCGCTCAATCCACTGAGCTACGCCAGCCAGGGCCAAATCCCTTAGTATCTTTAAGGTTCAGTTTCTTCATCTTTACATTTGAGTTAAAAATTTCTACCTCATAAAGCTGTTTATAAAATGAGAAAGCTAATAAAGTATTGTTATGGTTAACTCAATTGTAAGAAAATTATAAGCAACCTAATAAGAAACCGAGAGCAGTATTCATGGTACAATTTTGTGGTTCATTTGGTCATTAAAAAGACTGTGACTCTTGCACAAGAGACAGAATGTTAACCCTCTTGTCATGAACAGATTCCATGGATTCCCTTTATTCTCTCTGCACTCATTTTTTTTCTATGACTACTGTTATGGTGACTTATGATGAAATAGGTAAGGACCACATAGGGGGCTCCCCTGAGCCACCTTCTCCTTTCCCTGATGTGGGGCCTGGGCTCTAGCCCCTGTGTCCTTTCGGAGCTGGTATCCTGTCTCTGGGGCAGAGCTCCAGCCTTGTTGCTCCTCCAGTACTGACCTCTGGCTTTGCTCCAGCTTTCATCTGTCACCCCAATCTCTGGGTCCTCATTTCAACTTTAGTCCTGCCCAGAGCAAAGTGCCCACCTCCGGTCCTGCTTTCAGCACTGACTTGGGTCCTAATAATGGTTCTCATTTTATTTTATCAGCTTGAACAACAGAAGCTGGCACCTTCTCAAGGCACAAGTTTCCAACTATGTATTTAATAAAATTGGTGCTGCTTTGCACCAATGGGAAGTGACCATTCCACCCTTGCCCCTGCCAAAAAAAAAAAAAGTGATTCTCTACAGAGAGTTCATAGGAGATGACTATTATAAAATGTAATAACTCCCAAAATAATGGAAAACATAATGAGAGACCTCTGTGGGCCTGCTGGTGCTGTCTTTCACTGTAGATATCTATTTGGATCTTTTCATAGGGAAATAAAAACATTTTCATTTGGTTAGGAGGGACTTTAAATGAATCTGTGTATTCAAGGAAAGCAGCAATAATGAGCTCAGAGAAAGAGAATTCATATCAGAAGGGCTTGGGGATGAGTAGGAATGGGAGGCCTGAGGAGCCAGGATTAGAGGAGACAGGAAGTCAGAAGAGGGGCAAAGGTCAGTACAGAAAGTTGAAGGTGCTGCTAAGGAGGCAGGTCCCTGCAGGGATATTGTACAAGAGACCTCAGGCTCTGCAAGCTGCAGTTCAGAGGGATTTACTGCAGAGGGACTGTGTCTGTGGCGGACAGGCAGGTGGAAGCCAGCAGAGCTGAGGCTAGATTTGCACCTGGACTAGATAGTCCTTTGCATCCCCCATTTCCATGTGAGTTGAGAAGTTGGAAAGCTGAGCACATGTCTCAAATGAGAAGCTGTGCCCAGCTGATACCTGAAGTATCGAGTGTATCAGGTGCTCTGTGAAGAGAGTGATGATGGTGTCTTCATATTTTAACTCAGGACAAGCTAATTAACGTGAAACTCCACTTCTGATTTGCCTCACCTTGACGGTCATGTGTGTTTGGGTGCCCCTCCACAGTTTGGAAAAAAGAAAGTGTGCACATGAACGCATTGCATCAAGCTCCGTGGCCTGAAGACAGGAGTTCTGCTGGAGAAGAGAAAGATCGCTTCTCCCACTTACAGCCTCTGCACTCACCCCTATGACCCTTCTCCCTGATTTTACTTCTGGGTGATGGTAATAGCAAGTTAACTTGAATTGATACTACTAGTTTTGGGAAATGCTGAGAAACATCCTGTTTAATCAGATTTAAAATATAATACCAGCTAACATTTACTGAGCACTTACTTATTGTAGTCACTGCTTTGTCAGATTCTAATGCATAACCCTGGATCACGTAATTCTTGTACAAGGGCACCATTATCATCACCAGTTGACAACTGAGGAAACTCAGGCTAATAGTGGTCAGACAACTTCTCCAAATATTCAGAGCAGCTAAAAAGCTGATCTTAGCTGACACTGAGTCTAACACCAATGTATTTATTACCAAAATATTATTCTCCATTTTAGGGTCTCTTGAGATACGAGACCAACAGGCCCAGGGGGTATAAGGAAGTGGGGCATCCTAAGCTGCAGCCCCTTTATCCTCATCCAGCTACTCTGAGAGTCAGCCATCTTTTAAAATCTTTTTCCTGGAATATGGAAGGAAGGCACACACTTAGTTTAATAGTAACGTTCTTTCTCAGTTATTGCTACTTGAAATCTCAATGACAAGATACCATTATTGTACTGTCGTCAGTGATTTGTCATTTTGTTACCTAGGTTATGGAGGCTGTTGTTCAACGTAAGAGTTTATAACCTCCAGCATGCAAGGCTATGGATAAAACCCTATAAGAGTTTAAAAAACATTCTCTTTTGTTTAATGAGGTTTTTAAGTGTATATGCAGGGGGGATCGAGTCTCTTTTAGAAGCCTTTGGCAAGAAGTTCTAGAAGTTTAGCTGGGGTGAACTTGAAATGTGGAGATGAGCTATTAATCAGTTGGTCAGTAAGTTAAGCGAGTTCAACATTTGCAGGAAGCTTATTGCCCTCTTTCCAGTTTTGTCTTCCACTTGCTTGGAGGCAGCGAGAGCTAAAGGCCTAATGGTCAGGGCCAAGGACAGCCTTCCTTGGATAAAAGGAAAATGGTCTCTCCTGGCAGCGAAGTGAATTCCAGCAGAGTCCTCAGAGTTCAAAGGGAGATGCTTGGGATGAAACTATTAATACCTTCTCTCAGATAAACAACCTTTCTGGCTGGGAGCAAAGTTTACCTCTCATAGAAAGCCTCCATATAGAGAAATTAAAGGCGCCTCAAAGAAGAGAAACAGAAGTTTTAGAAGAGGTACATGAAGTGGTGTTTCCTGTGGGCTCCAGGTGATTTCTGTGTCTGAGTGGCTGGAGTGCATTCTAGAAGTCACTCAATTTTTCCATGCCTTTGTAATCTCATTTTCAAAATGAAGGTGTTGGGGCAGATGATTTCCAAGGTTTTTTTTTTTTTTAACTTGAAGAAATTCTATGGTTCTAGAAAATTCTTGGCAAGAGTTGAATTTATTGATAAAGTCTTTTTACCAAGATTTTGAAATTGTGTCTTTCTATAATTAGTATATAATGGTTATTCATAGAAATGAGAGAAATGTGTTATTATTTTAATAGTTATATTGGGTAAAAATAGTTATATTTGTAATTGCCAGGAAGGAGAAGGATTTCTTCCACCCTTATATGAGACAGTTTAACAGGAGGAAAAAAACAGGGCAATTGCATGCATACAGGAAAATGAGAAAGATTCCACACCAAAGACAGGCAAAATCGGGTATATCTGTCATTCTGGACTAAGGAGCAGGAGGTAGAGGTTTGGAACCTAAAAGGGAAGTACGGAAATTGGCAGGAAGATGAGAGTTGATGTTTGGTAAAGAAATGTTTGCTAGGCCATACGGAGACAAAGGGACACCAGAGGACTTTGATCGCATGGGTCTCGGCAGGTCTTTCCCTGTCCCACACTAGTTTGTGTTACTCTAGGCACCGGCGGTGACAGCGCCCTTCCTGCAGCACATCCTCTACCTGAATTCTTTTTGGCGGGTACGGGCAAGGTCAAATACTCTTCCCGAGGCTTTTGGACCTTGATTGTTTTCAGCTGGCAATATTTCCCTTGCTGGAGAAACACACTTTGGGGTGGCAAATTTTGCTTTTCTACACAGTTAACATTTCTATAATGGTCTTTCTAATGTTCCCAGAGTCCAGTTCTGTCCTCTCAACTCAGCATCTTTTCGTAGGAACAAAGCAGACACCTTCATCACATACCATCTTCCTTCCTCTGGTGTCCTCTGTCTTCACCTCTCCCACCTGAATCTCTTCGCAGCTGCCAAACTGCCACGGTAATGACCCAGATGCAACCTGGTATTTTTTCCTTGCCTCCACCTCCCTTGGTCATATGTGTTAAAGATGTCAGGCTTTTAGTCCAAAGAGGACTTAAGACTCAAGGTGGCTTCATGGGTTTATAGCTCAGACAGGCTTTACCTTTCTCCTCAAGACTGTTTGTAGTGTAATAAGTTGGTAGTTTCAGACTGGCCTGAGATCGCAATCCCCACTTATTACATTGGATCACTTGGAGAATGCTTTTGGAATTCCAAGTGATAATTTAAGATTTAACTTTTTGGAATGTTACGTATTTGTAGATTAGGGACTGACCAGCCTAGTTAGTGAGGTAATGAAGGTGAGATCTTTATTCTTAGAAATGTGGGTTTCCTGTTTATGCCAATTGTCCTCCTTCCTCTTTTCTCTTTCATATCCGGCGTAAGTAAAACGACGTTTGCCACCTTATTACATGTGTTGTAGTTAGCAGTGTTAGTTATAGGCCTTAGGAGAATAATAGGATGTATGAAGTCCTTAGATAATCTGCAAATGTCATGAAAGCTCATATTGCTTGCTTTTGTCCCCATGAGATCTTTTTCTAGTTGAATTGGCTATAATGCCTGTTTCATTTCAGTGGTACTGACTACCCTTTGGCGGAGGTGCTAATAAGCTTTAACACTGCCCGGTGCGAAGGGGCTGGCGCAGAAGCAATGGTTCTAAGTCAGCCTTTGAGGAGAAAACATCTGAAATAATGCAGATGTTCCTGGCAGCTGGGTGCATAGCCCTAGAATTTGAAGGCTCCTTTTCTATCTAAGGGCATTCCTAGCAACAAAGACCCATCTTGTATTAGCTCCCACTTTCCTAGATTGTATAAAATAGAATCTTCACCTTTTCTTGTGATACATGTGAAATAGGCAGTGAGGAATTCAACTTTTATACAAGGAACTTCTCATAAACTGAAGGAAATTTTTAAAATAATAGTCAGGGAATACTTTTCAAGGCCTAGGTTAGGCCTGACCCTATGTTTCATCCAGTTACTTGTTATGCCTGTTTTTATAGGTCTTAAAAAACACCTCTCCGATGAATCAGAATTTGGGGAGGAACAGGACGAACATAAAAAGCAGCAGGGAAGAGCTGCCTATCAAAGGTTCCTTGGAGGAGGTGGATCGCTCCAACAGTTTCTTTTCTCCTTTGAAGTCTGTGTTTGTTGTCTCTCTTTTGTGGAGTGTCAAACTGGGAGGGCTAAGGGCTCTTGAATAAGCCCTTTCTCCAGCTCCCTCTGCAGCCCCTGCTGCTCCCGCTGAGGGCCCCCACCCACTGTGCAGCTGAATTGACTAAGAAAGGGGATGGACAACAGGCACAGCAGCCAAACAAGCTGTGTCAGTTTCCCTTTCTTCCCCTGTGAGTTAATAAAAGAGCTATTTCTAAGCTTACACGGTTCACCTGGGTTTGTACTCAGCCAGGGTTTGCTCTCTTTTTTTCCCCATCCCTGATACTTGTGGGCAAATCTGGTCCATTCCTGGTTCACTATTCCTTTCTTTGCCCCTAGCCTCTGAGACTAACAAACACAGGCCAATTGAAGACCTGCTTTCTTAACTGTGTGAGTCCACCAGGACTAGAGACTGCCCTGGTTGACCTTTTGTGTAATTAAAAGGGAGTGCAGTTATGGAAAAGCAAGTGAATTCTGCTATGTGTTGTTGTTTGGGAGACAAGTCCATAAAATAGGGCAGAACGAGATTAGCATGTTTAAGGCATCAGTTGTACGTATGTGGTCCCAACAGAATTGAACACAGTTGGGAATATGGGAAATTTAGTTCAGCTGTATATTAAAAGAGTTACTGGGGGGTACTTTTCCTGACATTTGAGTCAGATGAAGCCGAAAATTTATTTGGCTTCAGACTTAATTTCTTCCTCTAGTCTCGGAATCTTGGCAGAATAGCTATGGATGATTACAGCAGCAGGAGAAAATAAAGTTTACTTCTTTAGTTTAGGCATTCTAACTGACAAAAATGGGAAAAGGCAAAACTCTCAGCAATTATGTTTTCTTGGAAGGCACAAAATTAGAATAAAATTAGAGAATTTGAAATATTCGATTCATGATCTAGTATCACTGATAACTGTGGCATTGGGCAAGTCATTTAATTACTTTGTGCTCTAGTTTAATTTATTACAATAAATATGGGAAATTCAAATTAAAACATGATATAGCATAGTATATTTACTTCTGGAGATGTAATTCACATTTTAAGTATGTCACTGAATAGGTATTTGACACTGGACTGGTTACCCTTTTGAATCTCAGTTGGCTTATCTATGCCATGTGGATAGTAGTAATAACTATGCCATAGGATTAATGTGTAATTAAAAGAGAATACATATATTACCCCGGCTGGTGTAGCTCAGTGGATTGAGGACTGGCCTGCGAACCAAAGGATCATGGGTTCAGCTCCCAGTCAGGCCCTTTCTCCAGCTCCCTCTGCAGCCCCTGCTGCTCCCGCTGAGGGCTCCCACCCACTGTGCAGCTGAATTGACTAAGAAAGGGAACTGACAACAGGCACAGCAGCCAAACAAGCTGTGTCAGTTTCCCTTTCTTCCTCTTTGAGTTAATAAAAGAGCTATTTCTAAGCTCACACGGTTCACCTGGGTTGCGGGCCAGGACACCACTAGTGGGTGTGTGAGAGGCAACCAGAGTTGATGTTTCTCTCCCTCTCTTTCTCCGTCCCTTCCCCTCTCTCTAAAAATAAATAAATAAAGCTTAAAAAAAAAAAGGAGAGAAAATGCATATAGAGTGCTTAACATAGTACTGGCTCATAGTACATGCTTAATAAATATTATTATTCATGGTGTTATTGAATAATAATAATTATTCAATTGTTATTATATCATTTTATTGTGTAAAAATATAGTGGAGGGTTAGGATTGCTTCTTAGAGTGGGTGGCTTTGAATGAGATTTTGATTGGTGGGAAACTGCAAACATATGAATCAAATTGGACAGAAATACTAGCCTGGGCTTATTATCAAATCATGACAGGTTTCCCAGAGAGAAAGCAAAAGGGTGTGAAGCCTCTTGAGGACTAAGCTTGAAACTAGCACAGGGATATTTCTACCCATCATATTGTCCAAAATGAGTCATTAGGCAAGGTTATTTCAAGAGGTAGGGAAACAGACTATACTCTTTTTTTAAAGAACATATTATTTATTTTTATTTTTAGAAAGGAAAAGGGAGGAGGAGATATATCAATGTGTGGTTGCCTCTTGAGCTCTCCCTACTGGATGTAAGACACTTCTAAATTAATCGACTATACTCTTGATGGGAGGAACTGCAAAGTTACATTGTGAAGAAGTCAATCCCAGGGGGCTATCCTTCAAAACCATGAGTACATTGAAACTATCACATTGGTATAGCTCAAGTTGAACTATTCACATGACAGATATTTATTGAGAACTTACTATATTCAAGTCACTATTCCAGGTCCCCTCACCCCCCTTTTTTTGCCTCTAGAAAGTTTCCTATTAAATAGGGAGATAGACGCCCAAATAGTTAGCTAGCTAGCTAGGACATGAAGGGATTATATTCTGTATAAATTACATTCATTCCTGCCTTCCTCTGACCTTCAATAAGGACATTGAAGGTCAGACTCAGACTCAGCCTGTCCTAGTTTTTTAGCTAATCTATACCAAGTCTGGTCAGCAGGTAGGTTTAGAGAGTTTTGCTGCTTGGAAGGGGCTTCCTTGTTTATTTAAAATAATTCATTTCACTCCTTTCCTCTTGTCATTTGCTTTATTACAATGAAACATTTTTTGTTCCATGGAAGAGCCCCAAATATTTCATTAGTCTCTTCAGGTGTCCACGGACTTCACTCAGCTACTTTAGTCCATGTGCCCCAGATTTTTGTGCCTAAATCATGGTGTCTTTATTACCACGGTGTTTTAGCTTTTGAAATATTTCTCTGTTAACACCCACATAACTATGCCTGTTGCTTGGAACAAAGGGCTACATTTCACCCTACTGCCTATCTGTAGTTTTCTAAAAATCCATTCATGTTAGTATTCCTCTTGTCCTATATTTTGGAGATCAGTAGAATGTTTGCAATTCATTACATAGGGAACCATGTTGCTTATAAGCAGGAAGTAGGAATTATACATGAAATCACCAACTTATTTTCTTCTTTATCCTTGGTGTAGGAGTTGTTCTATTTTTCAGTATCCTATCCTTTTGATTATTGGAGATCTAAATGAATTTTCAGTAAAGGCATTGAGTGATGTGAAACTATTCCCATTTTTTGATATTTATATTATTTAAATTTGATGTTGAATATATGAATTATATTTTTTTATATTAAGCATTTTTTAAATTTTATACCCCTTCTTTGGAAAATAGGATTTCTTTGGGGAACAACAGTGGCTGTGGATCAGATCACTGGTGCTCTTTAAACAGGGGGGAGCTCTAGGTCCTCACACTGTGTATGCCCCTTCCCGTGAAGCCTGGACAGATCCTCTCCATCTCCATAGACTGAAGGACAGGCTTTTCCCGTATCTCTACCTTCAGAGTTCCTGCCCCATTGCTGACATGTGGTGGAGAAGTAAGATGAAGCTGGAGTGTAAGAGGGTGATAAAATATGTGGATGACTTGGGTCTAGAGCAAGGAGCCTCTTAAGTTTGATTCACCAAAATGAAAGATAGCTCAAGGATGATACACAAAGTGGAATTATAAAGTAGTAGGAGTTATTTCATTAAATCTGCAAGAAATAAGTCTCATTATGTTATTGTCAGAAAGGGAGCCATACTGAATAATCTGTCTTAAAATCAGAAGAGCTGAGAAATAATCTAGAAAGCTTTCTGTATTTTATTGTGGCCTCAACTCAAAGATAAAAATGATATCTTACAATCTGACAAATTTGTCCCTCCACAGGAGGAAAAGAATAATACCGTTTTTAACCTCAATGGCAAAGATCATCAATATACAGAAGAGAAATGTTCTCAAGCTGCTTAGAAATGTCGACAGTCACAGCGGCATAGTTTTGGGCTGCTGCCAGGAGACTCAGTGAGTGAGTGGGAGAGAGAGGGGGTCTTGAGCAGCCCCCCTCCATTTCCCCTGTGTCGCCAACATAGGAAGAACTGAAAACTATTAATTTTTCTCTGTAGTCTTGTTTCCTTCCCTCGAGAGGGCTGCTGATTGACCTGTGCTTTCTAATTACAGAAAAACTAAAGCCTATTTCATCAACTCAAATAAATTCTGATCCCATTTTGTGTTCAAACTCTCTAGCTCATGCTCCAGCACATAGCTCTGTTGACATAATTGATCTGCAGACACTGATGATCTAAGGTCTGAGTCTAGCAGTGACACATGTACTCTGTGATGGGAGTATGTATGTGTAATTACCTAAGATTTATGTTATAGTGTCAGAAGAACTGACTTGCTTTGTTTATATTTAATTATGTAAATACCACATTTAATAAGGTCTTAGCAGGGACCATAGAGGTCATTGAGTTCAACATCTCACTCACTGCAGGAATCCCTGACAGGTGCCCCGAGTCTCTTTCTGTGGGAACGCTTCTGGTAACAGTGAACTAACTTACTTGGATGGCCAAAAGAATCCATTCCATTTAGGTTGTGAAAGGTTTTCTTTACGCTGAGACAAAATCTACTGTGCTCTAACTGCCACTGTGAGAGGCATATTCCATCCTCTGGATTTATTTTTAACCACTTTTTTCATGCGACTGCCTCCAGGTACATTATGATGATTCTCAGGCAGTTCTTGAGTTTTTCTTCTTCAGACTAAGCAGCCTAAATTTCTTCAGCTGGTTCTCAAATGTAGTGATTTTTATATATTTCATACTGGACATCAAATGATCAAGCTATCAGTGATCAGTTTATCATTGTGTTCTGTTTATTCTCGAAAGAATAGAATTATCACCTCCCTCGGTGGGCAGGACATCCTTCTAGTAAAGTAGATTAAGATTGCATTAACTGCTTTGGCAGCCTGGTTTTCCAAGTTTACAATTTTCTGAGATCCAAAGTAAACCAAGTCTTCCCCATGCTCTCTTCATGCAGTTGGTATTCAATTTTACCTAGTTCAGCACCATTCATTTAGGCCGATTTCATCTTTCTAGCCTTTCCTTATATTTTTGAAGTTTGATTTTTTCTCTCTGGCACTTTTGTTATTTTTTCCAGTTTTCTGTCATGTGCATATTTTGTAAATTTGCTGAACTCCTCTTCCCCATGTTGTTG
The DNA here is from genome assembly GCA_004024845.1 of Tonatia bakeri. Lineage (NCBI taxonomy): Eukaryota > Metazoa > Chordata > Mammalia > Chiroptera > Phyllostomidae > Tonatia > Tonatia bakeri. Next base: position 134,805 of record PVIA01001145.1, on the reverse strand, counting down.
ATAAAAATGCTGAAAAAACAGGATTTGGTCAGGATCTTTTGGTCATCCACCAGGATCTCCCTTAAGCTGTTTTTCCATCTTTTCACCAGGATTTTGTAAAGGTCTTTGTTGTGCATCCTACTGAAATATTTGGTCATATCTGTGATCAGAAAATATTTTTTCTTGAGAAAAATAAAGTATAGGTATATACTATGTGTACAAAATTGCTTCCCTTGGTTTTATTCTCCTTTTTTCAGGTTTCATGCACCATGCCACTTAACTATGCAAACATATATTTGTTGGTAAAACCTGCTTTTACAACACTTTTCCTGAGGCCCTCCACCCAATTAATTTTTCTCTACAGGTAGTGTTATACAATGTAGCTCTGCGAGTATTTTTGCTCTTAGATTATGTCTGACTCTTGACTTTGACTTTGTTCTCTGCAGATTCTCCTGCCTGAATTTATAAATCCTTGCTCTGTTAACAATTTTACCCTTAATAGAACTGTGTTCTTTAAATTTCCTTTCCAACATTCACATTTATCCATTAATTCCCACTCTCTAGTCTTTAATATTCCCAGTTCTCCTAGCATCTGCAGGGTTGTTTTTAAAGGAGTTTTGGGAAGCGTGGTGCATTTGCTGTTCCTTGTGGTTGAAATGAAGCCATGGCTGGGGATGGTTATGGCACCTGCTTAAAGGCCACATAAATAACATTCTGTAATATTTGGGAGAGTAAGTCATGGTGAATGCTTTTCTCTGGCTGAACCTTTATGAAATACTGGCTAGAATTCAGGTATAGGGATAGAAGTTGCTTACATAAATGAGGAGACTAGTTTAAAAAATAGCTCTTTGGCGAACAAGGAATTAGACACCAAGTAGATAAAAATCACACTTCTCACTGTCTCTCTGCTTGTGCTGTACTTGGCTAAATTCGTGTTTGTATGATATCTTATGTCTATCTAGACCAGGATAGGCATTACCTAGTTAAAGATATGGGATTGTTCTAGGTCGTTATTTCTCCAACTGAGCAAAGCCAGTGGCTGGGCAACAAGTTCCTAGAAAGAAAAGTTGTTTAATATGACAACATCAGTTCTTTTGGATATTGAATAAAAAGTTAGAAAATGGATAGTAGTATTGGGAGATAAAATAGCAAAATAATGCTAGTGATAACAAGAGCTAACATTTATGTAAGTCTTATTATGTTCCAGGAGTATGCCTTCTCATTGAATTCTCTTAAAAATCTTACGAGGTGTGTACTATTATATTCACTCTTTGACAGCTGAGAAACTCAGGCACAGACATTATTTATCCAAGATCAAGCAGCTAAGGAGAGGTAGAATTGTAAGTAGCTGAGTTAGGCAGTCTGGCTCTAGAGCTTCGCTGTCCAGTATAGTAGCCACTGGCCACATGTGACAATTAAGCACTTTAAATGTGACTAGTCTGAATTGAGATGTGTTATAAGTATACAGTATACACTGGGAACTGAAGACTTCATATGAACAAAGAATGTGAATCGTTCTACTAATAATGTTTATATTGATAACACTTTAAAATAATATTTTGAATATATTGAGCTAAATAAAATAAAAAAATTTGTTTACCGATTTCTTTTTATTTATTCTAATTGTTTACTAGATAATTTAAAACTACATAAGTGGCACATTCTTTTTTCTGTTGGATAGTGCTATTCTAGAGATTAACTGCTTGTTTGGAAACAGACAGACAAGCAGACTTTAGTTTTGGTAACATCATAAAGTTAAAAAAGAATGAAGGAAAATACAGAACAGAACAGCTTGTTGAGTTGAGTTGGGTCCTGTAAGGAAAGGAGGCTATTTATAGGGTGTATTATACCTGGAACCTGTAAAGGCTACAGAGTCAATTTTGGGCAACTTTGAAGTCATTAATTTCTCCTTGAAATTAAGAGTAAATATTTGGTCAATAATAAATTGATTTTCTAGAGACCAACAGAAATCTCAGAGAGCATTGATTTTAGTCCAACATATAAAACCAAAAGTGAACAATCAAGTAAATGGTAGGATGATCTAAAATAGTGGTTTCAGGTAATTTTACAACAGGGAGGACTGGAAAGAGATGGAACAATTTTTGTAGTCAAGTAAATGGGATCAGGATCATTCCTGATGAGGTGCCAAGTTAGGTAGGGTTTAGCTGCTGAGCACCAGTGTGATTGCATAGTTGTTAAACTACAGTTGGCCCTTGAACAACATGGGTTTGAACTGCATGGCGCCACTTACACATAGGTCTTTTTCAGTAAATTAGTGGTTGGCCCTGTGTATTCCCCCAGTTTTGCATCCACAAATTCAACCAACATGGATCAAAAGCAGTATTTTTTTTTTTCTGTGGTTGGGAAAACATGGATGCATAAAGCTGACTGTATGCATTGTTCCATTTTATATAAGGGACTTGAGAACCTAGAGATTTTGCTATCTGACAAGAGTCCTAGCATTAATCCTCAAGGATGCTGAGGGACACTCTAATAAAAGTTTTTGGGGCATCAAAAGTTGTGCTTGGATTTTTGATTGTGTAGGGGGTCAGCACCCCAACCCCTGCATTGTTCAAGGGGGTCAGCACCCCAACCCCTGCCACCTTTCCTTTTTCTACTTCCATACCAGCTGGTAAATAGTGGCTGCTCTGAAGCCAGTGAGCTCACCCAGTCTTTTCTCCAGGCTTTCCCACGAGTCAGCACATAAAGGGCTAATGCCTAACAGAACAGGGGCCCGGGACCCTGCTCTATCCCTTCAGTTCTGATTGGCTGGCAAGGGTCAATTGTTGAATATATTGAATATTATCCATGTTTAAGTGAAACTATGACTTGTAACTTCTCTGATTTCACATAATTTGTACCATTGTGCAATATGAACAGAGAAAGTTGTATTTTCCAGAATAAATTTGGAGAGGGTAAAATATATACTTCAGAAGAAACAATTTAAAAAGTCCACCTGGGATAGAATCTGAGTTTGAGAGACATCAGAGTGGGAGAAACTGTTCTGCTTGATATAAGAAGAATTACATGAGGAAGATATAAATAACATAATCTCTATATTTACACACATCTCTACACATCCCTCTATCTATCTCCTATCTATCTATCTATCTATCTATCTATCTATCTATCTATCTATCATCTATCTATCTATCATCCATCTATCTCTAATGCCATCAGTAATAGGAGGACAATAGAAGAAGGGGGGAAAACAGCTGTGGTAATGGTATAGGTCTACTACATCAGTAATGTGGCCCCTACTCAAATAATATGAAAAATTTCTAAGCCCACAAGTTAGATGGAACATGTGGATATTTTTCCTTTATGTAAAACCCAGCTGTGGCTGGACTTCAAATTTCAGTTGGTCTGGGTAGAACAGTAGCAGAAAATCAGGATAAACATGAGAACTTGGAGAGAGACTGAGAAAAAGTAACACAGAAGTTGTAAAAAAGTTTAGGAAAGATTTTTGACTGTGCCAGTATAAGAATTGATATTTGGATCAAAATTAATAGGACTGCCCAGGACTAGGGAGTGCCACCTGGCATGTGGGCTACATGCACATACTCAGCACCTTAAATACCTGTTGTGTATATTCTGAATATCAGTGTTCTTTGGGAAGGAAACAAGGGAGAAAGGCTAATGAATCCTGGGCTTGGATGAGAAATTACCTCCGACGCTAGTGATGGGAATATAGCAAATGCTGCAGCACCTTCTCGTACTTAGGAGCCTCTTACCCCAGCCACTGTGGATCTTGCAGCCATGACTGTTCATGTTCTGCAGAGGGCTGCGGGTGTTGTGGAATAGATAGATCAAGGCAGTGGGATAGCGGCTTCCTTTGACTCTTCCTCCTGCCATCTTTCCTTTTTCTAACTTGACCTGCCTTTCTTGCAATTTCCTGACATAGGTGGGGTGGACCAACATTGACATAAAAAGTTCAGAGAAGGCTGGAAACTATTGAGTGATCAGGATGTAGACAAAAGTTTGGCTAGGTGATCACTCTTGAGAAAAAGAAGTGTTCTTAACAAAGTTGGTGAGAGGAATCTCTTGGCTCCAGTTCACTCCTACTCCTGGCCTCATTTTTTACTCTCTCCTATCTGTGTGTTGACTTACTGTACTTAGAACCAAAAGGAGGCATTCCAAAGGTGACTTGGGCCGAAGCATCCATATCCAGAAGCTGTTCTCGCTCAAGTTCTTTTTTTCCTTCCAGGTCAGGGCAAATACAGGGGCACTAGGTTAATGGAATGGGGTTCAAGATTATCATGGCTTTGGGAAGAGTGCCCCTTTGGGACTCCCATTAGTGTGCCCTTGCTCTCTCCTTCTGTCCTTATCTTCTACACTCTCTCCTCCACATCATCACGCATTTTGCAGAACAGGTAGTAGAACTAAAGCATATTTGTTCAAGTACACAGGTGGGGGGCGAAAGGGTATAAAGCTGAGTTAATTTAAGGAGTGTGAGGTCCCATTTGTCATCTCCGTTTCTTGCTTTGATACTCATGTTGCTCTCGTTGTCTTTTACTTTTTCTCTTTATTTTGTCTCCTATTCACCTTTCTACCCTCAAATTTTCTTCTCTTTAGTTTAATACATATGAATTCCTGCTCCAAAAACCCGTACACCTTAATTAGTATTAATCTAATTTGTTTTAGTTCTTTTCCAATAAAATGACAAGAAATGAAATAGCACATGTGCACTGTAGTATAAGCTTGTACTAATTTGTTCCTTCTCAGTAATTTTCAAGGACTTCACGTTTTCTACCTGTTTAAGTTCAGACTTGGCACACAGAATCCTCAGTTTCCATTTTTCAAAATGGAAAGAAAAATATATGTGGCTAATAAATATGAAAGCTGTTTAGCCTCACCATGATAAAAGATATGGAAATTAAAACAACCATGACATTACATTTTTCATCCACCAAATTGGCAAAAGAATTAAAGAATATATTAACTGCGGAGTTTAATGAGATCAGCACTTTCTTACACTGCTGTAAGAGTGTGAAATGATATGACATTTTTGGAAAGCAATGTATAAAAATGTATTAATGACTTTTCAAAAGTTAATATCCTTAACTGGTTCTTCCTTAATTCTACTTCTAAGAGACTGTCTTTGTGGCATTAGATGTGCAGACAGAGAAGTGCAAGCAAATATATATATATACACACACACACATATATATAATGTTTGTTATATTAGATATTATATACACACACATATATACATATAGACACACTATATACATACATACATACATACATGTATACACACACACACTATTTCCTGAGCACTTGCTCTGTGTCCACCACTATGCTAAGTACTTCATAGGCATCATCTCATTTACCATGTGAGATAGATGCATTACTTACACATTTTAATCACCCAGAGAGGCTAAGTAACTTGTCTAGGGTAACAAACAGCCGAAGGTGGTAAGGTCCATTCCAGCCCAGACAATCTTACCACAGAGCTCCTGCTCTTAACTCCCAATGCTGCAGTGCAGTATAGTGCTTATTGTATGATTTTTCTGTTTAACTTTTGCTCCTTTGCTACACCCCACGAAAACTTAGGCAAGAATCTTCTATCTCAGTCTCCATCCTCCAAACCCAGTGCCTGGTATTATTTAGGTACTTGATAAATATCTGCTGAAGAAATAGTCTAACTAAACCTTTTTTGTCCTCAGAACCAACACCTTACTTCTGTTCGAGCTGCTCCCACCACTTCGATTGAGCTCTAACCTTATTGGTACCTGGTGATAATGACCACCACCACCGCCGCCGCCGCCGCTGCCGCCACCACCACCATCACCACCACCATCACCATCATCACCACCACCACCACCATCACCACCACCACCATCTTACTGGGCCATGAACACTTCCTGATTCCTGACCCTCTGTTACCCTTTCTTTTTCTAAGCCCATAACCAGTTTTTCTTCATTTTGTGATAATTGCAGTACGTTTTACATCATTGTCACTTGTATATTCTAGGTGTCAGAACTGTAAACTCTTTTCGATTGGGGTAATTTCCCATTGCTTTTTTCATCCTCCTTAGTATATAGGACAGGGTCTTTCATGTGGTGTGCTCAGGAGTGATTAAATATATGTTATGTTTTTAGAGGTAAATATATAAGGCTACAGACTATTCATAAAGCATGTCTCCCAACTAGGGCTATTGATTAAAAAAAAAAAAAGCCTTTAGCAAAAGCCCTGCAGTATTATGGCACCATTTTAAAAAATTATGTTTCCTTTTTTACTTTTACTTTGTACATTTGACTGGGCAAGGTTAGTAATCCAGAGGGTGTAATCCCTTTTCTATGTCCCTATACCCCAATTAAGACCTAAAAGATAAGATTAAGTGTCTGTTCCAAACTCAGAAAACCACCATTCCCATTTACATTACTCCTGCTTTCCATCCCTGGGATGAGTGTCTCCGATAAAGTTGGCTGGGAGCCACATTGGTTTCTGAGTATTGAGCAAATGAGCTGTAATTAACCATCTGGATGTTCACCTTTCACCTCATTACATGTATTTTTTTTTTCACTTTTGGATAAAAACCCACTAGAAAAATTAACTAAATTGGACCCAAAGCAATTCTATTGATGTCTAGTGTGTGTAACTGGCTTTGTACCCATTTGTACCAGCAGTCAGCTTGGGTAAAAAGAAGGGTTATACCTTCTTAAAAAAATCTGTACAGTCAAACTTGAAAGCTATGTTTAGTCAAATACAACTGATGCTTAAATAGTGAGGATCATAAAAATGATGATGAATTTGTCAACCGATTTGTAAGGATATACAAAATAAAACATTTCCTTGCTTATGTTTTTTGCCACATTATGTGGTCAGTAGGTGCACACAGTGAATCAGAATTTACTGTGTGCCAGGCGCTCTACTGGGCACTTTCATGTTATTGTCTCATAGGGTCCTCTTCACGACCATATGGATTAAGAGTTAGCACTCTGGCTATCTAGAGAAAAATGAGGGTTAGTAAAGTTAAATAACTTGTCTAAAGATCATAGTGATAGCTAAGAAGTACTTAGATTTGAATTAGAATTTCTGACTCCAAATCCAGTTCTTTTTCCATAGGCATAGTATGCTTCTTTTTTTTTTTTGTACTTATTGCTTTGCTATCTTGTAAATATTTATTTTAAAACCATGTAAGTTATAAAGAGGAAAGTCTAAATTTTAGATTTTCCTTTGGTGGCCATTATGAAATAGCCACAAGAAACAAGTTACCAAATCACAAAGAAAGTTGAGGAACCTGAGGGTGAAACTCGGTGAGTACAAGTTTGTAGAAATGTCTGGAGCTCAGTGACCCTAACTCTTTTCAGACAGAAACCTGTCTCAGAATTTCTTTAGACCATTATTCTTGAGAATAAATAACACATATCTGCCTCTGTTTGTGGTTAAAATGGGTGGAGCTTTTGTTTTGTGTTTTCATCCCAAGAGCTAAATTAATTTTATTTGACCTTAAATTGTAATAGTAAACAATTTTATTAACCTCCTCCCACATACCAAATTGCAGTGCAATCTATTAAATATTCTAGAAACTAACCTTTTGACAACTACTCAGCCACCATTTTACAGAGTAAACTTAATATTTTACCTTTTTATATTCAGATACATTAAGTTCTTTTGAAGGACAGATAGGTCAGTGTGAAAAGCTCAGTAATTCAGAAGAAACGGAACTCTCACTTTGATGGTTAGAGCCAGTTTTTCCATGCTGAATTTTTAAGAATATGGGAAATGATTTGAACAGAGTGCAAATCAGCTTTTTGTGTGCCTTGAAAAAGTTGAAGCCTGGAAAGAATTCGTCTTCGTTCAGGGTAGATTGATAAAGTACTTGAAATAGCAGAACAAAATGGGAGAAATTTTATTTCTTGCAAGAATGAGAAACAGTTAAAATTTTAGAAACCAGGAGCCATATTGATATTTGCAGAAATCCAAACAAAATAGGAGTTTAGATAAAATAAATAGCTCACTTTCTGAACTGTCAGGTGTAGGCCTCAAGCTGCGGGAACGACCTTCCTCAGGGCCCAGCAGAGGTCCGTCCGTGTGGGTTCCGGGGCCTCGGAGCACAGGGAAGCAGCTGCCTCAGATGGCTCTGCCCCTCATTTCTCACTGTACATGTGCAGTCCACGTGTATTTTGAGGTACTTGACATCATCCATCAGATTTATTTATTTATTTTTTATTTTGGGGCACATCTGCAAGCATCTTCTGATTAATGCCTGTGGAATGGATATGGTTTTGTTAGCATCTGTTACAGAGCTTGTTAAAGCAAACAGCCTTTTGTTCCAGGTAAACTGTAAATCATCAAGTAAATTGACTTTATCTCCAAGTAAATTGTACCTACTTGCTGCACCCACTTCTGTGTGAGCCAGGTGTTACATACTGAATAAATACCAATGGCTGGACAGATAAAAGGACAGATGGAGGACTGCTGTCAATGTGTATATAATCTTGCCCTTCCAGGGATGTGCCAGAGACCTTGGGAAGGTGTGCACTGTACAGACTTCTGGGTATCGATGCAGCCAGCTTGCCATCCATCTTTAGGACTGTTTGACAAAGGGTCACACTTGAAGAATATTATAATCAGCTAGTATATGAAAATTGAATGGCAAATAAGAGAAGGGCCTTGTCAGGGAGGGCTTGTGTGAATGACTCTGTGGTACGGAAAGGAACTCTGTCCAGCCGCCCCTTTGCTCTAGCAGACACAGGCCAGGGACTAAGCCTGACTCTCGCCAAGGTGAAAGTCATCTAGGAGGACATTTTCCTCATGCAAATGGAAAGCTGTGGAATAAATTATGAGGATGATGCCATAAAGCAAGAAGATAGTAACTCATGGTAACCTTTAAAAAAAATTAGGCTCTTTTAATTGGTAGGAGCAAACACCACCTAAGTTATTTCAAAAGGAAAACCAAACAAACCACAGAACAGAAATGACACACCAGGCAGTGCATTATGAGAATGTGTATGGAGAGGGCTGGAAAGCTGTGAGGAACTGAGACTCTTTCCATCCAGAGCTGGCTCCCCGCTGGGTCTCTCTCCAGGATGTCTTGATCTGTATTTTAAAGTCTTTCTGCTTTTCCAGGACACCTGAAGACTTCTATGTTAGGCTTCCTCTGCCATTCCATAACTTCTGTTTTGAATCATTGTTTTAGGGTGCTCGTGACATTGGTTTGTCATGGCCCCCAGTTGATTTCACATTATAGATGAAAGACTTGTCTGTTCTGGCTTCGTTTCTTAAGAGAGGTTTGATGAGCTGGCCTCTTTTTTTTCTAATCAGCCCAGAGTCCATGCACTGGCCAGTTTAAGGACGGGCTGCTTTGTTTAGGCACCTGCTTGTGGTTAACAGTACCTGTGCTGTGCCGAGGAGCTGGGCCTGTAGGTGGGAGAGGTTAATCTAAAGGAAAAATTGGGTACAATGGATATGGTTACTAGGTGTATCTAAGGAGGAAGCTTAACTGATTCTGCCTTTAGAAATCATTCACTGAACAATATGGAAACCTTTTAGAACACATTTAATAAATAAAGCCAATTAGGTATCTGAAGACTCACCATGGCCAAAACAGGGGAATCTTGGCCTTTATGCAAAAGAAATGAGGAGAGACATTTGAAAGTTATTCTACCCCACAGGAGAAAAGAATGAACAAGTTGAGAGAATTCAGGAGAGATGAACTTGCCCTTTGTCACCAAAGATTTGAATAGTAAGAGGTGACTGTAACAATGAGACTGATGGGATCCTCTTTCGTAGGAGGTCTTTTGTAGACTCTGGGTAATTTGGATAATCTTTGCCCCATTGGGGAACTCAGAATTATGAATACAAGAAGATATTTCCTTTACGGGCCAAGACATTCTTCCTTTTTGTGTGAAGCGTAATGCACAAACTAAACTGTTTCTTTCTAGTAACTTTGTTAATAAATTGTTATATATGTAACTAACAGAGGCATCCGCATACAGACAAGGACATTGTGTCCCGTCCCATTTACGCCTGGAGGCATCTCTGGTTCAGACTCTGTGTGTGTGTGTGTGTGTGTGTGTGTGTGTGTGTGTGTGAAAGTGAGAAGCTGTGTTAATAGGCAGGGACCCCATTGCTAATGCATACTCATTTAATTTCATGGGGCCAAGAATAAAAGCAAATCTTAAAGTTTACCCTTAATTTATCAGTAAGAAAATATGAAAGAATATTATGTTTCTTTAATAGACATGGAGGTATTTTGATCATAACTGATAGCATCTAAGTAGTCATCTGTATGTTTTTAAATAAATGGGGCATAGCGACTAACAAATTGAACTGAAGAAAATTTGGCATCAGACTACTTTTGTGAGTTGCTTGGGTTTATATTGCAGTCCCAGGTCATCTCTGTACAAGGAGCACTAAAATGATTGATTGATCTCCTGACCAATTATTAAAAACTGTTGGAGGGCCAAAGGAAAAAGACTGGTGTGAAGAAATCAAATACATTGAGAGAAGGGAACAATTAGGAATTATCATTCCCCTAGCTTTTCTAAAGGAACATGGAAAAGAAATCTTAACAAAATCTAGTTGCAATCACTTGAAGAGAAGGTTTTTCAACTGGATAGCCTGACTTCATAAAGGACAGTCTCATCCTACTAATCTAATCTTCCGAGATGAAAATGAAAGGCTGGGGAGATAAAGGAGAAAGATTTATATGTAATTCATTTAGACTGTGGAGTGCCTGAGATATCGGGCATCAGAGGCTCATTGTCCACCTGTGGACAAATATAAGGCTGAGTTCAAAGCCAGTGTTACTTACATCGTTACTCATCCAGTTGGGTAGTTGGACTGAAGTGCATGGGTGCTTCATTTGCTTTCTGCATAGAGCTGGTAGGGCAACCAGGAGAAAGAGATGACTAGAAGTCAGCTTCAAAAGTACAGCTGCCCAGCCATACTGACCTTCTCTCTCATCATTTCCATGACACATATTCTCAACCTTATATTATCATTTAACTTAGAAGAGTCATCGATTATTTTGTATAATTTGATCCTACTGTCCAATTAGCTAATCCCGAGGATGAGGATGATGACTTACACTTCATCTCTATCTCCCATAGCACCTGATAGGCATTTAATAAATGTTTGATCGACTAGCAAACAATAGAATCATAAAGAACTAGTTGTATGACCAGAATAAAAGAATACTTTATGGTAACAATGTGTACCAAGTCCATCACTAGTTAACAGCACCAGTATGCTAGTGAATGGATGCACAGGAGTAAAGCTTAAGGAACTCATGGAAGTCATCTCTGTACTACTAGGCATAGGTTTGACTTTTACTAGATGACTGCGATCATTCTCTGGTTCACAGGTAAAACAGGAGGTACAGGTGGGAACAGTAGTGATGACTAAAGGAGGCTTGAGGATGTGTGATACAGTGGTTGAGTGTGTGTATTCTGAAGTTGAACCTAGCTAGATTCTCCAACCAGCAGTGACCTCGGGTGAGTTAGTTAACTTCTCTAAAGCTCATCTCTCTTTTAGTGAAATAGAGAGAGTGATAGGGTTTACTTCACAGGGATATGAGACCAATTGACATATGCATGTATAGCACCTGGTACACTGTAAGCAATCCAGTATTTGAATAAGAATCATCCTAAATGAGAAATAAAGGGGAGGGATTGTTTCACACTAGATTATGACAAATCATCACCCATCTTGACATCAGTTTGGTTTAGTTCCATATCATTTTTGAGGGCCTATTACCTGCCTTTCACCAAAGACAGCTCAAGGGCCAAAGGGCTTAACCTGCAGCATAATGGAATCAAGATACACATAGGGAAGGTGTTCTGAAAGTCAGGGCGGGTGGACTCATTGGTCTGTGTAACTGGGGAAAAGAGGGGACTCTTCCTTGAGGAACTGAAAAGCATTCTAGTTTCACCTTACATTCCCCCATCCTGGTTTCATGGTGGTCCTGTTCTGACCTGGACCAGTGTTATCTCCAGACACTCTAGTTACTGTCTGTTCTTTGAGATCTTGAGCTGGCATTATCTAACAGTTTAAATGGTCTTATACAAGATCAACATATTATCACTTTTGAGCAATGACAAATTAACATCAGAATGTCACTGCTGAGCTATAAGGACGCTCCCATTTTGTTTTCTTGGCATAGATCAGAATTCACAGCCAGCTAATGTGAGTCTGGTAGCTTCAGGTGAGTTTTTACTACCAGTGAAAGATAATGAGGCTGTGTCTAGGACTCATGCTTGTCTGGGATGATTCATCTATAGGCAGAGGCCCTGCTGTGAAAGATCCAGATTAGAGATTAGTAAGTGCTACATCTGATTGTAACATAGCTTTGTTTCAGAGAGTCTGATGAGGATGGATGAAAAGATAAGCTCTGAGCTTCTTTATGTTTGAAAATGCCAATTGGCATTTTCTTTTAAAGAACTCTTCTTTTCTGCTTGCATGCTTCTATCAGAGGAAAAGTATTGAAGTGAATTTCTGTGAACTATAGAAATGTTGGAGACCACTGAATGTAGTTTAAAAACAAATACCGTGTGAAGAAACTTCAAACAAGAATGAATAAATGAGCCATCCCTTTTTACTTATCAAGTTCTTATTTTCAGGAATGGTCTTGCCAACTTTGGTATCTCCTTTGAGTGATGTTGTGGTTCATCCCTGCCTCACTGTCTTCCAGAGTCAAGTTGAGATTTTGACAGCATTAATTGAGATATTAATGTCTCTCCTGGAATGAGAGACATTTCAGCTCCCCAAGACCCCAGAGGGGAGAACAGGAACCCTGGCTGGGCCAAAGGTGTAGGCCAGTCAGGACGTTCTAATGGGGTCTTTACTGTTGGGACTAAGACAGTGGGGAAAGGAGACAAAGAAGGAAGAAGCCTCAGTTGGAGCTGCAGTGCTGATGACAGCAGTGACAAGATGGTTCCCAGGCATGTTGGCAGGGTTGCTACTGCTAAGTCAGAGGGAACAGACCAGGCCAAAGAGAGTGACCCTCGACCGTGATAAAAGCTTGATCCCCAGTATTTTGTACCCTCTAAACCAACTGTTCCTTCTTTGTGTGGATAAAGAATACACCATTTTCTTGGCATATAGTCAAAATTGTGTGACGAGAAAAATGGTTTTAGTGTACTTCTTGCTGTCTCAGTTTAGGAGCTGGGTATAAGTTCTAGAAGATTATGTTGTACTCTCAATGAGACTTCATATACCCATGACCTCAGATAGCCAGGGAAAGAAAAAAGAAGAAAAGTCATTGTGAACTCTGAACTCTTGAAGATTCATTTTTAGTGTGGATAACAAGCAGTCATAAATGGGGCAGAGCAAAAGTAACAGTTCAATAATTCTGAAAAGGGGGAGCCATTTTCAGTATGAAATGAACAAAGAAAATATCAAATAAATTTAGATGCAACCAGTCAAATACTGGACACCAGTTTTATTCTACTGAGGCCAGGCATACTGGTATCCAAACAATGAATCTAGGGAGGGTCAAAAGACTGGAAAGGACTGTACTTAACCTTGCCATGAAGCTTCCTGTCACGGGGGTAGGGGCCAGCAAGCTGTGAGAAACCAATTTCAGATCAAATAACATACTTGGTGTGATTCAGATAGATAGGGTATTCAGGGGTTTGATGTAATAGTGGATAAAGCACCATAACCCTGTTGGCACTGGTAATGTGCTAATTATGTCACAGTTCAGGGCAGGAAAGGGTGTCAAACTGCAGCTGGCATCTGCAGATATAGGGAGCAGGGTCCAGCATTCAGGGTGTTAGCAGTTTGTCAGGGACTGTGCAAAATAGTGAGTTCTGAGTAGGGCTCTTCATCCAATACAGATGGAATGAAACTGAAGACGTGGAGAAAAAATGTAGACCTTTGGATTGGGCACATGGTGAGGCTGGTTGAAAGGAAGGGCTCTGGGTGGACATGTTTGCACCCAGCCAGGCTCACATCAGATATACCAAATACTGGGCTTAGAGTAGCCCAGACAGCTTTGGATGTTGTTGGTGAGTCCTGGCTGGTCCCAGTTTAAAAATTGGAAGACATGCTAGTTTTAAGTCCTACAATTGAGTAAGGCCAAGGCAGGCAGGTACTAACAAGCTATTAAAGATGTGTGTGTGTGTGTGTGTAATCTGCCTATATGCAATTTTGTTTTCATTTCTGGAGCCCTTCAAAATGTGTTGCCTCTTTAGATGGCAGACCAAAATTGCTTTGGGCGATGTGAATAAATTCAGAGCTGCATGGGTTGTGAACAGCCATACTTTGCTCTCTGCGAGGAAGCAGTTGTCCAATTCAGGGATTTAGGAAAACCTACTCTTGGATGTTTGGCGAGAAAAACTTTCCCAGGAAACTTATTTTGCCACTGGAGGCAATGGCTCGTTAACTTGTTAGCCAAGTGAGCATGATAGATCCAAACTGTAAAGTCAGAGATGCTTCGTCCTTCTTGTGGAGCAGGGGCAGAAGGAAAAAGAGATCTTTGTTTTCCAGAGACCCGTGTGTATGAACCAGTACCCAGAAACAGCGTTTTTGTTATTTTTAGCAGCAAACGAGGTACTAGTACTCACAGCTCGGCCGCACACAGAATGCCTCTCCTGCCCTTCGCCTCCCGCGGCGCCTCCCCACTTCTCCATTCTCACTGGTATAGGAACACAATGTTCGGATCGAATACGTATGAAGAGATGGGAATGTTAATTTATTTGAGACAAACCCCAACATCTGCACTCTGGAAAGAGCTGCTAGTACATCCAGCACCTTCACAGGCTTGCACTTAGCCCCGCTCTTGAATGACTAGTGCGGTTCTTCTGTGCCCTCTCCTCTCTCGGCTCCAGCTGAGTGGAAAGATTCTGATGGCACGAGCAGTTTTGGATTTAGTATTTCACACATAGTGGAAAATGTCGCGTTTTTCCTAGGTTCTACAAATTAGTGTTATGATGGCTTTCTTTTTATCCCAGAAAATGCCCAGATCTATATTAGTGTTGAACACATTTAACTTTGTAAAGTTGTCTAAATAATTTCATGCAATATTGATAATCTTACTGCCCAATTAATACTGTTAGCTTCGTTTTTACACCATAATTCTCTATTCATTTTATTTTTTCAACTTATTCTATTCCCCTACCTTATTTCTTCGTGTTTATTTAAAAGTACATTTATTCCATCACAGAACTTGATTGCTGCTGAACTTGACAGCTTGCTCTTTTATAGGAAAGAACCTCCTAATGAAAATACAAGCCAATCCATTTGAGAGTTGTTTTGATATGCATAATGGAGCAGGCCATTTAATTTAAGATGAAATGAAATAGCCTTGTTAGGATTTTGGCAGTCCTGATACCTTACAGAGGAGCACAAACACCCTCCAGAAGTTCTCTTGGTATTCTCTAGGCCCTTTGATTGTTCGCTTTAATTCTATAATTCATTTGGGTATCTCAGTGAGAAGGGATCTGCCTTTGTATTCTTCCTCTTTTATTGGCCTATCTGTTGCTTATAAGCTTTCTTCTTGCTATGAAACTGTCTCTGAGACCCAGAATAGGAAGAGCCTTGTAGGCATTCTCAAAGTGAATACCTTTAGTTTGTTTCTCAGCTGTGGCTTAAAGTTGGTGATTGAAGCACATCCAAAAAGGAGACTCGGTCAGGGAGGAAAATGGGGCAAAATTCAAGGAGAAAGCAACATTTGAAAGAACAAATATGAAAAGGAATGCTGGCTTCTGCCAGGAGTTGTTTAGTCATCCAGAATGGCTCTTAAGCTAGCCCAGTCTGCTTGAATTTCTGTTCATGGGTTTTAAAAACCCAGAGTGTTCTCCTTTGTTTTCAAGGGTTTTAAAAAGAATAGGTCTGGCATTTAACAGGCAGGAAAAGATCATGATTCTCCACCATTAAGCTTCCATTGAGTGTTTCAGTCATGATATTTCTGATTAATGAGGAGGCTGGAGAACATGGGGCATTTTCTTTATCTTGCAAAGCATTGCTCACAAAACTCAGACACGATTCAAAACCAGCCTAAATAGCTAACACCAGCTCAGTCAGCTGAAAAAATGGTAGTGTGGAATCAGAACTTATAGTCACCAAAAAGGGAATCTCTTGGAATTAAGCTGGGAGGGAAAATCCTACCCTTATTTTGGGAAAGAGATTTTTGTCTCTCATATTCTGCTTCTACTCTGTGCTCATTGTGGAAGAATTAAAGAATAAATACCCAGGACTTTTTGTTAGGGCAGCCAGTGTAACCCCGTCCTCTCATCCCTTCATTTCTACACTTGCCTTCTAAATCTCATGTAGTGGAGAAAGTTTCCAGCAAAAGCTAAGCAGTGCTAGTGTTGTACTAGACACACAGATTTGTCTCTAACTGAGATTAGGAGAATTTTCTTTTCTTGTATACTAGGAGGAGAGACTAGAAGGAAAACCAGACTTAATCTAAAATTGCATTAATGTTCTAGCAGGACCATAATTCCAGTGATGTTATAAAGTACTAATTGAATAATGTGCAAGAAAGACTTTATGATGGTAGAAAAATAAGATCTCATTTGGATAGCCAACAAAGTTAAATTAGATTTGAGGATTATCTGGTTGCAACATCAATTACCACATTATTTAATTCAACAAATATCTACTGAGAGTCCATTGCGGGCCAGGCTCCATTCTGAGTGCTCAGTTATAGTAATGAACAAACAAATGATGATTGCTGCCCTCACGGCGTTTAGACTCTAGTGGAGAAGAAACAGTATGCTCATAATAAATACATCGAATAAGTAGTCATGTAGTCTTTTAGATGGTGATAAATACCGTGGCAACAAGAAAAAGTGGCACAGGTTGAGGCGGGTCAGGCAGGTTTTAGTATTCCATTGCAGGGTCAGGCTTGGACTTTGTTGAGAAGGTGAGATTTTAGCAAAGATTTGAGACAGGTGCTTGTGTTGGCCCTGAGGATACCTGAATAACTGGAGCAAGAGTGTTTCAAAGGGAGAAAATTGCTAGAATAAAGGTCTGTAGCAGGAATGTTCTAGAGGTCAGAGTGCATGGAGCAGAATGAGAGGGAGAGTAGGAAGACATGGGCTCTGTGGGCCAATGGGGGTCCACATCAGGGTGTTGGCTTTTCTTTTTAGTGAACTGGGCATTGATTAAGGCAGGAGAATAACATCTGATGATTTAAGTTTTAAAAGGATCATCCTGCTTCTTTGCTGAGCATAGACTGTAGGGGGCTGAGGCAGATGCAGGCAGGCCAGTTAGGAGGCTCTTGTAGTGATCGGGTAGAGAATGATGGTGTCTCAAACAGAGTTGATGAAAAAGGTTATATTCTGGATACATTCTGAAGGTCAGCAGTCAAGGCTGGTTGATTGGATATAAGGTTCCAGAGAAAGAGAGGAGTTGGGAATGGAGGGGTAGAGGTGCCTTTAACTACGATGGGAAAGGCCAAGTTCAGTTTTGGAAATGTTGGAGATATTTCTAAATATATCTGTGTGCACATGTATTGTAGAATAGGTGACTTGATACAGAAATCTGAAATTTTGGAGAAAGAAGTATGAAAGTGGTCGGCATATAAATAGGATTTAAGTCAGGAGACTGGCTGAGATCTCTGAGGTGATGGATGTTGATAGAAATGATATGAGGACCAAGGATTGACCCTGAGGCACTCCAGCTTCAAAAGCTCTGAAGGAAGAGGAGCAACCAGCAAAGGAGACTGTAACAGCAGCCAGTAAGATAGGAGGAAAGTCAAGAAATGTGAAGCCATGGAAGCCAAGGGAAGAAAGCTTATCTAGAAGTGAATGATTGATCAGCCATGTCCAATGCTGCTTACAGGTAAGGATGGCTGCAGGTGGATGCTGGAGTTGGCAATATCAGGCACATTTCCTTTCACAAGGGGAGTTTTAGTAGACTGGTGGGGTTGGAAGTCTGGCCAAGGTTAGTGCAAGAGAGAATGGGAAAAGAGGAATTGAAGAAAGTGAGTACAGATGATGCTTTGAAGGAGTTTGCTGCAAAGAGAGTAAAGTAGCGGCCAGTAGCATTTTCTGTCTTGCTAGCTGGCTCCAAGGAAGATCCCCTCCCTTTTTATACAAGTGCAGTTACTATATAGCTATTCAACATACTTTATTTTTATGAAGTAGATATGTACCATCAGCATAGAACTTTGGAACCAGATGAGACTATCAAGATCATTTCAGTTAATCTCCCACCTAATAAAAGAATCTTCATTATAATACTAATACAACAAAAACAATTTTTTTTTCACATGCTATCTTGGGATCCAGAGATGCATAAGGCAGAATTCCTCCCCTTTAGAAACATATATTTTTAGTGGGAGGAAGCAGGCATATATGCTTCCTGTGTGATAAATGTTATAATAGAGGCACATGCAAAAATATTGTGAAAGCACAGGGAGAGAAGACTAACTTGGAGAAGTTAGGAAAGATGATATGCATAGAAAGCTGATGTGCTCATTCATCTTAAAGATAAACGTGACGTTTTCCAGACAGGGTGCTGGGGAGAACCCCTTTCTCAGGTGATAATCCAGCTTTTGTTTGCATGCTGATAGCTACAGAGAGCTTACTACATTATGAGGCCAATTCCATTTCAAATAGCTGTAATTGTTGCAAATCCATTTCTTATATTGAGCCAAATAATGCCTTCTGATATTTCTATTCATCAGTCCCAGTTTTCTCCTCTGGTGCTAATGGTCAAAGACTTATCTCTCTACCGTATAGGTCATTTCAATATTTGAAAATAGGTATTACAGCTCTTTTAAGTCATCTCTTTCCATGTTGAATAAAAGTGAAATGAATATTCTTAGGCTGGGTTCCCTGGGAAGCAGACTCTGAGACCGAGGTTGATATACAGATGGTTTAGTAGGGAGTGCTCTTGAGCTTAGGGAGTGCTTTTGAGATCAAGAAAGGGAAGGGAAGATTGGGCAGGAGTGGGCCAAAGGAGAAGTAGAGGTGTGATGCTTTTTAAATGGAAGCTCCAGCCGATCCTGTTGAGAGTTCTGAAGATAGACTGATCCTTCAGAGTGGTCCACAGCCAGAGCAAGGACCAGGCCTTTAATTCCATGCCAACCAGTCATTAGGCCAGTTTACTCCAGCCAGAGGGCATGACTTTGGGCAAGGTGGTTCTTTCCAGCTGATGCAATCCCCAAAGTGGGCTGACGGCTGAAACCTAGTGCCAGGTTGTTCTCAGCAGCTGGAGTAGCCAATCATTTATTTCTGAAGTGGGTCTGTAGGGGATCTGGCGATGCAGAAGAAGAACATCATGTACTGCTGCTAATTTTTTGGCAGTTATTTTCTGAGACAGATAAAATAATGAAAAAGTATCCGGGTTTTGTTTTGTTTATTTCTTCTTATTAGTAACCAAACACCATGGACAGCAAAGTGATGAGGGTTCAAGATAATGGTTCTAGACTAATGAGGTCTGATGCACGGTTGCACCTTTCCTGTGCCAATTGTTCATCTCAGTGGCCCTTTATATAGGAATGCTTTAAAGATACTCTCAAGGCAAGTTAAGAAGTACATTCATGCAATAGATGCAGCTGGGATCTTTACTAGGAGGAGGAGACTGCTCCAAGGACCCCCACACACCACCATTTTGTAATGATATTAGGAGATAGCAATGTAAGTAAATAAGGAAATACACTGAATTCTATCCCATCCTTCATCCTAGAAGATGACAGTTCTCATGGTGATCACAATGCATGCTGGGTGCCCACAAAGACAGATGTGTGGCCACCAGTCCTTTCCACTCCATGCACATACAAAGATTGCTCTTTGATTTGTGGCTATGGCCCTAATCCCCAAAGCCTGTCACTGCTTGCAAGTTATAGTAAGCCCAAAGCTTTGTTGAAAAAGAGCTGTCCCATTCCTGATTACTGTATACCAGATTGGTATATCAACTAAGTTAACAACACCAGACCACTTGTTATACTGGGAAACATTGCCTAAACTATAATTGTCTCTTGATTTCTGTTTGGCTTCATTAACTTCCTCTTGATGCCACAGATAAGATTGTCATATAAGGCATTCTTATCAAGTGAAGATTGTCAAGAGAAAATGGTCGAACTAGGTATTGATGGGAGCAGAAGAGTAAAAAGGATGTTTATAGGGGATGATAGAAGTAAAAGTAAGATGAGGACATGGTAGGGGCGATATGGAGCCATGTTTTTCTTACTTTCCCCACACATTGGCTTTCTTCACATAGTAGCTGGCAGTTTCTTTAGGAGCTCATTTATAATTGTGAGAGAGTTTTAACAGAAGACTAAGAGAGGAGAGGGTCAGGTTGGTATATAATAATTGGCTTTCTGTTAAATTCAATCTTACTAGCATAGGCCCATTTACTATGGACCTCCGTGGGTTTACTGTCAAGGCTATCTCTCCCTGTGTATTTGAACATCCTTGTGATAAGATGTTCATTTATATCATAAAATGGGTAGTCTTTGTTTATAATTGGAATCCCTTTCATCCTAAGCCTGCACATTTTAAGGCATATTTGGGAGGCTTTGTCCCTTTTTATATCCACTGAGCTTGTGAAAACTCAAGTGATAATGTGTCTCATTTGAGAAACCCCCAAATTCCCTTGAACTCGAAGTATAACAAGAAAAACAAATGGCTGTTTATTTAAAGGGATAGCTACTCTGGGAGGGTTGTTTGTTATTGGCCTTCCTCTCCTGTTGTTGTGGTTTTCTGTGGGCTCCTGACAAGTCCTGGAATAATTAAGCATTGTTGCTTTGGATTCCTGCTATATCCTAACTTAAGGACAAGGTTGGCTTCACTGGAAGAGCGATACTTATATTGCAGCGGGAGAAAATCAGGAGCACGAATGGGCCACAGTTTGGAATGGGCACACACAAAATCATTATTTTATTCCCATTCGTGGTGCCCCACCCTCTCTACATTTCCAAATGCATGATGCTGAATTACATGGTCCTCTTTGACTGTATGTTTAAGCCAGGGGAGGAATCTATGATAAACATCATTTTACCCATAGTAAAAAGAGTCACCCCCAAAATGACTAAGCATCTACTGTTTCA
Source organism: Tonatia bakeri (assembly GCA_004024845.1). Taxonomy (NCBI): domain Eukaryota; kingdom Metazoa; phylum Chordata; class Mammalia; order Chiroptera; family Phyllostomidae; genus Tonatia; species Tonatia bakeri. The sequence goes on along the minus strand of PVIA01001145.1, from coordinate 113,869 downwards.
TTCTGGATAGCCTGTGGGAAATGTGAAAAGTTCAAGCCACGCAAAGCAACAATGGCTCTGGCAAAGCAGAGGGGCTGGCAGCGTTCATTGCCGAACCAGTGTTCTTGGACACGGACTGGATATTTCCTAACCTGCATTTTTTTCCCATAGTGGGTGCTGCCAAAATACTCAGAAATCTCTCAAGCTGCACAACAATATACTCCCAAACTAAGAAATAACTGTATAATTTGTTTAAAAGCCTGGTCTCTTGTAACTATACTTTAAAGCTCTAGTCTGGGAGATAAAAAAAAAAAAAGAACTGCCCCTTTGACAAAATTTCGGTTTTGTTAGCCTGGATTGTTACAAAATGGAGATGAACCATCAGAAAAACTATAGGGCCACTACCCAGGAGGAAGTGAGGGGAGAATGGACTGAGAGAGAAGAACAAGACTGAAGGGTCTCTGTTTCGTGGTTTCGGGTTCTTTGAGCTGTAAGGCGGAGATAAAATGCAGGGCTGGACGTCTCATGATGGCCAGAGAAATCCATCTTTATATGGGAGAAGTTCAAAATGGCTCCTTTCTCAAAAAGAGGGAAGAGACAGACACTCAGAACTGACAGAGGGTTCTGTGAGTGACACATAGGTCAGATCGAGACCTGTGGCATTACGTTGTAAGAGAAAGAATAACCTTTTACGTGTTGCTCTAAAATGAAGCTTAATCTCATATGAGCTTGAATGCAAGTCATTCTAACTCTTGGCTTAGATATACTGTTTGAGCCTTACTCTAACATGCATATCTAATTATCAGAGTAGATTGATGGCCTTTTGAATTATTCACTCTGACTGAGTCATATACATCCACAACTGTGAGGCCAAAAGGCTTGAAAAATGGCAAGACTGTGTGTGTGCACATGCATGTGTGTTTGTATAATTCATCTGACAGTAAAATCTGACCTGAACTGACATGAGGCCATTGACAGTCCTTACCCCACTTTATGGAACTTTTCGTGTTTTACTGTAGAGACATTAGCATATTTGATTTTAGGAAGCTGTGCCTGGCAGTAGCCCCAAAGATTTAAGACAAGGAGAGTCTAGACCTATGCTGAGTTTTTCTGGAGTCTAGGAGGTAGTTTTAGGAAGAAAGGTATTACAAATGTTTGCAACTTAAACATATCCCATTTTAGAAGCATTATTTGAAAAGTAAATAATGGACAAACATTTCTATCCAGTTGTTTCACATTTCCCCTTACTGTCATTGGTTTGATTTCTCTCTCTTTCTCTTTTTACATTTTTACTATTCTAGGACGAATCCTCCATGTTCTTCCAGTTTGGCCCATCAATTGAACAGCAAGCTTCCGTAATGCTCAACATCATGGAAGAGTATGACTGGTACATCTTTTCTATTGTCACCACCTACTTTCCTGGCTATCAGGACTTTGTAAACAAGATTCGCAGCACCATTGAGAATAGCTTCGTGGGCTGGGAGTTAGAGGAAGTCCTCCTGCTGGACATGTCCCTGGATGATGGTGATTCTAAGATCCAGAACCAGCTCAAGAAACTTCAAAGCCCCATCATTCTTCTTTATTGTACCAAGGAAGAGGCTACCTACATCTTTGAAGTGGCTAACTCAGTAGGACTGACTGGTTGTGGCTACACATGGATTGTGCCTAGTCTGGTGGCCGGGGACACAGACACGGTGCCCTCGGAGTTCCCCACTGGGCTCATCTCTGTGTCCTATGATGAATGGGACTATGGCCTCCCTGCCAGAGTGAGGGATGGAATTGCCATAATCACCACTGCTGCTTCTGACATGCTGTCTGAACACAGCTTCATCCCTGAGCCCAAGAGCAGTTGTTACAACACCCATGAGAAGAGAATCTACCAGTCCAATATGTTAAATAGGTGAGTATGGCATAGAGGGCACACTGTTGGTGGAGGTCAGAGTTCAGCTTCCAGTACTAGGGTTGGACACTCAGAAACTGTGGGAAATGCAGTTCAAGGTGTCACAAGTTGAAGGCTGGCCCCTGGGATGGCAGTTGTTCATGATGGTGTGAGTGTTTCAGATCCAAAGCTTTCTGTGGCTGTGTTCTTGTTCTAAGAAATACAAAATGGCTCCCACTTACCTATCACTTCCGTGTATTAGGTGTTACCCTAAGTGTGTTGCATTTTTACCTAATTTAATCCTCAAAGCAACAACTCTAATAAGCATGTTTTAAAACTGTTTCCATTTTATAATACAAGAGAATGTGGCTTGTAGGTGTAAATTGTCCAAGTCATGCTGTCAGTGAAAGGTCCATTTGGCATTCCTGGCCACCACGTACTTGATCAGTCTGAAAGACGGGATAGACACAGAAATGAGGGAGGATCAGCCCACTCACTGGTATCTTTGGAGTGCCACTGTGCTGGGAGAGGGTGAATAACAGGTTACATGAGTCTCTAGGCACATGAAGAGGATTCTTCCATTGGTTCTTCTCTCCTTTGCTTCTCCTCTGTCTGCCTTGAAGAGCGAGAATGCTGTGGTAGAGCCAGCTTTTATGATTGCCCTTGTCTGGTTTATTCAGTAAGAAGATAAGGGTGGAGGTCTGCTTCCCTGACCTCACCTCCTAAACCAGCTATGACTACAGTGAGTCCTCAAAGGGTAATTATGTGACTGTGTGGGGCAGGACATTCTATAGGATGCTTTTATGGTTTAATTATTTGTATAAAACTGCTACGTGTGCACATTGTAAAAATTCAAATGACATGGAAGAGCAGAAAAAAGAAAGTAAAAATGACCTTAAATCTGACTAATGAGAGAGAATCTTTGTTGAAATAATTAGTGAATATCTTTTTAGACATTTCCCTGTGCATATATACCCATGTGGATATAAGCCTATAATTTTATGTAAATGGAAATGTATACATGTTGTTCAATAACCTGACTTTCTTTTACTCAACAATATGTTTTAGGCATCCATTTTAAATTTATCAACAATATTGGACATATAGAAAGGTATTTAGAAAAACTTAATACATACTCAGGTACCCATCATCCAGCTTAAGAAATAAAATATTAGAAAGTTCACACTGGGGAGATTGACATACATTTAGTGGAGATTGAATGTGTACCTAGTTATACTCTAACTTCTGGAAGGGAGCTGGACTGTGGTCTCTCAGCTAAGCTCCTAAATTCAGAGTTGGAACTAAAACTAGTATTAATAGCCCATGGACACAGACAGCAACATGATGAAGGCCATGGGTAGAGGTGGCAAAGAGTGGAAATGGGGGACATCTGTAATAGTGTCAACAATTAAATAGGTAAAACCAGTATTGGTGTAGCTGTGTCTGTGAGCCAGTTCTAATATTCTCCTACCTTGAACTTTGCTCTTTCTGCCATCCCTAGTTGTCACTGCTTGTTTGGTACTGACTGTCTTGATTTTCTTCCTACCTATGGTAATTCCGTCTCAGGCTCCTCGACATGCTCTTCTTCCTTTACACATCTCTTAAATATTAGTGCTTCTCAGGGCTCTGTCCTAGACCCTCTTCTTTTCTTATCCATTACCAAGAATGCAATTAATAACGTCCATAAATTCCCCCAATTGATATCTCTGGCTGCAGATTCTCACTTGAGCCCCAGGTCTGTATCTCTAACTAAAACTAGATACGTGTCTTCAGAACATACGATAACCAAAGCTGGCCTGCTCTCTCCCCCTACCTCTTCTCCCCAAATCTGCACTACCCATAAAGCGTACATTCTATTATCCAGTTGCCTAAAATAAAATGTTTCAGTGTCCTTGATTCTATAACCCTGCCACCTAATAGCCAACCATGCCATTTTCTGTGGATTTCCTGTGGAGTGCTTTCACTTATTTTCATCTCTGTACCATATTCTACTTCATCTCTTCTTACTTGCATTGCTGCAGGGCCTCTTAAATATCTTCTGGCTCCTAGTTCAGCTTCTTTTCAATTTACATTGCAGCCAGAGTGATCTAAAGTGAAATGTGATGTCATCACTCTCCTGCTCAATACCATTCAGGGCCTCTTTATTGCCCCTATAATAAAGTCCCATCTCCTTAACATGGTTTACAAAGTCTTCCACAGCATGGGCCCTCCTGTCTCTCCAAAATTGTCTCATGCTACTCTCTGCCTTAAACACTGTATTCCCGCAATACTGAACTTACTTAAGTCCTTCGAGAATACCACATTCTCCTTCACACTCAGTTCTTTCCTCTGCCTTGGGTATATTCCCCAGGCGCCCCTTCCCACCAGCACACAAATGCAGATGCTCTTTTACCTGTTTCAGACTCTTCATTCTTCAGCTTTCACCTTTGCCATCACTCCCCCTGGGAAGGCTTTTCTGCACCCTGGACCAACATCACCCTGTAATATGCCTATTATAATTACATGCTTTATTATCTTTCTTCTTGGTAAGTTCTGTGAAAGCAGTAACCTTTCTGTCTTACTCATTTCTATGTCCCCCGCTCCTGGCACAGCGAGTCCCAGAGAAAGTGCCCGGAGTGAATGAGTGGCATGCTCTGAGATGCTGAGCTGCCCGGTGCATACCTGTTCTACAGGAGCTCTCTTGTTCTGCTCCCCTTTGCAAGATAATAGAGATTTTCTTCAAAAACTTACTATTTATTCTGTTCTGTACATTCATGTTTTCTCCCACTGTCTTTAGTGTTTAATTCAAATCTGACTCAGATCATTTTATCTAATGTGTGTTCATTTTTAAAAATGCTAACAGTGAAGGACTATTGAGACCGAAACATTTGCTAAATGACACAAGGAAATCAGTGGGTGTTACCTTACAGCCCATAAATATGGTCCAGGAATGCCTGTTTTTATCTTAAAATTCCCTCTGAGTAAACAAGGACCTGCAGATATTATTATTTCCCATCTGGCTTACTTTACATTAGAAAATAAATGTTATTTCTCAAGCATGGCCTCTAACCACTATGTCTTTAAAACCACAGTTGTTTTTAACCTTTGTTACCGCCTCCTATAGCCACTCTGGAAGGTAGCCCTCCTAGATCCTCTCTAGTCCTTCCTTAGAGGTTGTTGTCCGACAGCCACAGATACCCAGCTCCATCTTCTCAAGCATAGTAGTCTTAAAAGGAATAAGGATTACTCAGGGCAGATGATTCTTAAATCCCTCAAATACCAGTGCAGAGCAGGGAGAAAAAGTTTACCTTCACTTGCTTTCTAAGTATACTGTGTGGAAAGTGCTTTCGGACTTACCAGCGTGCTTCTCCACTAAGACCCTTCCTCTAGGAACTTTCTCTTCTGCCCCAGTTCCGTTGCTCTAGAATTCTGTATCTACTCCACAGGACCTCTGCTCTTGGCTCTCTCCCTGTCTGCATACCTGCATCCCCCTTGCATCTCCACTGTCTTTTCCTTCCTCTCCACCCAAATGCAGCCTCTCATGGCTCTTGAATCCAATCCCTAGCCTGTCTTGGAAATATGTTGATATGTTTTTCTCTCAGGAGCCAGAAGGGATTGGGGTTGACTAACAGGGACAAGAAGGAGCTATCCTCGAAGTCTAAACTGTTATCACCAGGCACAACACTCAAGATCATCAGTGGAATTCAATTAGGCACACTCAGTCTGAGTTCCTCCCACTTATCCTGCTCTGAAATCAGACTCTTCCTCTTCACTCTGGTCTCACTAGGGTCACTCTTTTGAATAACAAACCAAGCAGCCACACTTCAGCCACAGCAGGAAATCTTTGTAAAATAAAATTGTTGCAAACAGTTGGTTGTTTCATGAGGATGGCCCTCTGTTGGCCGGCTGTTCACCTCCGGGTGACAGCAGTGGGAGGAAGGTCCCTCACAGGAGGTAGCTGGGAGTGGCCCAGCCCTAGGAACACACCAGGAACACAGAGCTAGGAAAGTGTTCTCTTACCTCCTGAAAACCCAGTGACATGAACAGGTCCTGTCCTCCCCAGAAGCACTATAAGGAGACATAAAGTTCTCATTTATACCTGACGGTGGCTTTCTTTTCATGTGAGGCAAGTTTATAAGTCTAGTTTTAGGGGACAGGGACAGAAAATTATGTGATATCCCTGAATGCTGAAAAGAGACTCATATTTGAAGTGATTCACTTGTTACCGAAGCAAGTTTTTTTTTAAATGACATATAAGCATTCTCAGAGCAGATCTTTAAGAATGATCTGTTCTAGTTCATTATTAAATAAATGTTATTTATCCTATGTCCATCCAAATTCCTTACTGTTACTTCTTAGCTCCTTGAAGCTCGTTCAGCTATAGACTTGGATACTATCTCCAGATACAAGAGCCTTTAGACTGCTCGGTGAGGATTTTTACTGAACTTGCAAGAAAAATACAGAAACTCTGTTCAGTTTGAATGTCAACAGATTGTTTTTTCAGCATCTGTCCTAAATATCACATGGGACGTGCTGATACTAAAAGACAATTTGTTGTTTATCTGAAATTCAAATTTAGCAGGAATCCTGTATTGTTTCGTTAAATATGACACCCCTGCTTTGTCAACTAATAAGATTAATTTTCTGTGGGAATTTTGCAGCTTGCATTTATGCACTATTGGTAAATGTACTGTAGTGCCCTACACCAGCAATTCTCAACCTTTTTTACCTCGTGGCACAAATAAACTAATTACTAAAATTTTGTGGCACACCAAAAAATATATTTTTTGCCAGTCTGATAAAAAACAAGCATAATTTTGATTCATTCACATTGGGTGGCTACTATTGTGTTTTTTGTGTGGTCATTTTTTGCTTTGACAATTTACAGGAAAAGAGGTCAGCACCCTGATTAAATAGTTAGGTATTGAATGTTTTAAAAATTCTTGTGGTGGCTCTGATTGAAAATTGTTGCCCTCTACCATAGCCTAAGACATGCTGAGAGAGTTTTATTCCAGCTGGGACTTTGTCTGATTGAAAGAGAGAATTTCTCATGCCTCATATCTCTAAGTGAAGGATCTTCTTAGTTCCTGAGAAAAGTCTGAAAACCTTTTGGTACCAGCTGATCTGAAAGTGCAGAGAAAGGGATTCGGCCAGCTGTCTGCCAGGGGTGTCCAACCTGAGGCGCACAGGCTGCATGTGGCCCAGGATGGTTGTGAATGCAGCCCAACACAAAATCGTAAATTTACTTAAAATATTATGAGATGATTTTATAAGTATGTGTTGCAATATATTTAATGTGTGGCCCAATACAACTCTTCTTCTTCCAGTGTGTGGCCCAGAGACACCAAGAGGTTGGGCACCCCTGGAGCCCTTCTTCCTTCCCCTGAGCAGGAGGGTTGATCACCATTAGTAGGCACATGTCTGCATCTTTGCTTTATCGCTTCCTGGGGCAGGGGCAGCTAGTGATTATTTTCCCCATGCTCTCAATACTCCTCTAGTCTGCTTCTGTCACTCTGGTGGTGGTGCATCTGCCACTCGCCTCTAGGTTCTCTTTCTCTCCCGAGGATCCAGTGTTCCTGCTCTTTATACAGGGCAACTTTTCCAACTTGTATGAAAAGCAGGTGCTCTTTGAAATGGCTGGATCTCAAAATAGCAAATCTCTTATGAATGTTGCCTAATTATTTTTCCCCAGTGTCCTCAGTTTTCCTGTTCAGCATACAAGTATGTTTTGCACAAAGCCATCTCAACTCTTCCTTCCCCATTAAAGTCACCATCTCAGAAGGCCAGATTCCTCCTCCTATCCTAACTTTTGAGAGATGGGCATAACCAATGTGAAGAAAGGTGCTTTTTAGGTGCTTATTAAAAGATCTGCGATGAACACAACCTTCCTTTAACCTTGAGGCAGACTCTGCATCCTTGGAACAGTTGTATTAGCTGGATTGCTCCCATGGGATGCCCACTTGACTCTCTTGGCCTGGAAAGTGCTGAGAGGTTAAGAAACAGATGAGGAACTGAATCCATTAGTTTTTAGACACTACGGGCAAGAGTTGCTTGGTTAGTGTCCATCACTGGTTATTAAATGTTTGTGGAGTGCCAAACTGAAGCAGATTGATGGTAAGACATATATCCTAGGTAACCAATATTATTTACATGAGAACCAGAGATTCCATGAATGCATAGTTATAAGTAGACTTTCCGGCATAGTGAAGACCTGTCCTCTGATTAAAGAAGTCTACTGGAATCTAAGGAAAGTTAGGTTTTCATATGAAATGTGAAGACACACTTGTATATATAGAGAGACACTTCACCTGCTCATGGTGAAGAAGGAGATATAAATTGGGGGAAATAATCAGAGAATCTAATAACTGTCTTAAAAGATGTATTCAGTGCTTATTGTAATTCAGGCAAAGCAAGCTTTAACTGCTTATGGAAGAATGACTGAATGTGAGGATTTTCAAACTTTTCTGTTTTCTTCCACTCTTTCACATTTTTTGTATCAGATATATAAATGGCCATCGTGATTCTTTCCTTAATTGCTATTTAATTTTATGGCTGAGTTGTAGAATTTAAAAGTTACCCATGACATTTTGCTGTTTCTTTTCTCTTCTGTTTTCTTTCTTCTCCACCTCTTCTGTATTCTTGTTTGTCCTTTTCTTCTTTCTCCTTTAAAAAACTATTTACAGTTTAGAGGGGAAAGCAGGAGACAAACAAGGGGAGTGAGTGGGAAAAGAATTCTGTTTCTCTGAGGACAATTTTTTGTGGGTGGGAAGAGGTGCCTGGTGCTGGGAGAGAAGACACAGGTGGTAGGTACATTGTAGGAACAGGATGGTCTTGAAGAGGAAAGAATCAAGATCAGAGTAGAGCAATGACTCTCAGTGGGGAAAGCAGGTCTCATTCTAAGTAATCAATTTTGTCTCAAAAAGGACAAAACAGATGGTGTTGGTGATATGGGTTAAGAAGAGGGTCATGAGGTATACACTCTGAAGCAGCCCCATTGTCATCAGTCTGAGGAAGTTATTAATTCTAGTATTGCTTGCTTTTCTGAGTATTTACTGTACACCAGCACTGTTATCTAATTTGCTCTTTGCAAATATCCTGAGCCAGGCACATGTCCTCAGGATTCCCTGATCACCTATTTAAAAGGGTAATTTGTACTTCCCACTCTCCCATGCACTTCCTATGCCCATCTCCTGCTTTATTTTCTCTGTAGCTCTTGTCTGACATACGACATGCATTTTGTTTTTAAGTATTTTGTTGACCCACTCTTCTTGGTTGAATTCAAGTTCCATGACAGCAGGCCTTTTTTTAACCTCTGTGTTCCCAGCACAGTGACTGATAGATTGTAGAACCTTAATAAATATTTGTCAGATAAAAGCATGAATGAAGATAGGAATCATTATCCCCATTTTATATGTTTCTAAGAAACCTGAGGTCCAGGGACCCCCCAGTTTAGGCTGTGTGATGATGCCAGGATCTGGCCTGGGTCTACCAGGGGGACCTGGATTTCAGCCCCTTACCATGCTGCACATTAGCCAAACTTGAAAGAAATCTCTGCTTCCCTTAAAATCAGAGCATTAGAGGTGGAAGAGTCCTTGCTGCTCATCTCATCCAACCTTTTTCATACATGGATTCTCACAGAATGGGCAAGAGAATGATGAGTGGATTTTACAAATGTGAAAGCAAAATCTCAGAGGGTCACTCACCTGTTAGAGACTGGGTGGGCATAGAACCCAGGTGCCTTCATGGCAGGAGCAGTAGTCTGCATAGGGCATGCCATCTCTTAACTGCTTGACCATGTCCTCAGACAAACTGGCAAGCAGCCAGGGCTTTCCTGTCAACCTTTGGCCTGCAAAGAATTCTCATGCAGGAATCCTCATGATTCCTGACCCCTTGGTTCTTACCCAGACGAGTGTGCAAATTCACAGTTAATGGGAATTGAAGGTGGTGTTATTTAGGAATTGAGTGGGATCATTTCTCCATCTGCTCTCTCCTCCCACTGGAGGATAAAGGCTGGCTGGGTGGGGATAAAAAAGGGGGCAAGTTGCCAGAAAACTGGAGTGCTGTCATTTATGCTTACTGACATGGACTGGAAGCTTGAGTGAGGGCTGGACCCCAGCCAGTTAAGGTCAGCTTCACTAACAGGAGATTCTTGAGAGATGGTTTCCTGGCTTTTGCACCTATATATATGACCTCACATGTTTTAAATTAGCAATGGTTTGAGTCTTTTGCTTTGTTCCTCTCCAATGGACCTGTCAGGGGTACATAGGTGGTCATCTGCTGGAAGAAATCTGCAGGACCTGATGTGGCTGATAAGGATTTAGAAGAAGCAGGGTATTCAGCTGGCCTGATTTTCAGAAGTGGTTGCTAAGGGATCTGAACCAGCACTGCAGACAGAGGCACATGTAGAAGTTGGCAAGGGGGTGCATAAGGAGCTGGGTAGAGGTACCTTCCTTGACTTTCAGGCTTTTATCAGTGGCGCATTCTCTTCCGGGAGGGCCTCGTGGGGTTGCTGTGCCCAGACTGGCACCAGTCCCCAAGCTGGGCTGGCTGGTCACACACGAAGGATCTGCTGCTGGCAGATTAGAGCCCCCCGCTGCTGAAATCTGTTCCCTCTTGTCCAGCTTCCAGCAGCAGCAGCCGGCTGGGGGCTGCCTCCTGCCTCCCTCGCTGCTCAGGCTTTTCTTTCCCTCATTCATTACTGATTCACACCCCCACGCCCCCGAGCTTTTTTTCCTTTCTTCTTTCCCATCTCTTTCCTATAGGGTATTCTGTTCATTGATCTTTTGCTGCCCTTCTCTCCTTTTCACCAGCTTTCATTTAAAGCTTTCCTGCCTTTAGCTTTCTGTGTTCATAAATGACTGTAGGTGGGATTCTCACACATACACATATTTGCGTGTACTTGTATTATTTATCCATACAGCACATATTTGTATATGTACATTTATATCTGTCAAATAGAGTATTGAAAGAACTGGATAAAAACATGTTTCCACATTACATTTGGTGGCATGAAAGAAGTTGAGTATGGGGGAAAACATTGGGAGGAATCGTTCAAAATGGCTTGTCTAGAATTAGCTGTGGATTTCAACAAGATATTTCCTTTCAGTCTGATCCCATTTTGAAAGTGTTGATGGCTATAGGGGTGGTTGCTAAGTAACCCCATCACATTTATTGTTGGGGCAAAGGAGGTAGACACAGTAGTCAAGTGGCTCTATTTACATTTAAGAGCCCCTTAATGTCTTCTTTTTCTACAGGAAAGATTTACTGTGATAAAGCAACAGAAATACCCATGGAAGCCATACTGTGAATATCATCATATCATAAAATAGTATCATATTCATTCTAAGTGGTTCTTTTGAGAATTCTTTGAAAGGTGTCACAGATGGAGTCCAGATGAAGATATGTGTCAAAATGCATAAAACCTGAGATCAAAAACTTAAAATTGTTCATTATTATGGCTAATAATAAGGATAACAAAAGTCACCAATTTCATACAGAGAATCTTCATGTCTGTCATATCACTGAATCATTACAACAAACTCATGAAAACCTCTATTCACTGCAATCAGTGGAGGAAACACACATTTTTCCTTTCTTTAATTTTCCCAGCGACATTTCCAGATACTCACACCTATTTTTCCCCTCCTTGAACAACAATCTAGGAACTTTTGTTTAGGCAAAAATAGCACAATAGACATGGGTTTAAATACGTCAGATTTCTCTCATTATTGAAGGCAGAGAAAAAAGCTGGGTATGTGCCTGTGTGTGTGCATATGTGTGTTACAGACTATGACTTAAAATAGTGAGTGATCCACAGGCTACACAGTGTTATTATTCTTGTCGCTCAGTTACCACAACTCATGTGTGTTCACACTCAGACTTCCTTGTTTGGAAGAGGAGAGGTTACATACTCAACAGTCTGGTGTATTTAGAACATAACCAAGAACCACAAATAAAGCAGGAAAGGGCTTGGAATTGAAATCACTGATACAAACCTTTGTCCTAAAATGAATGTGGTTTCGTTTCACTCCGAGTTCGTCTACTCTCATTTTATACATATTTCTGAGAAGTTTGCGGACAGTTGGATTAGACATGGCGTAGAGCATCAGTAAACCAGTTTAAACGTAATACATAAGTGTATGTAGGTGGTCTGTCCAGAGCTGGAGTGGTACCTGCATGATCACCAGGACCCAGACTTTCTGCCAGCTTTCTACTTTTTTGTTTATAAAGTCTGGCTTTTATCCCTATGTCCAGGGTGACTGCTGAACTCTAGTGTCAAGCAGCACATTGAAGTTTAGAAAGAAAGAAAGACAAGAACTTTCCCTGTTAAGGGAATTACCCAACAATCCCACACTCTGCTTTTAGCCGATTAGTTAGAAATAAGTCCATGGCCACAGCTAGCTGCAAGGGAAGCCGAAACATTTATTTTAGTTTTTGACTGTGGCAGTAATATGCTCAGTTAAAAACCAAAGTTCTGTTAACTAGAGAGAGTCAGGCCCTGTCTTTGGTAGGCAGCCAGCAGTGTCTAAGATACTTGATTATCAGATTTTCCAGATAACAACAGCTTAGAAAAAAGCAGAAATGGTGGGAATTGGGTAGGCAAACTGACAGCATTAAGAAGTAATAAACAGAATGGTAGAGTGCAGAAAGTGTTAGAAAAACCTAGCAGAAGACCTTGAAGGGAACACTCATCTAAGACTATTTGGGGGAAACTTCTATATACTCTCAGAAAGCATATAACCCCTTTACAGCATCCCTATATAGCAGAATAGGACAGTCATTGTTAGGTTGTCAATAAGAGCTTAAATTCTTTAGTTTAAGAAGTCAGAGAACATAATAACTTTCTGAAATTTTCCACTTAAAATCCTTCCTATAATCAAGAAAAAACTTGGTACTTAAAAATACTAAGCTTCAGCAATTTAGAAAATTTACTTTAAGAAAGGTTATTGAGTGAATACTGTGTGCCAAGTCCTTTATACAGCCTTATTTAATCTCACAAGTACTGTACAGAGGCATTATGACTTCCATTTTTCAGAGAAAGAAACTGAGATCCAGAAAGGTTAAGCCACGTGCCTCCTTTACTCACAGATTGCATTGGGCTTCTAACCCAAGTCTTTACGAATTCCAGGTGTGCTTTGCTCCACATTGTCCATCCTTCTGAGAACTATGTCTGTGGCCAAGGAGGCTGAGTCAATTAGTCATGACTCTGATGTATATGAGGACATTATTAACCTGTAAGACAAAGTGGTTTTGTAATAAAGACTTTCTTTTCTTGGCCTCTGAGCAGAATTCTTGTCCTGAGGCCATGATAAATCCAGCCTGGGAACAGCATCCAGTACACACATGTTAAGGATATCCCAAACTCAGCCTCTTTATTTCCCCCTCCATCCTGGAGTGTGTCACACTCTAGTTACTAGCCCTGTTGTAATCTCTCGTATGCTTTCTTTTCTAATTAGAAAGGATAGATTTTTTTCTTACTTTATTCCTGTATGTTCCAAAGTCCTTTAGCCTACATAGGGAAAAACAACTTACAGTCTTTGCAGACCTGAAAGCCCTTGGAACTGATGTGAGAGTAGACTTTCTGTCCTAAAATCCGCTGAGGCTCCTGAAGGTTACAGGCACATCAAAAATAATGTCAGGGACATGTGATAAAACAAAACAAGACCTTGACCTCTGTCATGATTTTCAGGTGTTCTCCAGGGCCACTATTCCTTTGTGACAGGTCAGATAAGTGTGGATTTGTTTAAGGCTGATACTCAGCCAGAGATTAGAGAAAAGTAAAAACAGTGCTGTTGGGAGTAAATGAAGTGTGACGTGTGAAGGGCCACTTTTCTGTCCCTCACAATATTGCATTCACTGACAGTTGACTTAGTGACATATTCAGGTGACATATTTTGATTCCCTGTTATGTCCTGACCCCTGAGTTAGATGCTAGGCATTTAGACAACACATGCCATCCATTTAACTGACTTCATGAGAAATGTGGCAATCATGAAACTTCTTTTAATTTGCTGGCTTGGGCTTACTTTTCTTGTAACCCCAAGTGAATTGCCTAACAGGCTAGCAGAATGAGTCCAAGGAAAAAATGATTAGAATTTCAGATACACTGGTTAAGGTACCTAGAATTTCTTGGTACTTCTGACAGAAGACCATGAAGGATCCCTTCTGATAGAGACCAAAATTGTGAACTTAAGGAAAAAAGAACCATTCTAGTATAGGTAATTCTGGCTTAATTCTTTGTGTTCTCATTGTCACGAATTATTAGCCACGTACAAACTCAAAAAACCTCATAAAAGAATGTTCTCTTGAAATACATCAGAATTTCCTCCCCCCATGTGTATACACATGTACTTTGTGTGCTCACTCACCAACAAGTTCAAAAATAGGAACCGTGGTGTTGCCATGACTCCTCCTGCTACTCTGCAGCCTTTCTTTCCCTTTGATGTGATTTCACTTCTGAACACGGTTTGGCTCAGAGCGGCCTCTAGCGGCTCAATCCTTAGGGAAGCTCTTCTGTCTCCGATATTCAGCCCAATTCCAAAATTAACCCATACCAGCCAAGCTAACACTTGTGTGTAATGAACTATTCTGTCCATGTGATCAGCTTTTCACAGAATCTTCCTCCTCCGCCATGAGCAGCAAACCAGTTGGGACTTCCAGTGTGCTCTCAAAACTATGGCCCACAGTCCGGGAGTTCACTGTGTTGCTGTGGAGACGAGACCTGCACCCCACAAACACTGGGAGGGCGGCAGCAGGGAAACTGGGTAGTGGAAGTATGATGGTGCATGAGGTAATTCAAATAAAATATGTCTGCTCTGATCATCAGAAGTTAGCATTTTCCTTTTTTCAGATAAAGGACTCTTCTAGAATGTAGCCCCTGATGCTGATTCAACAGCCTCCGGGGAGTGTTGATGTGCTGGCTTACTCCCATACTGCCTTCAGTTCCATGTTTTGAGTTCCCTGTGTCAGTGCTTCTCAGTCCTGACTGCATGTTAGAATTTTCTGGGAAGACTTAAGAAACTGTACTCAGCTTTTGAGGTCTCACCCTGCAAAACTCAGATTTAGTTGGATAAGAAGGGGATCAGGACCTGGGAACAGAAATGCATTGAAAGCTCCCAAGTTGATCCTAGAGGGAAGCCAGGGTTGCGAATCATTGTTCTCAACTCTGTTGTCACCTTTGTGGCCCCATTGAGCAGAATCAGGTGAAGGACAATGATACCATTTGCATAAATTTGAACGTGGTGTTAGTGAAACAGTTCCTTCCTTTGATTCTCTCCTGATGACCAGTGTAAAAATTGTCATCCCTATGAGTGCTATGAAATTCCCGTTCTAGAAAGGGAATCAGATGTGGATACTTCCTCGGTGGTGACCCTCTTGCAGGCAGTCATGGTTTTCTTGCATGGGCTTTGGGCCTGTTGCTGACACTCCACGTGTCTGTTTTATGCAGAGATGAGTTCCTCTCAGTAAAGCTGATAGCATGGGCATCAAAGGAAATCCGACTTTAAATGGCATTTTAATTTCCCTGTACATAGATTGATTACAAATCCAAAAGAAACGTAACTTCAGAAGCTTTTGATTTGATGTCAGCTGGCCCTGATGGGAAATTTGCGATTTGCTAAATTTTGGAGCACACAAGTGGTTTTAAAATGAAGGTTATTAGCGCTAGGAAATGATGTTCTTTGTATTATGCACTATTACTACACTGTTATTACATTTAATGGAATTTCTCCCTAAAGCGTTACAGAATGAAAGGAAAAACAGAGTTTAGAACCAGGAAGACAACAGGGTGAGGGCCAAAGTAAGAAAATTAATGGTGGGCCACGTCGATCTTAAAACTCTTCCCCGAAGTCTGGGCAAGACCTCCTTTAGGGAAGTCAATTGAGTCGGGCTTGATGAAGTTCTGGCAGAAGTTTGCAGGTGACTTCATAATGTGTGGCATTATTGTGGTTCTGAATGCTATGAGCAAGCAAGAAAGCTAGGCCAAGGCATAGCTTTGGAATTATATTAAGGGAGGATATAATTTTTTCAGAATAGAGTAATGCCATCTACCTGATTAATGACTTTGCATGGCATTGGAAACTTTTATGTTTGTCCAAAGGAATAATAGGAAGAGAAGAACACGCTACATTATCTTTAAAGCTTTTTGTAATTTGTATGAGAGAACCATGAGAGTCCCTGACAGATTGACCAGATATGTGATTATTAATTAAATGATTGTTATCATTGCCTTTAACCCCTGTCTTCCACTCACCCAGCCATCTCTCCTGCACTTATCATGAAGATACCTGGCTGAACAGGTGGCATTTTGTATAATGTCCTTAAGGCCACTGGGCTTGGGCTTCCTTGACTGATCAGGAGGGAATGAATTCAGAGCATTTGTTCTTCTCCAAACTCCAGGTTCCAGATCTGGGCTATTACATGGAGCTTTCTGGCATTTGTTCACCGATAGCATAACATGAAGGAGGAACTAATTGCTATAAAAAAGCATTTATTAACTGCTACCCCAAATGTGTTCCTCTTTGGGGCTGAACCAGGCATGTTCTAATATTGAGCTGGCTCCTCAAGGTTGAGTTGAGAATGCCTGATGCAGGCAGTCAGATCCTTACTTCGCACATGCCAGTGATTAGTGCTGTAAGTAGGATTGTGTGTTCAGTTGTTTGTTTTTAAGTATATGTATGTTTTTCCAGATTTCACATCAGGGGTGCACAAGACAATATCGGGGTCTAGAGGTGAAAGGTGGATGAAAAAAGGCATAAATACCACACTGCAAACCTCAGACAATTATGGATCTGTGAATCTTAGTGGCCGAGAGCCATAGCCATTCTTAATGTCCCTTCTTCTTTTCAGGGATTTCCTTCCCATTGCTGGCATTGTTTTCCTCTTTCCCAAAGTGATACTGACTTCATTTCATGCTGTCTGTTCAGTATTGTCTTAAGGACCAGGCAGTCAGGAGAAGTGGCACAATAGTTAATTTCCCCAGGACACCTCACTGTGCTGTCCACCCTCCTTACATGTTGGCCCAAAGGGGTGACCTAGAAATTCCACGTGCTCTCCTAAAGGAACTGAGGAAACATCTGAGAGTTGAGTGGCTGCCTGATGTTCTTTCCCCCCTTTCTGTACGAGATGATAGTTCATATAGCTCAGTATCAGGAAGATTGAGACATAGTTCCTTCTCTATTTCAAGGGTAAAATTGGGAAGAGGGAAAAGAAAGCAAGTATAGCATTTGGTTCAGCCTTTGGAATCTTTTTGGTCCTGTGTAAAGGACACACATGCTAAGTCTGTCAGCCTGGCACTGACATGTGCTTCAGATTGTGAGGCTTATTTTTTCTTTAAAAAAAAGTGCCTGTCTCTTCATTCCTTCTGAGCACTGGGAAAGGATCCTACTTCTCCATACTTGGTTGTACCAGCTGTCGAGTGAGTCACTCTAGTTATTAGTAAGCAGCAGGGAAATATGTCTGTAAAAAAAGAAATTGACAGGAGATGTAAAGAAGGAACAGGACATATCTGAGGGAAAAGAGACACTTGAGAAATAAATAAGACTAGGACATGATCCTGTAATGCCCAGGCACTGAGCCCTGGATCATGGAGTCCCACAATTTGCCATTGGTCTGGGCTATATTGGCCCATTGTGATGGAGCCGAGATGCTGTGAAGGAAGGGCAGCATTAAGATAGGAGGACAGTCTGCCTTAACATAGTGTCATGCACTGGTAAGGAGATGGAAATCCTGCTTCTGTGAGTCTGATTCAGGGGTGAAGAAGTGGTCTCTCTGAAGGGGCGTCCGAATATACTGTGCTTCCCTTCACAAAGGAGGAAGAATCAGGGCCTGATCAGACCAATTCGGAAAGCAGGACAAAGGCTGCATCAGACGTCTTCCAGGAGGCTGATGTCTGGTGGTGGCACTGGGTGATGGAAAGTTCATCGCCTTGGCATCCACCTGCACTTTTTTGGATGGAGACATTGTCATTGAATATCTCAAAATGGCTTTAGTAGTCTTTCTAAAATTAAGCTGGGGACAAGGAAGAATTAATTTTAACCCATGCCTTATTGAATGAATTAAATAAGATTTCAATATGCTACAAAAAGTGAGGAATTGGATAGCTAGAGCAGAAAGCTAATTTTCCCACAAATCTCTGATGGCTCCACTGGTTGAGATACATGTTTCTCAGCAAGCCGTAAAAGACCCTTGAATAACTGGGTGTAACTTTCATGATTGATCCTGTCTCATCTGCCTCCCTCTTCCAGCTTCCCACCTTGTCCTAATGTGTCTGCAAACCAGCAATATCAAATGACATGACTGGCCATTCTCTAAATATGACAGATTTTTAAAAATGATTCCATGCCTCTGCATGGCTATACTCTCTGATGCTCCTTTTTCAGTTCCCGTGGTGAATACATGAATGTCCTTTATGGTCTAACTCAACTGTCACCTCCTCTGTGAAGCCTTCTCTAGCAATTTCAGGCAGAATTAGTCATTCCTGTCTATGTGCTCCCATAGCCTGTGTTCATGCCTCTAGTATAACACTTAGATGTGCAAACAGTTCAAATTAAAAGTATATCTGGGAGTATCTAAGATTGGGAACATCTCGTTCATTTTTGTAGCCACCCCAGGATTCATTGCACAGAAGGCTCACACATTTTTTATTGAATGAAAATCTGAGTGAATCAATAAAGATGAAAGGTGGGGCTTAGGCATGTGGAATGAAAAAGTGATTATTCTTTTAAAATTTAAGTATGCTGTCTGTCATGTGTGGAGGTGATTTTTCTGATTTATTGGCAGTAAAATGTAGGCCTCGAACTCGTTTCCCACATTTGCTTTCTGTGCAGAGAGTTCTCACGTGGTCTTTATCCTTGTCAGAATGTACTAAGAGATGATTCCTTCATGCTTCTCACCCCTTCTGTATGTACAGCCGGACTCCAGCAATTCTTGCACAGTGCCCTCAAGTCATTCTTTCCTCTCTGCTTCCATAGCCACTGTCTCTGGTAGCTTGTGCCTAGGTTTCTATAATAAGCTGCTCTGCGTCCCTCATCTTTAATATCACAACTATCACCTTACCCATTTATCAGGTTTGTATTTTTCAAATGTCATTTGGAACATTTCATTCACATGATTAAGGACTAAATGGGACTTAATTTAGCCAAATTGAAACTTAGTGTGGCAGTCATCCTCCCCAAATGTCAAAGTACTGATCTCAAAACTGGGTCTTGAATTACTTTCCAAAAGGGACGTCTTTTCTAGGCACACCTCTCCCTTCACCATTCAGACAGTGTGGTGTGTACGGTGGACGAGGTACAATACTGGGAGGCAGAGAGCCTGGTTCTGTTCCCAGCTTTGTCACTAATTATCTGTGTTACAGGTCATTCTACCTTTTCAGACTTTTCATTTTCCTACCTGTAAAATAATGTTTTAGGAGAGATACTTGCTTGGAAAGAATTTGGAAGAGATGAGTCCTGCATTCCTCCTCATTCTAAAGTTCTTTGATTCTGTGATTTTATGAGGTGTTGAACTTCTGTGTTCTCTTCTATAATCACTGAAGTAGCTTGAGTAGGCTTTGAATTCAGAACCTTGGCCTCATTCCTATTATACAGCAGCTGACCAAGCACCAGCAGGGGAATGAAGAATAAGGGACTCTTTGTTAAGTCTGACTTTTATATGGATATATACAACACCAGAAGCCATCTTTTTTGGGTGAAGTTTAGTCTTTCATTCAGCCAAGTTTTTGATTCACTTAATAAAGAAAAATAAATGGGTGAGATTTGATTTCCTTTGATTGAAAATGATTTATTTTATATTCTTCCTGCCTCAATGTTCACTAACCTGCAGTTACCATATTTTTCAGACTATAAGACACACATACACCTCTTTCCTCCCAAATTTGAGGGAGGGGGAGGAAAGTGCATCTTATAGTCTAAAAAATACAGTATTCACAGTCTAGTTACCCATTTCAGGGCTGAGTTCCTTGATTCTACTTTCTTCTTTTCAGGCCCAGTTTTTGGTAGAGCATTTACTTTTTCAGAAACACCACCTGAAGATGAACAAGATAAAGATCAGAATGTGGACCCCAAACTGCTTCTTGTCAACTTTTATTTGACAGGGTTCTACTAATGGGATTGTTCAGCATGCCCAAGATTGAATTTTCATGACATAATTCCATAAACCCTGCCCTCCACTACGTTTCTTCATCTTAGGAAAATAGCATAGTTATCCTTCTGGCTTCATGTGTCAGAAATTTGCAAGTCATCTTGGATTCTTTTCTCTTTCCTTCTTTTACCTAACCAATGTTCAAGTTTTACTGGTTCTATAGCAAAATAT
This sequence comes from Tonatia bakeri, assembly GCA_004024845.1. Classification (NCBI taxonomy): domain Eukaryota; kingdom Metazoa; phylum Chordata; class Mammalia; order Chiroptera; family Phyllostomidae; genus Tonatia; species Tonatia bakeri. The sequence continues at coordinate 93,720 of PVIA01001145.1, read as the reverse complement.
ATTTTAAGTCTGTCCACTCTTTCCCAGTTTCCCTACAGTCCTAGTTAAAGTACATGCACACACCCATGCACACAATGTATATGATTGTTCAATGTTTGTGCTTTCCTTTGACTAGACCGTTAGCTCCATGTTGGCAGTGATGGGTGTGCTTCACTCACCATTGCACTTTAGTTTTAGCACTTTAGTTGTCTCAGAGCAGGTACTCAAAAATATTTGTCGAATGAGTGAATTAACTTAAGCTAATTATAAAATTAAACTTTGAATTATCTATGGACTTGATTTCCTGAGTCTTCAGATTATCTATTTAGGACTTTGTTTCTCTATATTTTCAACGAGTACTGAGGCAGCTGCCCTGTGCACAGAGCTATACTTGGTGTGAAAGACAAGAAAATGGAAAAGTCTTGGTGGTAATATTCCTCAGAACTTGAGTTTAGTTGAAGAAGCAAAGCGTGCACACACAAAGAATCCTGAGTAGAAGTATGACACAGAGTATGAGTAAGCGCCTCAAATGGGTGATGCACTTCATGCGCTGCAGGCGAGGGGTGCTGTCTATGTAGGCTGAAGTCGCAGCCTTGAAACGTCACGGAGAAACTGCAGGTATTGAAACTTGACCTAGACTTTGAAAAATGTAGAGTGTAGAGGTCCAAGGTGAAATTTCTCTAAGTGGGAGTGATAGCATGAACAAACATTTGGACTTGACACTTGACACAAAATGTTCATAATGAGGGTTATACTGGGGTCAACTTAATCTTAATGGAATTATAGATAAGTAATGAGAAAAAGTGTGGGGTTATAGTGAGACAGGGTTGGTTTTTTTAAGGCAACATGCTGTCATTGGAAAGGTACCCGTTGGGAGTTGGCATCTAATTGTACAATCTTAAGCCATCTACTGTGTCCAAATCTCATTTTAAAAAAGGGGTGAAGAACATGCAGCATTAGAAGGTAGGATTACATCAACTTTTAGCTGTCATCTGTTATGTCTCTATAAAGGAGCTGAAATAGACACCACTGGTACATCTCTCTTTTAGAATTTCCTGTCTATGGAACAGTCTATGTAGTTCTTGAATCCCCGGCTGGGGCCGCTGAGTGTCAGTGTTCCCCAGTGGGTCATGGAAAACCTTGAAAACTATATTGATGTCATTTGAGTTTATCCTGGGAAGTAACCGTAGGAAAGACTTGATGAAATGGTTATTTTAAGAATTTTAATCTTGTCCTACTCTATAAGGGAATGGGGGAAGAGTGGCACAAGGTGGGAAGGCAAGTGAGACCTACCCCAAATGCAGGGTGACACAGGCCAGAAATTTTTTGGTCTCCAGTATTGCAAGAGAATGTTGAAGGGTGCTTCTTTAGGATCTGGAGTTGTCCTGTATAGAGATAACGCAGAAAATAAAACAGTCAAAGCTGAATTTTAGGTTTGGGGATGGAAAAGATGGTGATGGATCAATAGAAATGGAAACATTGAAGTGGGAACCTGTTTTTCACAGAAGATGCATTCAATTCTCAGCTGAGGGTTGGACATGTCAGGGAGGATGTCTTAAAGTGCCTACTATACAGGGTGGAGTGTGAAGTAACAGATTTGAAATTCATCAGTGTAGTGTTGATACAACTGTCAGTGACCAGCTGAGAAAAGACCAGTTTTCTCAGGAGAAGAGTACACAGAGAAAAATAAGGTGAAATGTAGACTGAACCTTAAACACCCAGTACGGTTGGAGGAGGCAGAATATTCAGCAAAGCTCAGGGCCCTGGCAGAGACAGGGAGGGAAGTTGGTGGTGGTCAGCTCTATGAGGGGCAGGCGATGGAAGCAGAAAGAAATGACTTTAAAGAAAGGAAAAGGGAGAAGTAGTGTCAAATTAGTAGACAGGGCAGGTGTTGGTGGACCATGCTTATCTTTTACTTGATCAGGGGTTGGTTATTTAGTTTTTTGATTATTCAAGTCAGTTACCTAATTCTTTTTATCATTGTATTATTTTTTAAACAGCATAGGGAAAGAATTGAAGAGAAGGGAAAGATTCAATGGTTTTTGCTCCCTGTTAGCAAGTGGAGGAAAAGGTTGGTGGGGAAGGAGCTCAGCAATCGCTGTGGGGCCCTTTGTACAATATCCGAAGCCAGAGGGGTCTGTCGACATCCCTGTGCTCGTTAGCTGGGTGGTCTTGGTAAGTTTCCTAACCTCTCTGAGCTTACATCTTCCTCTGTGAAAACAGAGGTAACAGCAAAGGTGTCCTTTCGTTTTCATGCTGCTTAAATGGCCATGTAGGCAAGGTGTTCAGCACAGGCCTGATCCGAAGAAAACGCTCAAAAAAACATGGCAATTGTTTTTGTTACTATTATCTTATTTTACTAGTTTTTTTTTAGGGGGTGGGATTGTTTCTGCTCATACTGATACTAACAACTAAATAGAGAACTGTATTTAGAAAGTGCAAGCTGAAACGTTGTATTTTTTCCTTATATTTTCCAAGAGGAACAGATTTCTTCCACTATAGTTTTGTAAGACATAAAACTATATGAAATCTAGATAGTTACTCGCTCTTGAATGTTCCCTGCCACGGGCTCCTAGGATTGATCTGCCTAAAGCAAGGCGATAGCACATTTGTGTGGAATGCAGAGAAAGGGACCTGGAAACGCAACCTGATGGGAGGATTGACATTCCCTTAGTCTCCCAGTTCGGTGTTCTACTGATGTTGGAATGCGGAATCATCCTGAAGGAAAAAAAAATGTGTATATTTCTGAGAGCAGAGATGCATGTGCAGACAATTTAGATTTTTGCCCAGATATGCTGGCATTTTCTTTCTGGGGGCGGTTCTTATGTTTCCAACAGTGTTCCCACTGCATGCCGTGTTCTCTCCTCCTCGGCCTCTCCTACCACCCCCCTCCCCATATGTCTTCCTTTCTGTCGCGCCCACCCCACTCCTGGTTTCTTTCTCCCCATCTCCTCTTGTGGCTTATTTCCCTTCAGTCACAGAATGAATCCGCCACAGAAAAGAGGATTACTTTCCCCAAACCCACTCTCCGTCTCTCCAGCTATTGCTTTTCCGAAAGTTCTGCGGAGAGATCTGGGGAACAGTCCTCTCTGCATATTTTATTGTGCTTCTCCCATCTCCCTTTTTACTCTGGTAACTCACTGGGGACCTTCCTCTCTCTCCGTCCTCCCTAAGCTTCCTGCCTCATAGCTCTTCCTTCCCTCTCCTCCAAGACTGTCTCTCCGTGAATCCGATCTTCCCAGCCCAAGAGTCATCTGGCCTTGGAAATCTCCATCGATCAGCAGTGAGGGCAGACAGAGAACGGCACAGACACGGGAGGGACAGAAGAAATAAAGGTCTCTGAGAACAAGTTTGGACGTGGATAAAGATGACCTGAAGAGCCAGGTGCTGCTTTGGGACAAACAATTACGATAGATGACATGACTCACGGGGACTAATTTACATTAGGCTCCATCCCCACCCCCATGTGGCAAGTGAATGTGCAGTTATTGTTAGCGTATTTTGGTTTCTTGTTTTGAAGCAACAGAGTAGCTAGTGCCAGATAAATGACAGAAAAAACAAAACAAAACATCTGTCTTAGACTTTAACTGCTCTGACTTCATCTCTTTCTCAGATGGAGACACAATGCACTGAATGAAAATACCATCGTATGATGCTCTTTGATTTGTGTGAGAAGACACTTGTGTACATAGAGGGTTTTGCCATTAGATGACAAGAGAGACAGGGTTTTCTTTGGAATTACTGAGTACAGAATCGAAAATAAGTAGATAACCAGTTTTATGGAAAAAAAAGTCCAGAGAGAGAACTAATGAGGAAAAAAGTGGTAGATTATTTAGGGCATTCTGACCAGAGTTGCGTTGGTTTATAGGTGGCTGTTGGTAATGGTAGCAATAGAAAATTGTTTTCTGTCCATCCACCCATTTATCTATCCAATTTTCACTGCATTTGCTGTGTACATGGCCAGTGCTGGGGGCTCTGGAGGTCTACCAAATTTACACTTGCTTCCTGACATTACAGAATTCTGAATATTCTCAATATTGATGTACACACAAAAATTGTTTGAACTGACATCTCTTTGTTTTGGGCCTTTTCTCCACACTTTCTTAAAATCATCTTTGAATGCAAATACTGTAAGTTTCTGAGTGTTTCCTCAGGGATTAAAGTACCACAGGAAAAAAATGACAGCTTGCAATTTCAAATTTTTTATTTAGTTTTTATTTTTTAATATGTATAAAAATTCTAATGCATACAAAGTTGTGGGCACCTTTTGGTGGTTGAGTGATGTGATGTTGGAGAACTGTCAGACAGTGGTTTTCAAAAATTGGATCTAAAAATCTTCTAGCCCTGGCCAGTGTGGCTTACTTGGTTGGAGCATTGTCCTAAAAACTGAAAAGTTGTGTGTTTGATTCCTGGTCGGGGCACATGCCTGGGTTGTGGGTTCAGCCTCTGGGCACGTACGAGAGGCAGCCAATAGATGTTTCTCTCCCTCTCCCACTCCCTCCCACCCTCTCTAAAATCAATAAGCATGTCTTCGAGCGAGGATTGTTTTTTAAAAGGTCCTTCTGATGCAGCCTTTTAAAAAATTATAATAATAAAAAAGTTCCAGCTTTTAATATCTCTTCCCAGTCTTCCTGAAAATTGTGTTGACTCCTGCACTCCAGTGTTTTTCGGGCTCAAAACACAGTCTTGGGAGTGCTGCTTAGTATGTCGTTTTTAGAGGACAACCTGAGTGCTGGGCTCCTGAATGAAAGCAAAATGGTTACAATTCAGAGAGGTTTAAAAATCATTTACTCATTCACTCATTCATTATTCAGTCACCATTTGCTGAGTGCCAACCTTGCCACTTGCTTTGTAAACACAGAGATAAAAGACAAGGATTACCACTCTTGAAGGGCTCACAATCTCCAGTGACAGAGGAGGCTGAGAAAATAGCTGAAATACCAAATGAGGTTTGTCTGCAATGCTACAGTAAGGGCTGATGGGAAAGAGTAAGTGAAGGCATGCTACTCCGTGCCCAGGTGGAGGGGCACACTTGGAGGTATGTTTCTATGACCCCCAGTTTCTCCATCATTAACAGCATTACCTTTTGTCCCATAAAACTATTATCCAGAGATGTTAATAACAGGAACATGGTTTGACTGTCCTGGTTTTTACCACAGCTTCCCCTGTCCTCAGCAGTGATCTCAGCACCAGGCCCTCCCACTTGGAAAAACAGTGGCCATCTGAGCCTATACCCTTGTTATTGTTTCACAAACTGTGGAAATAATGGGTAAAACTGTGTGCTTTTAACAGGTCCAATCATCATCATTATTTTAATAACAGGATTTATATGCTTCCCACAGTTTGCAGGGCGCCCCCCTCCCACATACAAACTAGTCTGTCGAGGGAAATGAAGGAACATGCTGTGGCCTCCCAGCTAAGCAGGAAGCCCTAGAACCTGTGTCACCTGGTTCTAAAGCCCCAAAGGACAAGGTGCAGATCCTTAAAATCTCAAATGTTTTTCTATACAACCTCGGTAATTCATTAGCCACTTTGATATTGTAAATTGACAGAGCATTGAAGGGGAACCACCACTGATATGTACCCGAGAGGTGAAGACTGCACTCTGGAATCATGGCCATGGTTTATAGCAGCAGAAACATTGAACTTGAAATCAGAAGTCCTGCATACCAGCCCACACTCTACCTTACCCTTCCACAGGTCACTTGGCGTCTTGGTGTCTTAGCTTCCTCCTCTGTACCATGAAGTGAGTGTGTTCAATGGTGCGTGTGGTTCCGAGCACAGATGTGGAGCCAGATTGCCCGGTTCAAATCATGGCTCTGCCTCTTGGTAGTTGTGTAACCTGAAGCAAGTTATGTAAACTTTTTGATCCTCATTTTCCTCATCTGAAAAAATTGGGGTAATAGCTAAATATATAACTATAGCACCTAATTTATAGAATTGTTCTGAGTATTAAATAAGTTAACCAATTTAAATAATTAAACAGGTTTGGCTTAGAGTTAATGCTATATAATTGTTTCTTGAATTTAAAAATTTGGTCTTTTCAGCTCTGAGGTATTATGCCTCTTTGAAACGTAGTTATTACTGGACATAGAGAAAGAATGTATAGACTACAAAGAAACTGGTTTAAAAGAGGAATGCTAAAGTGCAAAGAGTTATGATGACTTCAGCAGGAAACTTGACTTGAGAAAGGGATATAATATAATAAGAAATTGGCTATCTCATTGGTACAGGTGGAAATTCACAGGCAAAGATCTTAGTAGGGAAGCGAAAGGAGGTGGTGTAAAGCTCTGGATCTTCCAGAAACAACACAGAGCAATTGAAGGGATGCAGGCAACTTGGCTCTGTCCAGTTGCCAGGGGTGTCATGTACAAGCTCATTTTGTCCCATTTCTATTCCTGCAGCTGCCCTAGTTCAGGGCTCCCTCATCCTGGCACTGTCACAGTATACAGTCCAGAGAACTTGGTGCTTCTGCTCGTAAGCTTTTGGTCCCTCTTCCCTGGAAACTGCCTTATATATGCTCGTTTGGTGGCTATTACTTGTTCAGTAGAAGGAAAAAGAAAATGTTATGGTTGTCTGCATTCCAGTTCTATGAAGTTCCCCCATAAATTAGTACATGCAAATAAATTCATGCTATAAGGAGGCAGAAGCCTAAAGGTGTCTGTGTGTCTGGTCTTGGTGTCCTTCACTCTTGATCAAGCCCTGTCTCTTACTCATGCAGTGGTACATCCTGCAACTCCTAGCTGCCAGTTGTGCTAAGAATCAGTTGGTTAAAAAACAGACATCACAAACCTTGGCTTCCTCATCTGTGTGAAAGAAGAACACCTTGCCAATGTGCTGCGATGAGTGAACAAAGTGAATCCCGTGGACTCATCAACTCCGGCACTCCCCGCTCTCCTCCTCCCCATCCCTCTTACCTGCCCAGCCTCCTTCACTGGCCCTCTCTTCCTTGAATTCAAAGTGATAGCCTGGTGACTGATTCCTGGTCTGCTTTTGATTTTCCCCAAAGGGGATCTGATTTCTCCAGGGGGGTTATCCTGAGGCTAGTGACAAGGGAGGAACACAGTGTCCTGGGAAATGAGAAGCAGAGTCATGCCCAAGAAAGAGAGGGTTTAGAGAGACTCGAGTAGGCACAGAACAAAAGAGATTGCAACAGATATCGGATATGTTGTCTTTACGTTACTGTTCTGTCTCAAGGAGTTGTTTGCTCTTAACTGCTGTCGGAATTTACTGATTCAGGTGAAGGGAGAATAAGAAGGAAAGGAGGAAATAATGATCTCTTGAGGACACACTGTGTCCCAGACACTGTAGTAGAAAGCATCAGGCAGTAATTTCTGGAGTCAGTGGTAGAGCCTGGAACAATTTCAGGATTCCTTAGCTTGCCTGTAAATTCTGCTGCTCAGAAGTAACCTGTCTGAGCCTTTGTACAGGGACTATGTGGGGAACAATCTTTGGGAGCAGAAATTAGGGACTAGAAGAGGGAGAGGGAAGGAAGGAAAGCCACTAAAAAGAGCTTCATGGAGCCCATAACCCCTGTGGGCGGCCGGTGCTTGACCACACTAGCACTTTCTAGGGGAGCCTTATGAAATACATCTCAGAACAGAGTCAGAGAGTCGAGTCTCAGTTTCACACCATTCTCCCAGTTTAACATAGCCACCTCCCTAATTTTCTGACCCCTTTTTCAATGTTTTGCCAAAGTTGTTCCATTATCTGATACTTCATTCACTGAGTCGCCATCCTAGGGGCATGTTAGGAGTGACTCTAGGAGTGTTTGTCAGGACCTTGACCCTCAATTCACAAAAAAAGTGTTGCCATGCCAATAAATTCTATATCCCTCTCTACCCCACTGTAAGTCTCCCCAAATCCACTCCCCCATGTGTTCTCTGCTCTCTGAAAGTCTGTATTAGCCTGGTCCTTCCACTGCAGTTCCTTCAGTATGTAAGCTATTTCCTCCCAGCTACCTGCTCCTTTCTAGGGACCGTGCTTTCCAGTTGTACTTGTTCATGAACTGACTCTAGTTTTTGACGTGGAGGGGATGAAGGGAGACGGGGGCACATACCTGGGGAGGACAGGAGTCCTCAGGATTACTTTTGGCCCTAGTTAATTTCACTTCTCAGGCCACTCCTTTTCCATCACAGTCACTGCTGTTCACTGGTGTAGACAGCCTGACACGGTGCTAGAAAGGGCATGTCATTTTGTGTTGGGGATGTAAGAAAAGAAACTACTTGGTTATTTATGCCAGAACTGAGGATCCACATGCCCTGGGACAGATGCCAGGCCACAGGTACCTGGGAAATGACATAGGGGATTATTCACATGAGAAGGTCATTTAAAAAAATTACACAAAAACAGGCTCTCTTGACATTTACCTATGTCTCCATTAGTTCCAAGGACTGAGACTCAAGCTTGTCTTTTTTTTTTTTGTCACATCTTCCCTCACACTGTAAATGAATCCCTGTAGCTAGTTCTTTCCCGACTTCATGTAGGAACCCATGATTTGGCTTAGTGGCCCATTCTGCCCTCACAGAGGTACAGAGGGGGTTTTGACTGGAAGCCTTCCACAGCTCACACAGTAGTGCTCTGATTAACCAGTTTGGGCCCTTGCAAGCAGAGGCTGCAGAATCTTAATGGACAGGAGCCTCAGGTAGTGAGAATGATTGCCCTGTCAGAGTGCTTTCCATGTACCTGAAACAACAAAAGAATTGCCTCTGATTTTGTGACCCTAAGACAGAGAGGTTTCAAAAGGGACAGGTTAGCGTGAGAATGGATTTCTGAAACATGCGTGATGTAAAGATGTCAAAAGCAGTTATGTGAATTTGATGTCTATGTCTTGGGCTTATCACAAGTTCCCAGGAAAGGAAATCCTAAGAAAATGAATAGAAATGTTGGCGTGGCTTTACTGAAATCCCTGCCTACCGTGCAGGGATGGTCTCCAGGTCAGGTGTCTCTGTGTAACTGCTGGTAGTGGCATGCTGGCAAACTGTTGTTTAGGTTGTCAGGAAGGGCTCCCCTAGCTGAGGTTCCCCACAGAACAAATATTTGTTAAGATTTATTGGTGAATTTCAACATTTTTCTGAACAGGAACCATGTCCATGCTTTGGAATTTACAACCAAGTACAGGGGTGATTTACTGATACTTTCTGATGAGTGTGGGTGAGATAAGGAGTAGGTCTATGCTTGAGTGCTCATTGAAATGGGAAAAAGCAAACACAAATGAGTGACAGAATGCCTTGTGCACATATTTACACAAGGGATTGATTCAGGAAGAGGTGGATCAGTGTGCAGGAAGGAGATAGGAGTGTTGGATTATACGCAGGAGCAGCAGTCTCCACTGTTAGGTGAGGGGCATAGGTCAGCCTCTGGCCTCTGGAAATGGAAGAGGGTGAGTGATGATGGGTGGAGGTGAGCGTGTGTAAGTGATTCCAGTGTGAGAGGGGCTGTGGGGAGGGTTTGTGTGAGAGCAACCGTGTGGGTGGGTAGATGGACGCCTCTGGCCAGCACCATGTAGCCAAGACCTAACATGGATCTGAGTGGGTGGGATGATGCTCCTGTATTTTATAGAATGGGAGCCTTGGTAGATACGGTCGTCTGTAGTCTTCATGCATGTGGCTAGTTGGGGAGAGGTATCCAATGAGGCATATTTTCTCCTCTGTGTTTTCACTTACGGCTGAAAGGAACCAGTAATTGCACCTTTCTTTAAAATTAAATACACCAAAACCATATAATCAGTGATAGCCCTGTGGAGCATTAACTTTCTCATCTTTGCTAAGCCTAGCCTCATGTGACAGAGTTTGTGCACCAGGAAAGCCACGTGATTGACTGAAGGGGCTTCCACATCCTCTTTAGAAACTGCTACGTGAGACAGCATTATAGTTTCTCTTATTTACATTTTTATCATCTCTGGTCCCACAGGAGTTTCCAGAAGAAGCTTCCCAACACCATACAGTGTGTAGGGCAAAGCAAGCAATTTACACTGGGGTGCAAGCCAGCAACAACTCCCGGTTTCTCCCCTTCACCCCACCCATTCATCTGTGAAACTGCCTCCATCCAGGCATTTGCCCTTTTTTCCTTGGAACTTCCTCCCTAGCACTTGAACACTTGTGTGGACTTTCACAGTTGTGATTCTCTCCTTAAAATATTCTTAGTTGAATTTCTTGAGTGATCAGCCCGAGAGACTTTGTCTCCTGACCTTAAAAGGGGGAAAGGAGGAGGAACAGCTGCACTAGGTGAGCAGCGGCAGACAGCAGAGGTGCTGATCTGGGGACTGACGTTCTCCTGCGCCTTTCTGGACAGTGGCACAGGAGCTGCGGCTGCAGCTGACTCCCTGCCAGGGGGTAGACAGAGGGGAGGTGGGGAGAGAGAGTTAATTTAGGGGGAGTCCCAGCAAAGGAGGCTGGGGTGACCACGTCAAACATAAGAAGAAAGTGGTTACCCATGACAGACAAAAGACTTTGTTCCCTAAAGAGAAGCAGGGAATCATCATTACAGATTCAAGAGACCAAAGGGATCATGGAGGAGAGAGATGGGGAAGATGTTATATAACAGAGCGGGGGGAGTGCCCCAAGGCGTGTCCTTCCTGGTTGAGGGCTGTGCCCTCAAGCCCCTGTGTTCCCTCTGGAGTTGGTTTGCCTGTTTCTTCTTCTAAGGGAAGCTGGCCATAAGGGAAGCTACATCAGGGGACAAAGAGAAAAAGATACTGTGGTTTACAGAAAGAAAGAGACTTGTTTTCCATTTTGAATTCCCTACGCACCTCCAGGCTGTGCGTTCACCTCTAGCTGCATCACTTTTGTGTCTTTCACTTCTGGTCTGTGGCGGTGAAGGTCTGAGTAGAGTGGTCTGAGGGTGATGGAGGCACTGGAAATCCTTACGGGTAAGTTGACCATCGGTCATGGTTTGGTCAAAAGGTGGTTCTTTCTTGTGAGTTTCCTGACTTTTACTTCATTATCATTCAACAAATAGTTACTGGGTGCAGATTCTGTGCAGGAGTCCTATTGTGCCAGTTACAGATGGGGCGCATTCGCAGAGTACTGTGACATACTGAGTTTGGGGCACCGTCTTGTTGGGCAGTTGTGACCACGTCGTTGTATGGAAGAGAAAACTGAGGCCAACAGAATCGTTTGTCTAGCAGATGGTGATTGAGATAGTATTCTGAGCAGGGCTTTCTGAGTTTCCCTCTACTTATATTTTCATTTTTTTGCACTGTCTTGCTTTTATTTCAAATCAAAATTTTGTTTTAAAGCCGGAATTGCTATGCTCTGCCTGTTTTCTGAACTGCAGTGTATTTTAGAGTCAGCCAGGCCCAGTTATGAAGCCCAGGTCTACGGGGATTAATAACCACTAACTAGCTATTTAATTTGTATAAAACTATCTGCACCTCAGCTTTGCCAATTATAAAAAGGAGATATTAATGCCTAATTTTTAGGGTTTCTATGATCGTTGAGTGGATAGATAGATAGATCACTTAGTATAATGCATAACACACTTACTGGGTGGGAAATGCCAGTCCTCTGTTTTAAATTTCCCCTTCTGGCCCTGGCTGGCGTAGCTCAGTGGATTGAGCTCGGGCTGCAAACCAGAGCATCGCGGGTTCGATTCCCAGTCAGGGCACGTACCTGGGTTGCGGGCCATGGCCCTCAGCAACCGCACATTGATGTTTCTCTCTCTCTCTCTCTCTTTCTCCCTCCCTTCCCTCTCTAAAATAAATAAATAAATAAATAAAATCTTTAAAAAAAAATTTCCCCTTCTGTTGAGAACCCATTCTTCTTATTTTGTGTAATTGCGTAAAATTTAGTAGTTTTCTATAGTTATTATTCTTATGATGGAAGAACCACGCTATTATATCTTTAGTCACAACAGGGTTGGCACAGCATACAGACGTTTGAGGAGAAGGACTTGCTCAACCACGGAGACCAGAGATTGGAGGACCACAGTGTGTGGACAGGACAGGAACAGAGTGACTGGGATACTTGGCAGTTCTAAATTCCCTCCATTTTATATTCTCCTGAGGAATATTATGACATTCATTCCCAAAGGACAGATTAATCCCCCGGAATTGGGGAAAAAAGAGAATTTCTTTCATTGAAAGAATTTATTTCTATTTTCCTTTTTCACCTTCCCCCCATACACCTGTATTTTATTCTTGAAAAATTCAGCATCAATCTCTTATGCAGTGATATTTCCCACTGCACGGTCCTCCAAAGCGTCTCCTATTTCATCTACCATGGTCCGCTGTGACAGTGAGGTTCATGGCCTAGTTAGCCACGATCGCCCTGGAAGAGTGAGATATTGAACATTAGGAAAACCTTGGGAGAGGTGCCACTGTGAGACAGCTTCGGACCCTGATCGCTGAGGGCTTTTTTGTACATGTGCTAAGATTAGTACTGGGTCATAGCACAGCCATTCATTTCAGTATATTATTTAAGTCCTTTGTCCTCCAGGAAGTCGGCTCGGACTTCACCTCGGCACACTGTGCTCTCCTGTCTGTAAAGCTGCACAGTATTCATTCCCTGTTGCGTCAGCCTGGTCCCACTTCTGCGTTTAATCACTGGGCTTTCATTGAGAGCTAATTTCATTCAAAACTTTGTATTAGGTTTGCTGTAGATACAGAGGTGAATTAGAAGTATTATTATCTCCAAGGATTTTTCAATCTGATGGAGGTTTCGCTCACCAACTATTCATTGATACTTTAGTTGTAGGGTTTTTTTTAATACTACAGAAGGGACTTTGTGTTTGTTAGCTCAGTCATTTTGGATTCAGATCATTGTAGACAGCATAATGATTTGGAAAAAATATTATGAAGGAAATAAGCAAATATGGGAAGAAACACTTCTGTCACCACTTTGCATAGGAATCAAATTCTTTTGCTTTTACAAATCTTCTGGTTAAAATTAGGTGGCAATTGACATGAAATATTATAATGGTTTAAAAAAGGACTTGCTCTTACAACATCATTATGACCAGTTTGTTTTGCTTTGTCATCAGGGGGTCGGGTCATATTTTGCAAAATGCTTCTGGAGATCATAGTGGGTTGGCCAAAAAGTTCATTTAGTTTTTTTTCATACAGTAGTTCTGGCAGCGCTTAGTTGTCTTTAACTTCATTCGAAACAGTTTGTTAGACTGTATTATGACAGTTGTCCTATCAGCATACATTAAAAAAATTATCAAAATTGGTGAATTTTTGTGCAGCCGTTTTAATACTGAAAATGAAAGAAAATGTGCAATATTTTTGGTATATTATGCTTTATTATTTCAAGAAAAGTAAAAACACATCTGAAATGCAAAAAAAGGTTTGTGCAGTGTGTGGAGAAGGTGCTGTGACTGACCAAATATGTTAAAAGTGGTTTGTGAAGTTTCTTGGGACTATTGACATTTGGCCAATAATTCTTTGCTGTGGGGCTGTGTTATGCATTCAAAGATATTTAGCAGCACCCTGGCTTCTACCCAGTAGAAGTCAATAGTGAGAGATAGCTAACATACTCAAAATATCCAAATCAATAAAGTTGCTGGTGAAAATGAAAAAATGTTTCTTTTATTTTATGGAAAAAACTAAACAGACTTTTTGGCCAACCCAATATAATCTTGAATTATTTATTTGAAAGACCAGAATTCATTTTCCTCGAGATCATTCTTTGGGGATCATTCTTTTTTTAAAATATATTTTATTGATTATGCTATTACAGTTGTCCCATCCCCCCTTCACTCCCCTCCACCCTGCACACCCTCTCCCACCCACATTCCCCCCCTTTAGTTCATGTCCTATAAGTGTCATACCTATAAGTTCTTTAGCGTCTACATTTCTTGGGGATCATTCTTGAGCCCCACATTTCTTAAAATATTATATGTGCAATAAGTATTCTAATAATCAAAGAAATATAGTTTCAGGAACCATTTGTTAATGTACTTAGTCATGTATTTGTTCATTCATTTTACAACCAGGCATTCATTCATTCTAAACATTTACTAAGTGTTTATTACATATTATAATACTTGTCTTAGGGGGTGAGGATTGAAGACAATTCTTTTAACCTTCTATGTGAGACTATCTCTACAACATCTGATATTATTAGGAACTTTGGTAGTTGTTATTTTATTAATTCCAACCAGAAAGAAAACTACTAAACTACTTCTCAGTCTAACAACGATGAATAAGTTTAACTTAAATTCTGTTAGAATATAATTACTGTGTATGTCATATATAATAACTATACATACATAATAATTGTTTTCAGGATAGTTCACCCTGTCAGGTTACTTTGTGAAATCTCGGCTTAGTCTTGTTAGGGAGCGTCATTGTTTTCTGCATTACTGTCACCACCACACCTCCACCCCTGCCACCGTCCAAGGCCCGCAGTGTACCAGCTGTGCACTAGGTACTGTGGTGGGAAGGTCTGCACCACTGTCTTGGTGCTTGGCAATGAATAATTTACCTTAATAATGTGCTTGTTATGCACAGAAACATGTTTCTTAGAATTCTGAAATCTCTTGGCAAAACTCTTTACTTTTGTTCTCTAAAGAATTAGGTGCCTTGTTGCATACAATGTACTCTCAGAACATTTGATCTTCTTAGTCTTCTGTATGCTTTTGGGGGCAGGTGGAAGGCTGCGTCCCCACCTAGGGTTTTCCCTTGAGCTTGTGATTAAGAAGCAGCATCAATATTATTCATTAAAGTTCAGAGCCCACAGAATGCTTCAAGCCCAGCAGGACTCTGTGGAATGGAGGCATTTTACAGAGACGATATGACCTCCCTTTCAAAGAGCTTGGAGTCTAGGTCAGGTTTAAAATCATAAGCATAGAAACATAATATTTCTTAGAATCACAAAATCCCTAGGGAAGCTGTTTCTCCACAGTTTCTCCAAAGAAAGAACTGTTCTTTGTTTAAAAATTTTCTCCATATAAAGTGTCTGTCATGGACTTTTTTTCTCCTCTCCTTATCAGAGGAAGCATCTTACTGAATAGATTTGCTTTTCCCCTGTTTGCGGCAACTCATTAAAAGAGCTGGCTGCAAACAGTTTTTCTGCCTCAGTGTGGACTTACATCAGGTAGCAGCCAATAAGACTTGACAAGCCGACATCTCTCATCCATCAACAGTGATGGGTGGGGAGGGGAAATGGAAAGGAGAGAACCTTATTCCCACCCACATTCTGAGAAACAGACTTTGGTTGAGTGATATAAGGTCCATTTTTAGAAATCTATTTAATTTCTGAGTTGGAGTTTCAGGAATTTTGCTTTCGGAATATAGGGGCCAGAAACAATATCCACCTTGTCAATACTAGGTAGAAACTAAAAATTACATACGTTTTAGGTCACAAGGGAGCAACAAGAATGAGTTCTTAGGAGGAAGGGAAAAATCCTCACAAAACACTATTGACAAAGCATCTTAAACACTCTGTATTGTTCTATAGCCAGGCAGTCTAGCAGCCTTGAGTCATTGGTAATGAGGGAAAGCTTTTGTTCAGAAGAAGGAAAGATCTTGCAAACCCAGGTTTCCAAATATGTAAGCATTTGCAGTGCCAACTTTTGTCCCATCTTCTCCCTAATTTTATTTCTTAAGCATTGGTGACACTTATATAAAACCAAAAAAAAAAAAAAAAAGACAAAACTACAACCAGATTCTGAGTTCACTTACAGAATTCTCATTTACACCTGGAAAGAGATACCAATTAAAGTGATTTCTTGTTCTATTAGGAATATGTTAGAAACACTGATGGCTCATTCCTAGGAAAGAAGTACTTCCTGCCTGCTCTTCCTTTGGAAAAATATGAATACTGATTTTTTCCTAGATAATTTTCAGGATAATTAGATTGTATGATTTTTTTTTTTTAAATAAGTAGGTGCTTCTTTACAGGGAAATCACATGGGCTGTCTTGTGCATTTGGGGACCACTTGAGTATATGAGGTTTAAGCCACTAAGGTTAATGTTCTTGGAAGATTACTTGCAAAAATTAATAGGACTAGTGGGAATGGAGGTTTGGCAGAATAAAATCATCAATGTCTGTTAATTGTGTTTGCTAGGAGCAAAAGAGTAACATCAAACGGATGAGGAATGTGCATAAAAGAGACATGTTAATAACTTAGGATGCCTTTCAACCAAGGATGTTAAAAGAGGTACCTAACATTTCTCAAATGTATTCTAAAACTTTTGTATCTCGTTGACTTCCCGTTACCTGTTCTACCTTTAAAAATTGCTTATATTCTATCTTTTTTGGTTGTTTAGTATTGCATTACCCTATTCTTCATGGTAAGTATCTCGAAGGGAGGACTTTGTGCTACCTGTCTTAGATTTCTTGTACTGTTTAGCACCTTGCCTTGCACAGAGATATACTCAGTTAATATTATTGAAATGAACTACATTGGAATGAAAAAATATTTACACTGTAACATACTCTGAATTTTAAGTAAACATCGAGAGAAGCTATGTCCAAGGATGGTTTGAAGATGTGAAGGTAACTGGAACATCAGGAGATATTGACCATATTAGCTTTAAAATTTTGACATTAAAAAAACATATGACTTACACTTTATGGAAAGATACTTCAAAAGTGGATAGAAAAGGTTGGCTTGACCTGATGTTCAGACACTCTAAAATATCCTTGAAAGATAAAATTATAATAAAAACAAAGCACATGAGGTATTTCAACATGTATTTCAGGTACGTATTCAGTGGGTTTTGGCAAATGCTTTCATGGGTTAACCCACATCACCTAATGTTGCCTCACAGCCCTTCCCAGTCAACCTTCCCTCATCCCTTTCCCCCTCAAAGGTGACCACTGTCTCGTTTGTTTACCAAAGATTAATTATGCCTGTTTTAGAACTTCCTGTAAGTGCTGTTATATAATATGTGTCATTTCGTGTCAGACTTCCTTTGCTCAGTACAATGTTTTGGGAATCACCCCTGTTGCATTTATCAATAGTGTGTTCATTTTTACAGCTAAGTAATATTCCATTGTGTGACTATACTAGAATTTGTTTTTTTTTTCTATTAATGAACATTTGAGTTGTTTTCAGTTTTTGGTTGTTACGAATAAAAGTGCTTTGAACATTTTTGTCCACGTCCTTTTGTGGGCATGTTTTTATTTCTCTTGGGTAAATACCCAGAAGCAGAATTAAGTCATAGGATAGGTGTATGTTAACTTTTAAAGATACGGACAAACCATTTTCCAAAGTGGTTATATCATTTTACCATAAGTATATGAATGTTTTGGTCAGCAGGGAAGGTAATGTAGAAAACTGGAGGGCTGAAAGAACAAGAAGGAAATACTGAGGAATAGTGCCTGCAGGAATAGGTATTATTCCTAAAACTAGGGTTTTAGGTGTCAGAAGTTAGGAGATTGGGAGAAGATGCGTGTTTGGGGTGCCCCGTGACCCTGGTGTGATGCCTAGAGCTCCAAGGAGCAAGTACCGCCCGGCCTCTCTTGTTCCCTTGGGTGCTGGCTCTTCCCTCTGCCACCAGTATTCTGGTTGCTGAGTCCATTATTCAGTAGGCATCTTTTTTTAATTTTGGCTATTACTTTTTTGTTTCTAAAATTTCTATTTGCTTTCTATTTTAACTTTTGTTTCAAGAGTGTTTGTGATTGGTTGGTTGAGTATTTTGATAACAGCTGCTTTAAAATCTTTGTTGGACAATTCTAACGTGTGTCATCACATCGTCGGTGTGTGTTGATTGTCTTTCCCCACACAAGTTGGGATTTTCATGGTTTTATGTAGCTGAGGAACTTTGGACTATTTGGAATATTATGTCGAGATTCTTCGCCTTGTCTAAAGCCACTGTCCTGGTGGAGCTCTGAGTTCTGGTTGTTTGACTGATCCGCCCGGTGATATTTGATTCAGAGACGTCAAACAGCTGTTTTATGGCTTCTCTTCAGGCTTTGTAGTTGTGTTCAATGGGAGAGGAATGCTGGCATGTGATTTCTACATTCTACCTGGAACCAGAGCCAACAAGCTTGAATTTTAAAAGATAAAAGAAAACCCACTTGTTCATCAGTGACCCTAGGTTTATCATCTACTGTCTGGTTACCACCACTGGAGTTTAAGCTTCACAGGACACAGGTCCAGGATCTTTGTCATATTACCAATGTATTCTAAGTACTTGAGTCTCCAAACTGAAATATTAGAAGCATTCAATAAATATTTTGAAATGAATGAAAAAGAAGCTAGTAAACAAGGAAGAATATGTTCGTGTACACTGAACAGTTTTACCAGATGACAGTTAGAATGACCAATGTTTGTGACTTTGTACATTTAATTAATCTCCCTCTGTGTGTATCAGCATCTTTTTTCACGTAAAAGGAGAATGATATTTATTTCATAGGGAAAATAAAATATGTAAAGTATTTAGCACATGGTGGATGCTCAAAGAAAACCCCGTAGATTCAGATTCCACATTTCCTTTCCACTCTTCTTCAAATGTGGAGACAATAAAGATAATGTGAAATTTAGAGCAAGAAGCATAAGCAAAGGATATGCTCATTCCATGGGGCAGCTGGTTTTATGTAAACAGATGACAAATGAAAGTATCTTCTCTGTTAAGGAAAATGATCTTCAACTGGAAAAGGATAATATCATGGTCTTTGAAGTTAAGTGGACTTTATATGTGACTTTTCTTAACCCTCCTCAGGCTAAGCCCAGTTCTTCTCATGAAATGGGAATAATAATATTTACTCTCACAGAGCTGTTTTAAGTATAACAGGATAAAAACTATGGAGAGGTGTGTGGGGACAAGGAGGACATAGACTCTTCTCCCCAGCCTGTCAAATGGAATCTTATAACTGCCACCTCAGTTCCCAAACCAATTCTGATGATAAATAGGCAGCCTTATCATTTTTGCTCTGTGACCTTTTGGTCCAGGATAGCTGGGCTAAGTTTGACACAACTCTGCCTGCTGAGTCACAGCCTACTCCTCCTTACTTTTACTGCAAAAAGCCTAGGACTTCCTTGGTGCCTGCAGACCGAACACCACATCCACCAGGCTTCTAGCCTCACTTGGAAACTCAGCTTGGATCCACACGAGAGCCACTCACCAGCAAAGCTCTGTGTGAGACCAAGAAGCCTGTTCCTCTCACACATTATTGCCCAATAACCCTGCTAATATTTCACCTCTTACTAACTCTCAATGCATCACTTCTCAACCAAAGAGATTTTATCACTTTCATTTCTTTTGTTGAGGCATTGAATAGAAATATTCTCAATAACAATTTCAAAAACCTAAATTAGTCCAATTTTTTCATTCTACTGTCCACCAAGCATCCATATTTCATACATCCTCACATTCTCTATTTAGCCTATGCCCAGCATCAAATCGGTGCTAAATGGCAATTTCAGGCTTTATGACTGCTGTGCACTGATGCAAGAGATCCAATAAGCATTAAAAAATATGCCTTGACTGCCTTGAATTAATTGCTCATTGATAAAACACTCTCAACTTTCCTTTAGACTCCTACAACATTCTGAAGACTATGAGAAGGTGCTGTTAATGTCTCATAAATTATATAAATATATAACAAATGGACATCTCCATGAGTACCATCAGCTCTGTTTACTACTCTGGCATCATAGCTGTTGAATTCAGGGAGAGGATGTAGGGGTTGAATGTGGAAAAGAGGCCAAATGCTTCTTCTGCAGAGTTATAGGCCATTTTTAAAAGTATATCCTCTAGAGAGTGTGAAAAGACCTACTGAGCTGGGTGTTGTCTAGTATGGAGATCTTCTGAGAGGCCATCTGAAGCTAGGTTAGATCTGCTCTTCTCCTTTGAATGAATCTCTTGGGTGAAAAACAGACTATAAACCTTCATTAATAGGGTGAGAGGTGACAGGATTGATATTTGATAGGTTCTTCTGGAATGAAGCAAAATGAGATGTCCATGTACCATCTCAGAAGGGAGTAAAGCTAAGGACCCGAAACAAAACCATAAGGATGTTTTCATTTTTATTATAGTCTTATGTTTTAAAAATTTATTCCCACTTATCTGTAAGCCCATAGTTATTAAGAAAAATATCTTTGAATACAAAGGAATTATATTCTAGCTTTCATGGACAGCAAGGAATGAAGGCTTGGAGAGACTGATTTCCACTCTGTAGCCAGGCTTGAATGAAGAGGTTTTACCAGGAATAATGAATGTGATAGGAGTTCCTGAGAGGAGGGGAAAGGAGCCTGCATCGAGGGGAGAGAAGACAGCCATGGGAGGTGTATGGGCCTGGGAAGATGCCTGGGAAGAGGCAGGCCAATGTTTCTCCTTACTATAGTTGACTTCCAGTCTTTTGTCTCGGTAACCATCTGGAGTTGAGGCAAGCAGGGATCACAGAGCTCTGATAGATACAGTCACACAGATACAAAGGCAGTGATGTGTGAAGATGCGCATTATGGCTTGGGGGACTTGGTCAGTCTTCGTAGAGAAGGTGGCATCTAGGCTGGGATATAAAGGTGATTAGGACTGTAATGGTCAGACATGGGTGCTGGGAGTGGGAATGCCAAGCTCAGGCTAGAGGAGGAAATGTTTGAGACTCCTTTGGGGATTACTGCTGTCCCTGTAGCAGCACAGCACAAAGCTGAGCTGCAGATCTGTGGGAGGCATATTGGTGTACTGGAAAATATGGTTAAATATGAGTCTGCTTTGACCTTTTTTATTTTCTCCACTAATTGAGTTCTGCTGAGGTCACTGGAAGAAACTTCATTTCATTTCTAACCATTTAGTCTCCCACTGAGAAAGTATAAGTTTATGCATTTTTCTTTTGGTCTTGACAGCACTAAAATGTGATCGTATTGGAGGATGGCACTTCTGATGTCTTTTCACTACTTAATTCTACTGCTAATCCCACTTTTCCTCAGCCTTATTGATCTCGGCCTTCTGCCAGTTCCAATATATTTATGTGATGAATGAGATACCAGTAAACACTGTGAGAGTCATCAAGTCAAATAGTTGGGAGGCACCTCTAGAGGCCATCGTGCCTATAGGTTGATGATTTCCGAAGCCCAGGAAGACCTAGTTGTTTATCAGCTCCTGGAAAAACTCGGGAGATGGAGACTGACAGCCTCCCTGAAGTGGTTCATTTTACTAATGAAAAAGCTGGAAGGTTCTTCCTTTTGTCTAATTGAAATCCTTCCTGATGTAATTCCATTTATTTGCTCCTTTTTTGTCCACTGTGGGCATGTACAGCAAATGATTACTACCTTGCTAATGACAGCACTTCATGAACTTGAAGGCAAAATCTCATCACCTTTCTACTCCTTCCTTCTAGACTAAACAACTCCAGTTTTCCACTCGGTTCATCACAGGGTTTATTTGTGTATCTTTAGCTATCTTTATGAAAGTTCTCCAGATTCTTGAGATTCTCTACATTATTTTTAAATAATTGCTGTAGTGAACAGCAATGGAGACTGAATGCATTACTAACTCTGGGAGATCTCATTGATCACTTTCAATGTGAAGAAGCTCGTAGGCCGCTTTCGGAGGTAGGACCAGGTTTTAGGTAGGACGGTTGACGACACAATGCATTTTTTAATTTCAACAGACTCGATATCATTGTGGTATACCTCCATTTCTTTGCAATACTGTGGACACAATCCTATGCCTTTCTGTCATGAAATCACTTTTAAATTACAAACCTAGAGAAGACAAGGCACTGTGCCTTATATTGTTCATTTGACATCTTCTTTGTCTGATCAGTTTAGGAGTGTTTCCTTTAATGTATTTTAGAGTACTTTGTCCAAAGAATCTGAAATAATAGACATAACAATTACTACCAATAATTGTAATAGTGTATGACAATTTTCACTTCATGAAATGACTTTGTGGTTTATGGAGAGGTTAAGGAGATAATAGGTAATGGAGATAAGCAACAGTGGGAGAGCAAGGGAATGAAATTCAACATTCATTAGGTACCTCCAGTGTGTAAAGCACTAGGCTAGGTACTCTGATTATACCAAGGTGGGTATAGACAGCATCATGGGAAAGGGAAAGGAATGGATAGGATACTCATGTCAGTGATGACACTGTAGGGCACCTGGGCAAAGGAGGAGGAGCAGCAGTCTAAGCAGGTCTCAGTTGTGGAGATAGCCCCTGAAATCAGTTACTTGGTACTGTTTGTCAGGCAGAAGGAAACTGTCTTCTCAGAACTTGGCTTAAGTAAGGGATGAGGAATGAAAGCATCAGTGATGTGCAATTTTATTTATGAACAAGGAAATAATTGTAATAAGATTAACATTTTTGAGCTTTCACAATATCTCAAAGTTCTAAGTCCTTTCACATGTGGTCATTCATTTAACCCTCACAGCAGTGTGATGAGGCACATGCTGTTTTATCACCATTTAACAGAGGCATGGATATAGAAGTGGAGAGAAAGAGGAAACCTCATGAGGATACATGGAGGGTGAATGTGAGTGGCAGGGAAGGAGTTCAGTTGGAGACAGTGATGGTAGGACTTAGAGACATGGGGAACTAGGTTCGGTGGGTATGTGGATGCTTCTTGGGGGTTGGGATGGCACTGGGACATGGTGTGATAATCAAGAAGGCCTGTGATGCTGCAGACTTTACTAGAGCACATTTCTGAAAATAGATGAGTTCGGAATAAATGTCTGCTGGTTGTGTCAGTGTTTGCTTTGGGTCATCGAGAGATGCTGGGTAGCAGCAGCAGGTGCATTGATGGAGCATTTGAGCAAAGTGGCTCACAGGGATCACATCCTATCTCTCTTCATCAGCCTGTGCTTTTCTCTCCCATCTAGTGTTCTGTTCTCCTTCAAGACCCCTCAGAGGCCACTTTCCTGTGGCCTCAGCCTGGGCTGTGCGAGGTTATGATGTGGCTCCTCCTCCTGCCGGCATCATACCCTTGGGGCACAAACATCACTGCCAGCCCCCCAGTCTCAACACCATATCTTTCCTAGCTGATGGCTGTAATACCATTTTCTTTTCCCATAACTGGAGATGCCACCCTCATAACCCCATTATTACTTCCTTATGTCTCTGACGAATCCCGACCTGACTTTTACTTCTCCCAAGCCTTCAGAACTCCTTTCCTTCCCCGCTCCCATCTTCACTCACTCATCCCAGCCCCCCCGCTTTGTTTGGGTGACAGAGAAAAGTGCATATATGATCCTGTAGGCCTACTGGATTTCTGTGTGAATCTGAGTGTGATTGTGAATGGAAGTGATGGTGTAAGGGACGTACAGAAGTAAGGGTGTATGAGCCCATTCATATATGTGTATATGTGTTCCTTAGGAGGGAAGAGCAGCTGGGAGTAAATTGATTCAAGTCAAAAGGATGATCAACCATACTTGAAGAAATAGTAAACTATACAAAGATATGCATAGGAGGGTGATTATCCAGTTTTTGTCATTGAAAACATCCTAAATTTCCATTGTGAAGAGATCAATTAAATTTTGGTTAATCATTTAGTGAAATAGTATGAGTTACAAAACTATTATATTATATATTTCTTACCTGTGTGTGTAGAGAAAGAGATGGAAATCTTAAGTGATAGCAGGCTAGAGCAGTTGTGTATGATGTGATATATTTTTATTGCATTTACATATTTATACTTACAAAAAATCTGAGAAATTGCTATAATAATAATGTGGTTACCTCTGGAAAGTGTAATTATTTTTTTAACCACATTTCTTATTTGTCACAGTGAGCATGTAGTATGTGAGTAATAAAAATTATAAAGTTGTGAGGCAATAACACTATTTTATGAGTTGGACAAATATAAAGAGTGGACATACAGGAAAAGACCCACTATTACAGCCAAAGAACGGAGGGGTTAGAGGTGTGTCAGCCTTTCTTCCCTCCTTCTCCAGCCAGCCTTAAGTGTATATGATCACTTAAAGAAAAGTCCACCCACTGCACAAAATCTCCTTCTGAGAGTTCTGCCCAAATAGAAAATTATTAAAAATAATAAACTAATACCCCTAGGAGGGCAGAGATTTATCAGTGATTCACAGAATATTTTAGCCCACAAGTCACATTTGGGCAAATTAGAGAAAGATAGCTGTTCCTCAAAACACTATACTGCCATGTGCTAGAAAATTGTAATGAAAACATTAATGGACAATATTCATACTGTGATGACCCTCCTAAATTTGTACACTCCCGTCCTGCACACTCATGGGCAACATTCCTGTCACCATTGTGTGAATTAGTAGCATGCAGATCGCTTTCTTCCTAGTCTGGCTGAGACCTCAGCTCTAAGGAATAGGAATTTTAATTATGTGATATGACAGAACAGGACGAGCAGTAAATTTGGAATACCTTGCAAAAGATGTCTGATAGACCTCAGAATCCAGAAACTGTGGGCAGCCTGAAATAACATAGGACACCAAGCAAAAGGAAAAGCAGAATCTTGGAGGCCAGGAAATGAGAGAGTAGAAAGGAAAGAGATGGGAATCTAAAGCTGTACTTCATATTCTTAATGCTGGCCTGTGGTCTCTTGTGTTTACGAGAACCCAGGAAGCTGCCCTTAATCCCTGGGGGGCTCCTCCTCGTGGGGCCTTGGGAGTGAACTGAACCCCTGGTTTATGATGGAGCTGCCTCCCACAGGGGGACAGACCCGTGCTAATGATGCCCTGTGGAGGGCAGATTAATGGAGTCTATTCCTGTGTTCAAATCACAACATTCACTTAACAGCTGTGCTTCTTGATTTAGTTTATAGCCACTTATGATGATTTCCATTCTAGATCTTTTCATCTGCCGCTGATGCAGAGACATTTCTGATGTACTGCAGTCAGGAGCCTAGAGCGGGCCAGGAAACCGATAGATCTCTGAGCAGACACCATGTGCACGCTCTGGCTGTTTTGTCATATGATGAAACTCTTATTGGCTCCAGGCAATTTTTACTGTTACCAGTACATAAAGTTATCAGATAAAAAGTAAATACCTTGAGATTCTCTCTTTAAGGGAAAGACTTTGGGGAGCATACTTTTGAAGTAGTAAATAGACATTTTAACAATTATAATTCTGTTACCCCGAGCATAATGGTAATAGCTGAGGAGGGATGGGGCTAAGGTCCTGTAGGAAATAGTTCCTGAGAATAATGGAAGAACTAGGATACACATGAAAGAGATCCCTGAATTATAAAACACTCATTATACAGATCTTAATTAATGTGATTATTGGTTGGCAAACTGCGGCAGTTCTGTTATTGTAGAGTTTATTCAAATTGAAAAAAAAAATCTTGGAGTTTGAATTGACCAATATTGATTTGTATAGCAAAGACTCTAAACTTACTTGGTAGAGCAGTTGCTTTTGAAATTTTCAGGCTTTAGGGATTCTTCTCACAGCTCCTGCAAACTTCGGCTTGGCTTTGCATTTGTCTTTCATTCACGGAACACTAAACTGAGGCTGTGTTCGGGAGGTTAAGGAGAGTTCGTGCCTGGATCTCTGAATGCTGGGCTTGAAGAAAAGCCACAGGAATGGATGCCAGCCGTTCAATGTGCATTTCAGCCGTGCAGCTCTGGGCTTCTTGTGGTCGGCTGGCCTTCCCCGCCAGAGCAGACCCTCCGTTGTGATCTGGCCTGCATCGTGCAGCGGCAGCAAATTCAGTTATAGCAGGCACTGCCTCTGCCGTGGCAGGATGAACCTAGATGTCTACTAGACTGAGAACCTTGGGGTAGTGGGAACCGTGTCTCTTCTGTTTGTCACTGTCTCCCCAGAGCCTACCACATGCTTGCTTGATATTAGTTAAACGAATAAAACTATTGCAGAGGGAGGCCATGGGTGCTTGAGCAGAATGTGAAGTTATTACTTTGACAACATCACAATGACCTATGAATTTTTAGGCTCCCAATCTCAATTTTATTTCCCTTAGAGTTGGTCAGAACCAGGGCAATAACCTATCAACCCCACAAAAGGCTGAAGTATAAACCAGAGGCCAGTTACTAATATAGTTTCTGTTATCAATTGTTCCACAACAAATCACCTCCAAACTTACTGGTTTAAAGTAACAACAATCATTTAGCTAATAGTTTTGCAGTTTGGGAAGGACTAGGTAGGAACAGCTTATTTTAGCTCCAAACGGCATCAGCTGGAGTGTTTAACTAGAGCTGCAGGGTCTCATTCTAAGACGGCTCAGTCGTGCAGCTGGCTGACTGGCGCTGACCGGCCACCAGGAGACGCCAGGACGCAATTCCCCTTCACGTGGGCCTCACCGCCCAGCCTCACGGGCTTCCTCAAAGCCTAGTGGCTGTTTTCACCTGGCACAATGTCACGTCTTTGTATTCTCCTGGCCAAAGGAGTCACAGGCCCAGTCTAGATTTACAGAGGGAACGGGCTATAAGAAATAAAAACGACCTCTTGAGGGAAGAAGGGATAGAGAATTGGTAGCCAATTTTAGGGAACTCCAAGTGTTCACTGAAAAATATCTATTAGAAAGATTTGATACTGAAGTTGACTGTTCATTATATTCTCTTCCTTTTACAAAAGGACCACAGTTAGCCAAACTACACAGGCCAAGAGGAGGAGGGTGATTCTTGGCTTTTTTCCCTTCTTATTGAATGTATTAGGGTGACACTAGTTAACAAAATTATACAGGTATTCGTTGAAATTTCCATAAGTCCCCCTCTCAAACCCTGGTAAATCAACATGCAATCTAAGTGAAACCAGTGTACTTACTATGCAGGTGATGCTTAAGGAAAGCCCCAGTGTGTTAAGTCTCCCACCCCACCCTCCCTGCAGGGGGCTGCGTGTTGCGCTTCCTGGAGCAGCTCAGCTTCTGCTGAAATGCTGGAGCTGCCACAATGCAATTATAAGAAGATTCCCTGGTACGGTTTCGAAACAGAAAAAGGGGTGAATTATGTGTTTGCAGGGCTGGTATCACTAAAGTTATACTGTATCCATCTCAGCTATAGTGTCACCTGCCAAATGTATTTGGACAAAAGAATAGTTTGTTTTGTTCTGTGTGTTCTTTCTGTGTGTTCTTTCAGGCGACTTTCTCACCTTTACACTGATAGAAAAGTCATCGATTCTTCATATACTCTTGTTCTTTTTTCCCAGGTTTCAAACGGAAAGTTTTCTTTGTCAATTGAATCTTTCTTCAGAGATTCTTGTTAAACAAATTATGTATGTTAATCCATTTGATTCTTTTGCAGATTTCTTATACCACTAAAATTAGATAAGAGTTCCAGGTTTTGCTCACTCTACTTAGACTTAGGAGATCCTAGTAGCAACCTTGTATTCATTACCAATTAGTGCCAGACAGTACACATGTGTTGCTCCGTCCTCAGGCCTTCCTTAGCACAACACCGCCCTGGTGTGCGTTTGGGGAGGGGCCAGCTTGCCCCAGGTCTGCATAGTAAATGCTGCCCTAGAGGTAGGGCATGAGCTTAGGTCTTCTAACTCGACTGCCTTCTCATTGTTTTGTGTAAATCTATATTAGCCACAATAAGTTGAATTTTACTAGTTTACCTCTCACAGCCCGCTCACCTTCATTTCCAGAAGCTCTTGGTCCCAGTCTCTAGTAACTGACTAAATGAGTCCTGGTACCGAGTCCATTTTCTTAAAAAAAAATAGTAGATAGGTAGGTAGATAGCAGAAATAGAAACACTGGAAACAAAAGAAAATTAGTTTATATCTCCACTACCATAGCACAAGTATTTTAATTTTATGCAAACCTTTGATCAGTACCTACCTATTTTCATACAATTGCTATCACAGCATACACCCAATTTTTCATACAACATTTTGAGGTATAGACATTTTCCCAAGGGTCTACATATTACAATAATAATTTTTATTTGCGATGTAATATTCTGTGCAGAGGACCAAAGTAGATTTTTTATTTTTAAAATATGCATTTTTGTATATAAAAGTAATGAATATACTTTATAGAAGCATTTGGAAATTTATATAAGAATAAGAATACAAAGATTTTTATCACACAGAGAGATAATACTCTTATATTTCGCAGTATTTTCTTCCAGACTTTAAAAATGTGTTATAAATATATTTCCTTTTACAGACACACATGTCATTTTATTGTATACAAAAGTGGAATCATGCTATCAAAATACTCGCTTCAGCTAATGTTTGTATGTCTCCACAAAGGAATTTTTTTCCTGGTTTTCTATAGGGACTGTCCCTTTGGAGGGGTTGCATTGTCTCTGCAAGGTAGAAATTTGTTGGGAATTTGAGACACTTGGGCTGCATCAGTACCGAACAGCATGCATATGCATCCTCAGCAGCACTCATTGCCTCATAAACCGCGGAGCAAGGCTGATAATGACGCGGGGAGGTGACCTCCAGCTAATGTTGAGGCTGAAAGGAAGGGTGCTATTCTGCGCAACTGCAGTTAACTTCTGAATTGTCCCAGCCTCTCATTTAGAACTGTTCCATCCCTGATGGAAGAGCGTGGGTAGGGTCTATTTATCATCAAGATGGGAAAATGAATCTTATCTGTTAAATTTGGTGCATATTTATGCTGAATTGGCTATGGATGCTTCTTAGCTTCCAATAGTGGTAAATACTGTATAACCTAGCCAAATGCATTTCTTAGGATCAACGTTCTCTTCTTTAATTAAGTACGAAACAACAGAGTTGGTGCAGTTTAGCTGTCTTTTTTTTTGTTTCATACAGTGAAACATTTTTTAAATGTGAAGTTCTTTCAGTGTCCAGGAAAATACTATCTTAGATACCAGGCTTTCACAGCACAGAATTAATGGATGTTAACATTGGCCGTATTTGTTTCGAATCTCTCTCTCTCTCTCTTCATTGGTGGGTATATACACCTGTATGCAATCTTGGGGAAAAAAAACCTTTGGGGATGAGAAGCATGGGCTCCAGGCCTTCCCACCCTAGTTCCTTTTCTTGCAATGTCACTGTTCTATGAAATGAATTCCCCCCACTGACTGCAGCACCACAGAAGAGAAAACATGGGATAGAACAAAAGGAAAGATGTAATCAGTGTTCCCCAAAGCTAGTCGAGTAACAAGGGAGGGAAAGGGTAGGAAATGGGCTCGGCTAGATGTTAATTGTACCATCTGTGAGTGTCAGAAGCCCTGATAGACTCAATAGACTGGGTTTTTTTCCCTATCACTTTTAGAGACAAGCTGCTTCCTGAATTGGATGAATTTTAAGGTTATGGTTGCACATTTCAAAAGTGAAAATTGAGGCTTTTCTCATTCTTTGCCTCTCTCCTGAGTTGTGGGAGTAATTCATGGCAATTCAGAATTTACATCTTGGAGCAAACTTGCTTGATGATTTGTCTTCATTGCATTTGGGGGAAAAAAAGAAGCCTTATCAACCAGGGCCTGATTTTCCAAAAGCCCATCATTCAGTCACTTATTATCCACTTCGTGAAGTTTCTAGGTCTTTTGCTCTTCACCCTTTTCCCTCCTGCTGAGAGTCAGTCATTTGGCAGTTTGTTAGGACTTCGACCAGCAGATGGGGAGGCGCAAAGAGAGACAGTAAAGCGTGATTAAGTTTTGCTTTATCACAGGAGCCCCGCAGAAGACTGCGTGGGGGAGAATTTCGAACCTTTGTCTCCAGTAAGGGGTGGAGTTACCTGTTGATTTTGGTTATGCATGCCCTCCCTGTCCTCCATTAGTGCTGATAATGAAGAGTTGACTTGCAGAAAAACAGGATGGCAGGGGACTGCAAATACAGCTGAGACTCGCAGCGAGCCGTGACTTAAACATGGTCCTGTAATATGATGCTGTAATGAGAGGGAGCCTGAGTCCATATGAGTTCACTCAAGTATCAAATTGATATGCAGCCTTTTTCTCATTCAGCATAGATCAGGCACTCATGAAGGTAGAAGTTTCCAGTGGAGGTGAAACTTTGTGGTGGGAGAGAGTCGAGAATCACCCGGGCAACTCTTTCAAATTATATGCACAGATATTTCTGCATGTTAACATTTGAAAGGAGGTCAGGGTGTGGACTTTGGAAAAATTACTGAGGTAATCATATGACCTTATACCCTACCATGTGAAAGAGAGCAATGATTTTGAGAGAGCCTGAGCCAGAGTAATGAAGATGGTTAAAGGGAGCCAGGGCCGAGTGGCTCAGTTGGTTAGAGCATCACCCTGATGTGCCAAGGTTGCAAGTGACTGCATAAATAAAGTGGAACAACAAATCTCTTTGTCTCCCACCCCTCCCCAAAATGAATAAAAATTTAAAAGCATATTATTTTAAAGGTGGCTAAAGGGTCTCCAAATGGCAACGGGAATCAGAATCCCCAAACCTGAAGAAAAGAGGGCTCCCAAAGTATTAAGTAACTTCTGTCAGACGTGTCAAAGGTCACTCGGGATGCTGGCTCCCTCCGGTCATTCTCCACACTCCTGCCAGCATGATTTGCCAACATGCAGAGTGGCCGTGCTCCTTATTAATGCTCCAAGCTCCCTTTCCTTCTTGACTCTCCCAGCCTTCCTTCTCTTTCCTCTTCCAGTTTTAATAAGAACCAGTCAGTTCACCACTGACCTTGAAATGCTAAGGAGGTTGTAGTTAAATAAGAAAGGTCGTAAATGCAAGGTGTCATATAGAACTCAGTGCTGTGCTGCTTCTCCCTGTTTTAAGAGGGAGCAATGTACGCAGTTATATCCACTGCCTTTCACATTCCATGTCCATCCACTCCGTTCACAATAGCCCCTTAGACTGTCTTCCAGCACTCAGTCAACGCTTCCACTACGTTTCGACTTCACATTGTTTCTCTTATCTAGACTGAGCTCTTTAACTTGTCTTCCTGCAAAGCATTATTTTCCTTAACAAAAAAATTAATTAGAAAAACTAATTGAATAACTTATCTTTCCTGTTTGAAAACTTTTCTTGGATACTGTTCATAAGGATATAGCAGTGATTTTCAACGGGTGTGCCACAGGGATTTTTAAAACATGCAACACCTGACCATTTAGTCAGTTCCACTGACCTCTTTTCCACTAGATTGTCAAATAAAAATATGACAACAGCCAACACAACAATAGCAGCCCAGTATGAATGAATCAAAATTATACCTATTTTTGTCAGATCAACAAAAAAATAGTATACATTTTTTGGTGTGCCACCGATTTTTAGTAATTAGTTCATATGTGCATGAGATGAAAAAGGTTGAAAATTGCTGGGATATAGCATTGAGTTTGAGACATTCACAAGTGGCCCCACTCTCTTTCTTTCAAACTTAAAATTTGCCAGTGCTTTCCCCCACTCCAGGGGCCTTATCCCCTTCTCTGCGGCCTCTCCTGCAGCTATAGCTTCCTCTCTTCTCTGCTAAGTAAACTGCTCATTCTTTAAGACTCAGCTCAAATAGCTCCCCCTTGTGAAGCCCAAAGCCCCTTCCCACACAGCTTGGTTGTGTCCTCTGTGCTCTCACTTTCTTGTAAGGCTGTGCAGCAGTAGTCCCCAACCTTTTTGGTGCCAAGGACTGGTTTCATGGAAGACAATTTTTTTCACAGACTGGGGTTGTCAGGATGGTTTCTGGATGATTCAAGCACATTACACTCAAGCTTACCTCCTGCCGTGCAGCCCAGTTCCTAACAGGCCTGGGCAGGTACCAGTCCATGGCCCAGAGGTTGGGGACCCCTGTGTTAGAGTATTTGACATGTCATATTTGTGGGATGTTCCTCTCCTCAACAGTGCCCCTGATTGGGTCGCTATTACCGTGTCACATTTCTGAGCGATATGGCAGTGCAGGACAAGTGTTTGGAAAGATGTGAGGAGGGAAGGATAGACAGGTAAGGGGAAGCGATACACATTTCATACAGTGGCTTCCTATGCTGACTGTGTATGAGGAGGACCCGGAAAACTGTAATTTATTTATATAAATTGTGTATTTATTCTTACATGTTTAAACTTCTGTCACCTTCAAAGTACTCTCCATTTGATGTAATACACCTATCAAGATGTTTATTTCCCTGCTCAAAACAGCTTTTGAACTTGTCGATTTTTATGCCTTTTAGTGTTTCCGCTGTTTTTTGTTTCACCTCTTCCACATTGGCAAAACGTTTCCCTCTGAGGACTTTTTTCATCCAGGAAACAAAAAAAAAAGGTTGCTGGGGCAAGATTGGGTAAATAAGGAGGGTGGGGCATGGGGTTCATGCCATTTTTTGGTCAAAAACTGTTGGCCACTCAGTGTGTTATGGGTGTGCTATTCTATTGATAAATCACCCATAATGAAATGGGCAAATGCTTTGAAAGAGTCTTCAAAAAAAATTTCACTGAAGCCAAATGCAGCCTCTCACAACAACACCCACTGGTACACTGATACAGATGGGTTTCTAGAACACTCACTTAGCAGGGGAAGCCTGTACTGCAAGGAGCCTACCCTCCAGAAGGTAAGTCTGTTTTGGGGGGATCTCCCCATATATGACTGTTGGGACGCACACACAAATATAGGTTATTTTTATTTTCTTTTTCTTTTTTTTAAAAAATATTTTATTTATTTATTTTTTTAGAGAGGGAAGGGAGAGGGGGAGAGAGAGAGAGAGAGAGAGAGAAACATCAATGTGCAGTTGCTGGGGGACATGGCCTGCAACCTAGGCATGTGCCCTGACTGGGAATCGAACCTGCGATGCCTGGTTCGCAGCCCGCGCTCAATCCACTGAGCTATGCCAGCCAGGGTGGTTATTTTTATTTTCTTAATAAATACTTGTTTAATGTTTGTTGTCTCTTCTTGGTGAGTTGAGGGGGGCAATATGGAAACCTTAGGGATCCCTTTGCAGCTTTTCACAAAAAAAATCTAAGCTCCTTATTCCTTGCCTTTGACATATTAAACCCTCAAGTAGAAGGGATGCATAAGTCTTTTGAAAGGGGAAGAATAAAAGGAAAGGCAAAGATAGGTATATCATTTATATATGATTGATAGTCCTTTCCTTAACTCATGGAAAGGCTTCCTTCACTTTCTCACTCCCCTGCCCCTGGAGAAGGAGTGGAAAAGTCCCTCACATCTTCTCAGAAGAGAGCATGTGTCTTTTTTCCTATGATGATTTCCCAAGATGTTCTTGGTGCCTGTTTGGGGATTGAAACGGAGGGAGAGAGTAGACATATGGTCAGCAGTATTAATTTTTAATATATATTTAATTGTACCCCAAACTGTGGGAAAGAGTTCGTGTGGTAGGTTCAAAAAGAATAATTTGGAAGTCAGACATACTTCCATTTTAATGACAAGTCACAGAGCCTAATATATAACAGGGCTATCAATGATCATGTTGCATAAACTTGACATTGCTCTTGGGAGATGGCTCGCCTAGTAAATTTTGCTTTTTTGTAGACATTATTTAGTTAGTTTTGGAAGAGAGTGCTCATGTTTGCTCTATAAATCTGAATTGGAAGAAAGATGGTGTTATTGAGAGATAAGAAAACTGAATATTGAGGTAAGTGATACCAAGGGTTCCCTTGAGCTTTCTGTGATGTTTGTGGCAGGGTTAAAATTCAGAGAAGTACCTTGGTGGATCAATAGGAAAATAAAAAAGAGTGCTTTTATTTCTCATTCACAATTTTACTTTAAGACCTAACTGATCTCACTACTGTCTAAGACCACTGGTGTTCTCTTTCTCCCTAGTTCACCTCTTTCCCCTCCCTTCTTACACCCCAGCCCCCAACATTTATAAGAGTCGTTCTGAGAACAGCTCTCCTAGACAGGAATCTTTGGTGAGCACTACTGGCCTCTGACTCATTTTTCACTTCAGATTACCACTTTTCTGGCCTAGCGAGTGTGCGAGGGCAGCTCTCTGCCAGCTTTGAGGATTCTGCCACTCCAGGGAGTGAGGAAAGATCACTACCTCCCACTCTGGTGAGGCAGAGAGCAGGAAAGTGACCAGAGAGTGGGGAGAGGGCTTCGTCGATGGTTTCCATGTCTGTCTGTACAACAGAACCACCGTGGGGCTTTAAAATGCATGTTCTTAGGCTCTCTTCGAGTCATACTGAATACCTGTCCCTGGGGTGTGGCCCAGAGATCCTCATTTTTAACAGGCTCCCCACATGAGTCTCAGAGTCCCAGCTCAGCCTCTGGGCGTAAACCTCTGTAGGGAAGGCCTGTGTAGCAAGAATGCAATGCAAAGGGACCAAAATCCTGGCATTCTTGATGATTCTTATATGTGACCATCTAAAGTTATGAAGGAAGGACTCTACATTATTTGCTGGGTGATTTTAAATGTCTCAGGAAAAGATCTTTCTAAACATCTAATTTTTCTAGAGACTTGCAGACTATATCTACAAGCAGGCCTCTGCCCGCATTATGGGGATGGATTTCACCAACGGGCAGGCAGCCTAGATCACTGGTGTAGAAACTTTGTACCTGTCTTTGCACATCCAACAATACCTCCCTCAATGTTATTTCCCCTCTGCAAGCTATCTGAAGAATGAAAAAAATATTTTTTTCTGTGCAAATTGCTGAAAAGAAGTTGGGAAATCAAGCTAATGGCTACAGGGAAATTATTTACCTCTCTGAGGACTTTTCTCTTTTGGCTTTACGAGGGGCTATTGAGCCTCACTCCCAGCATCCCAAGACATTCCGGATAAATTTGAGTTTGGCAGCAGCCACACTTCAGTTGCATTCTCACTTAAACTGGAGCATTGGGTATGGTTAGAAAAAGACACGGGAAGAAGTTAATCTTGCAAAGATAACTCATCTCTTCTAGGAGCTTCCTGTCCATTGCTGAGTTCTATCTCCTCTTTCCACCAACACCTACTTACTTGGATCTTGGATCCTGGATTTTGACTTATTTTGGCAGTTCCCTGTGCATGTACTGTGGTTGCCATGGAAATGTGATCCAGCCTGCTGCATGCTGTTTCATCTTCCCTCCCTCTCTTAATTTCTCTCCAGTCTTATACACCCACCCTAACCCCCTTTGTAATAGAAAACATCAAACACTGCATTTCTTCAAGCTATTTTGCTACTCTCCCCTAGTCACATCGAGTGTGTTTTAACTTCATTTCATCAGAGCAACCTGGCAGTAACTGAAAGAGAGGGAAGGAAATTCACTCTAAATTCCTCTAAATTATTCTAGGAAGCTCAAGAACTTAAGGGAATTCAGGTAGCTGTTAATGAAATTAGCTTCTCTCTGCTTTCACAGGGATTTGCTGAGGTTCAGAGAGATTTATTAACTACACATTTCTGATGTCCACCTAGACTATTTCTTTGTGTCCTGGTGTTATCTGCAAAGGAGAAAGTCGAAACTATCCTTGACTCTTAACTCCCCATCCATGAAATAATCACTTTGCTCATTGTCTGCACTGACTCATAGGCATCTCTGCAGGTGTTGACATGCTAGGTTAGCAAGAGTTGGCCAAATAGAGCCAAGACCTTAGTGTGAAAATCTGATATTCACCCTGACTTTCTCTTCTGCTCTTGCTGTGCTGTGCGGGGAGCTGGGGAGGGGGAAAGGGTGAGAAAGGAATTTTGTATGTGCTTAACCATATGAACATTGAGAAAAAAGTTATTGCCCTCCCTCCTGGGGATATTTTAATTTTCCTCAAAAAAGTGAAAAATACTAGAAAAGAAATAACAAATGAATCCCCCTTTTGTTTTTCTGGTTTCTTTTCAAAAGATATTCTCATTTCAGTGTTATAAGCAAAGTGAGTTTTATTTTTCTCTGGTCCTAATCTTACAAAGTGAATTTACATGGGTAAAGAACATCCAAATGTTATTTTTTACATATATTTCAGAATTCCCCAATGTTTTTATTTTTCAAACTAAGAAAAAATCATTGCCAAAACCCCAATATCGAGAAGTTTCATTTATTTTTCTTCCTTATAGAATAAAATTTGAGTAAATTTCATAATTCTCACAGGCAGACATATTTTTATGGATAACATAATGGGAAGAACATTCAGAGGGGAGTAACTTAAAAGGGGCCTTTGTAAGAATAAAGTCAACCCAACTTTTGTTTCATAGATTTTAGAAAAGAAAGATTATAGGTATATATTCTTTAGAAGTTACTATTTTTTAAAAAATCAACTATTGGAGGAGTCACTTTCTTCCACAGGGAATTAATACTCAACGCTGGTGTCAGTGCACAACGTCACTGTGTGTGTGAGCGTGTAAGAGAGTGAGAGGAGAGAGAGGCAGAGTCACATGGAAGGGGTGGATGTGAGGGCGGGAAGTGAGAAAGCAGAGGGGAGGCTTTCAAGACTAGTCTTCTGGATGTTCAAAACAGATCATTAAGCATGTATTGAATACTTACCACAAGCCAGGCATTAATTCGTATTCTGTAGAGGACAATAGAAGACAAGATTCGATTCGTACCTTCCAACAGTGTATTGTCTAGCACAGGGGACAAGATACAGATGCATACATACATTCGGAAACAGAAAGGTCAGGTCAACAATAAATGAAAGGCTGAAATGTACACTGGGGGCTAGAAGGGGCAGGAGGAGAGAAGAGGATAAAGGAGCCTTGAATGGTCAAGAATGTGTAGACAAAGACTCAACTTTGATCTGAGCCTCTAAGCATGAACAAAATATGGATTCCTCTTAACTGAGAGAAAATGAAAAAGAAGCAGGAAAGTGCAGTTAATGTTCAGGGGCCAGTGAAGAAACCACTTGTCATCAGCAAGGATTCATATACAGGTCAAGAGAACTCCAAACAGAGATGGGACCAGGCTGTGGAAGGCCTTGACTAAGGACTGATTTTTTCTCTAGGTAAATCTGAAGAGATTTTTTAATGTTAGTTATGTAGCACCAAGAAGTGTTATCGTAAGACTAAGTGCAAGTAGTATTTAGAAGGTGGAGGGCAGTTGATATAAGGCAGATGCCCAGGAGAGGGCTGTTGCAGATATGTGGGTGTGAAGGAATAAAGGTCTGGCCTAGGATGAAAGTTGTGGGGTAGGAAGGAAGGGACAAACGCAAGAACTATTTTGGAAAAACAGGAGTGTTTGGGAGGACTTGTTAGGCATGGGAAACTAAGAAACAGAAGATATCAGGGACACCTGGGAGATTTCAAAACTAAAGGAATAAAGCCAGTTAATATTTACTGAGCCCCTACTATGTCCCAGCACCATTCCAAGTCCTTGGTAAATATTAACTCAAGGAGAGAGTGAATTAGAAAGTCATCTATTTTGAGGGGAAAGATAAAGCAAACCCAGTTCCAGCACTGAGAATCTGTAACAAGGGAGAAATGCAAATAGTAATGGCTAGCACGGGATGGAAATGAGGGATGAGAAAGAGGTCAGGACTGCAGGCATGGAACTGGGACTCACCCACTTAAAGAAAAGCTGGTCTCCTGAGAATGGCTGAATTGAACAGGAACCTGTACTGAATTTTCTTAAAAGCCTCAAATAAGGAAAAAATAAAAAAATAAAGAAAAGCAGCCAGCAAAGAAGGTAATGAAAGTAAGTCATAGATGAAGAAGATCCAAAATAACATAGCACAGTGGGGCCTAGAATGAAAGCATTTCCAGAAGAAGAAGATGTTCCACTGTGTAAACCTGTGCAGAGATCAGCAGGATAAGCACGAAGAAAATCTGTGTATTCGATTGTCCCTGTCACGAGGGCCCCCTTATTGAGGGTAATTGAGAATTGATTGTAGCTCCAAAGAAAAACTTTCACACTGTATTTTAAGTCCAGAGAGAGCTTGAATATTCTATGCCAGATCAAGGTTAACCTCTTTCCAATCTTAACTGAGCCAAATAAGTATTCTAGCTCTTGTTGTCTGACTCTAACAAGAACTCCAAGAATATAGTCCCAGACTTTTACAGCTGGCTTCCTCCCGGGGTGTGACCTGAGAATTAATTCCTCTATAACTGGAGTCAAGCTTACTGCTTGTGGTTTGTCTTCCGTTTTCTTATAAGGCAAATTAATTCCATTTCTTCACTTTTTAGGGGTTAGTGCCATGAAATATGACAGGTCAACAGCCCCTGGAGACAAGAGTTCTTTTGTTATTCTATGAATGCATCTCCTGACCACCAGTGTGCCTCCAGGCTTTCCAGGTCTGTAGCGAGCCTGTGTGTTTCACCCGCTTCCCTGAAGACCTCCCTGTGACGCCAGCTTGAGGGATCATTAAAAACAAATGATGGACTGCTGGTTATGACATAAGTAATGATTAAGAGCCCAGGCTCTAGAGCCATTCATATCCATATTTAGATTTTAGTTTTACCGCATTGGAAGTTTGGGACTTCTTTCTTTCCCTCTCTCATGACCACTGCTTCTCTTGGCAACATTATTCTTAGTGAGGCAGCAGAATGGATTTTAGAATGACTCAGTATTGAATGGGATCAACTCCCAGTGCCACTGACCCTGGGCTTTCATTATAATATGATCTATTATTTTATAGCATTGCTGTGAGAATTTAAAATAATGCAAAATCTAGAATAGAGCTTGGCATGTGCTCAATATACCTTGTTATATGTGTATATAAAAACTAAAACATTGTTACAGTTTTTTTAAGCAACTCAGAGCAAAAATATGACTTCCAAGCAATTTCATTTTTATACCAGAAAGCTATGAGATTAATTTACCTCGGGGAGACAAAACTCTGAAAAAGGGGGAAAATATCAATCAGCTTATTTTGTTCACAATGCTAAAACTACAGCTGACATTTTAAATGATTTGACTGTTTATAAAAATGTGGCTCATAAGAGCAGCCCAATTATCTTCTTTTTCATTCATGTTGTAAAGATGAAATTATAACCAAGAGGGAGAAGTCAAAGCTATGCCAGAATTTTAAGCTCTAAGAGTGGTGACACATTGCCAAAATACGAAGCAACCTGGCTCTGTCATGGGCATGCTACGTTTGACCGGATATCAGAACATTCGGGTAGAATGATCTAATCAGAAATACCAAGCTGAAGGTCAGGGAAGAGGTGGGCCTCTGATGGAGGTTTTGGAGGCCTCGGTGTGGAGGTGCTTGTGGATGCTATGGCTGTGAATGAGTTTCAGAGGGAGAGTGCGGGAGTGAAAACTGAGTCTTGGGGTGTCCTGAAATTAGGGACTTTTAAGCAAAATGGACAGGAAAAGAGAGGGAACTGGCCTTCAAAGTATAAGGAGAACTAAAAATTATCCTACTTTAAACAACAAATATACAAGGGTAAGGAGGGTTGCTGAAAACTTGGGAGGGTTGGCTCTTAGAAGCTCTATAATGTCAAGGAGAATGCTGACGAAGCAAAGCCTACTGATTTTATTTTTGTTGACTTTGTCTTGATTATCAATGACCTTGTGAAAACGGCTTCAGTAGAATGAGAGGAGAAAAGGAGTGAGCTCTGGTGAGGAAATAGGGGCATCAGGTGTCAGTTACTTTTTAAAAAAAATAATTGCAGTAAAAAGAGGTAGAAAATGGAGTTACTTTTCACAGGTTGGAAAATAAATCTCTTTGTGACCTGCCCTGGTCTACAAAGAGTTAATGGTATAAATGCACAGTGATTTCAGAAGCCTTAAAGATCATGTTTCCATGGAAACATCAACCTACAGAGAGAAAAAAAGATCTAGGATTCCCTGACAAAGAAGGAACAGCAGAGTTCTAGCCCCCACACAGTACAGCAGGGAGAGATGATTACACGTTTCTTTCAGCTTCCCTGTGAAGATGCAGTTGGGTTCATGGTGCTGTCCTCTTGAGCCCGAGGAAAGAGGGAAATGGGTTTGCTTTGAAACACTCTTGCTCTCACCTTGCTTTAAAACCTGACTCAAGGGTCAAGCCCATTTTAGAATACTGGAAAAGACCAATGGGTGTCTTTGAGTAACTAACTACAATACATTAAATAAATAAACAATCAGGTTTGATCTTCCCCTGACCTCTCTATTCTAACCTGGTCTAGAAACGCTGCCATAAAGTATTGTGATTTAGAGCAACACTTAAACAAAACTCTAGAAACATAGGATGAGTGATTGACCAG
Organism: Tonatia bakeri; assembly: GCA_004024845.1. Lineage (NCBI taxonomy): Eukaryota > Metazoa > Chordata > Mammalia > Chiroptera > Phyllostomidae > Tonatia > Tonatia bakeri. The sequence goes on along the minus strand of PVIA01001145.1, from coordinate 54,010 downwards.
CACCTTTGCGTTATGGTTTCTGTCTTGGTGTATTCTCATTGATTAAATATACATTTTGTCTGACTATTTTCAGGCTGATGATATTCTTTCTACTACTGACTAGTATACAGTTCCTGCACCTTCAAACCCAACCATACTTTTAGGGATTGATCCTCTCACTGAACTTCAGCCCCAGAAAGCTGTTCTCCAGACTGTGCTACAGGAGCCACATTAACAAACTGCTTGTTGCTAACTAATTTTCCTGGCAGTCCACTTTCTCTACTCCCGTGTTGTATTCTACTTTGCAGCTGGGATGCATCTGTGTTTTGTTCCATGGGTCTTTCCTTGGACCGTAGATTCAAGAAATTTTACTTCCTGTGTGAAAGGGTATAGTCCCATGTGTCTCATGACTGGATTTTCGAACACAGAGATGTGTTTTTGAATGACTCAACGGCCTCTACCACTCTTTGTCTTGCATCTGTAGCATGATGTAATTATGGGACACCCATCTCCCCAAAAGGCATAATCTTCACCCAGGCATCCTGAGTCTTCTGTCTGTTGGAAACTGTCCCCTGTCTCTAGAATCTTTCCTCTTTGGACCTCGTCCTCCTACATTCAATATAAATGCTACTAGAAGTCAATTCCGCATAACACGCACTCTCAGTCCCTGTAACAAGCCATCTCACTAAGTCATTTGTTCACCTCTTTTGCTACCCTGTAGCAGAGCTGTTGGAGGGAATTGTGAAAATAAGTGTGTGTGTGTATATATATATATATATAGTAGCTGCAGAGGGTGTAGGAGCTGTGAGGTATTGCCAATGCATTGATTTTGTTGATTGCCTAAAGTATGAAAGAGAATAGAGAGGGACTCCAGTGCAGAGAAGAATAAATTAAGGAAATTGGAGAAAGGTCAAAAGGGAGAGAAAAGCCACCTTATTCATTTCACTTGAAATCATGCTCAGGTCACTTTGTCTAGACTGAGGGTTTCTTGGGTATACAGGGTGTGGCAAAAGTAGCTTTATAGTTGCAAATATGCAAAACACTGAGTTAATTCTTATATATTATTTTTTAATTACTATATTATTTTCTATACAAACAACTGCAAACCTACTTTTGCCACACCCTGTATATGCCCAGCATTTCTTTCAGTAAGTCTGAAAACTCAGAAGAAGGAAGGGGCTTCCAGTCAAAGTTGAATGTACCAGAGAGATCTTTGCCAGTCATTGATTGGCTGATTTTGGCTTAACCCCCTGAATAGCATTGCAAGCCCATGAGCTAAAATGGGTTTCATGAGCTAAAATGGGTTTCAGAGAGGCAAGTCTTTACTTTAAAATCATTAGTAGGCATCAAAAAAGAAATACCAGTGTGCTCAGTGATCAGCCTTGGACCTTTTACGGTATTTTCTCTGGGAAGGTCCTACCACTGAATCTGGACAGTCCTACACTGGGCTGTATTGCAGCATATTGAGCAGCTGATCTGTGGAAGAGGGTTTTTATTCAGTGCTTTTAAAAAAGAAAGTGATTTTTAACTTATGTGCAGCATGGAAATTTTAACTTAAAAGGAAAAAAAATCCAGTGGCAATAACATTTTCCAGAAGAATTACTTGGTTCCTTACCACTGAGGAGTTTCACCTGTCTAACTGCCTCTAGAAAATAGGTTTCCCGTAGCACCTTAGCAGGTTTTGCTCATAGCAGAGGTGACTGGGATTGTGGGCCTGAGAATAAGGAGGGCTCCTTTTTCATCACTGAGTTCTATGCACAGTTTCCTGAATGAGAAACAGCTTTGGTGTTCGGCATACTTGATTAATTGGCATCAAAATGTGGAATCGCTGGTTCCCTAAGGAATACACAAGATGAGTGTGCCCCTCCAAAGAATTTTAAAGAGAATTACATAGTGTTTAAAGCAGGGCTCTGGGAGGTCAGAATGGGGGTCATTTTGAGGAGTCATTTATTCTAGACTAAAATGATGGGGATATGAGCTCATCTTTCGCCTTCCTCAGGAAGTGAACTTTGTATTGAAGTAGTATGATTGATTCCCCACTGCAAAATACCTTACAGAGGTCACTAATCATAGTAGAAAAAACAAACATTTGCTAGCCTTAGTAGTTTGGAATACTGTGGGAATGAGAGGTCATGTGCTGGCCTGGTGGTTCAGTAGCCACCCTTCTCGGCAGGGGAGATGTTTCAAGACCCCCAGTGAATGCCTGAAACCACAGATAGTACTGAACCATATATATATATATATATATATATATATATATATATATATATATATATGTATGTATATATATGTTTTTTTCCTATGCATGCGTACATATCTATGATAAAGTTTCATTTATAGATTGGGCACAGTAAGAGGTTAACAACAATAACTAATAATAAACTAAACAGTTGTAACAATATAGTGTAATAAAAGTTATGTGAATGGCTTTTGAGGCCTTTAAGTAAAATAAAGATTCCATGAACACAAACCCTATGATACCAGGACAGCCAATCTGATGACTGAGGTGGCTGCTGTAAGTGACCAATGGGTGGGGAGCACATATAGTTTGTGGATATGCTGGACAATGAAACTATTCACGACCCTGGGTGGGATGGAATAGGATGCTGCAAATTTTTGTCACGATACTGAGAACTGTGTGCAATTTAAAACTTAGGAATTGCTTATTTCTGGAATTTTTCATTTAATATTTTGGATTGCAGTTGACCATGGATAACTGAAACCACAGAAAGCAAAACTGCAGATAATGAGGTAGGGGTGGGGCTACTGTACTATTGGAAAATGAAGACTCAGGAATTGAGAGACTTGCAACCAAAGAGTTGGCAGCATGTCTCCAGGCCTCAGTGTGTTCCACTTCAAATAAAGGTTAGACTGTGATCCAAAAGTTCCTGCAAACTCTAACATTCTCTGATACACAAGTGATACCCCCCCCCACCAAAAAAAAAGGTAGTCACAGTAGCAACAGCAGCTAAAACATAAGGCTCATTATTCATAGGTGTACATACTACATTGAAGTAGTATGATTGATTCCCCACTGCAAAATACCTTACAGAGGTCACTAACCATACTACCTCAATGTAGTATGTACACCTATGCATAATGAGCCTTATGTACATAAGTGCGATTCGAAGACTTCTATGTACACAGAATCATTTAATCCTCACAACTATCCTATGAGATAGGTACTATTATTACTCACACATTTTATGGTGGAGAAACTGAGGCTAAGAGAGGTTAAATAACTGGTAAGGTAATGCAGCTTCCGAGTTGTGGATCAAGAACTTGAGCAGAGGCCACTGAGTGCAGTGTCCTGGCTCTTACATGCCACACTACACTGCCTGTTGTTATTGTTGTTCTATTTGTGTTTAATATACTGCATTCCTCTCCTGTTTGCCTAACTTCCTCTCTTTTTCCCTTTTATTATCTTTCTGTTCACCTCTCACCACTGAGCATTTTGAAGCATCGTCCAGACCTTCTCATTCACTTGAGTGTAGTATATATCTCACTAATGAGAACAAGCTTTTGGGTTTGATCCCAGATGGACCTATAGGTCAGCTCAGAGGAGAATTGGTCCCTGTTCGTGGCTTGCCACATTAACCTCATGTGTTGAAAGTGTGCAGTTGGGTAGCTTTGAGGACGTTACAGCTGGTGGAAGAGCCACTCAGAATGCTCATTGGTTTAGCATTTTTATGGAGGAAGGTTGATATACTTTACCCTCTTATATTCAAGCGGAGATTTTCGGGCAATTCTCCACAGTACTTCTCTCTGTTCTTGCCTGTCAGATAAAGGTAATTCATGGCATTCAGTCATGAAACAGAATCCAGGCAATAACTCTCAGAAACTTTTCATTGTGAGGCACAGGATCATGAGAAGGCTTTTCCCTTGTAATAGATGGTGCCCTGACTGACACATTACCATTTACCCCTCAGATGAAGGCAGTTCAGCCTAGACTGCTAAGGAGCCAAAGTACAATCTTGCCAACAGCAGGGAAGAGGAAGTATGTTAAATTTATATGTCAGTCTTCAAGATATTTTAACATCTAATTAATTTGACAGTATGAATTTAGAATTTAGACAACTAAGATATGGACCAGCCCAAACATGAACCTTTTATGATGTGCAAAGAATTATTTTATACCCAAATAAATTAATGGTATAAATACCATTTTAGAGGAAAATTTTTGTCCACTGGAAGACAAACTATTTTTAACATGCTTCAAGTAATTATAAATTAATATTACGATCTGCTCTTTAAGTTAGTTTTTCCTGAGGTTCTCTACTAAGTATCATTTTTTAAAAAATAAGGGAAAAGGACTGCATGTGACAGCTTAGGAAAACTGTTATTTCAAATTATTTTGCTCAAGAGCATGATTTAATAGTTTTATATATGACATTATATGTCAAAAGAAACTTTCAAAACGTCTGCAAATCCATTTTCTTAAGAAGAAAACTATCGTTGACAAGAATAATTCATGTGCCTTGGAGACATCGCCACATAACTTTTGAACTTGTGGATCAGGGATTTGAACATAGGTGGTCTGACTGCAGCACCCTTATTCTTTTTTTTAAGTGACATTTTTTAAAAGATTTTATTTATTTATTTTTAGGGAGGGAAGGGAGAGAGAGAGAGAGAGAGGCATCAATGTGCAATTGCTGGGGGCCGTGGCCTGCAACCCAGGCATGTGCCCTGACTGGGAATCAAACCTGCAATGCCTTGGTTCGCAGCCTGCACTCAATCCACTGAGCTACGCCAGCCAGGGCTGCAGCACCCTTATTCTTAAATTCCACGCTGTACTGACGGCTGTTGCTCCTAGTGGTGGTGATGATGATGGAGGGCGTGTATGGCTCTTACTGCATTCCTTTCCTCTTCCAGTAATTTGGGGTTTTTTTTGGTTTTCCTTATTTCCTTTTTGCCAGCAGCTTGGGGGCACTGCCTGTGTCAGTCATTTGAGTGTAGGATGCCTTACTAATGAGATGTTTCTTCTGGGTTTGATCCAGAAGAGCCCATTGGTAAGTCCAAAGGAGAACTGTTCCCTGCCACGTTGACCACATCACAGTGGATTGGTCATTTCGGGTGCATTTTAATAATTATGAATTTCTAAGTTTGGGGAAAATTCAGAAATTTCTATTAGTCTACCAAACTGTAATAGTGAATATCTAATTTTTAAATATCTTTACCTCTTTCCCCCAGTACTGGTCTCTAATCAGGGAGCTTTTAAATGATTAAAGTTCACTATTTCTAATCTTGTAGGAAATTGTTTCTACTCTTTCAAGAGAAAACATTTACACAAAAATAGTAATTTCTAAAAGGAGACCAGAGACAGATATTTTGAAAAATTTGTGGTTTAGCCATTCAGATGACGGAGTCTAATAATGCAGTAGCCATAGTATTAGCAGATGAAATGGAGAAGCAGAGAGCATCTCAAGGAGTATCTCTAAACTCCCCTCATCAGGCAAGTACCATATTTTCGGACCATAAGACGCACCTACGTTTTAGAGGAGGAAAATAGGAAAAAATTTTTGAAAAAAAAAGTGTAAAATATTTAATAACATAAATAACAATATTTCACCAATGTAACTGCAAAGAGAACTCAACAGCAGCACTAACAACCATTATTCCTCCCAAATTTGGTGGGTGGGGGAAGGTGCATCTTACAGTCTGAAAAATATGGTAAGATGGTATTTGATAGATGAAGGCACCAAAAGCTTAAAAGGTAAGTGACACACTGAAGACACAGTTACGGAGTTGTAGATTTTCAGAGCTAGAAAATTATAAGCAAGGATCAAGAATTCAAGTCTTCTGCCTGGAACTGTGTTTCCTTATTACTTTGCTCTTAATAACTGGAGAATGGAAACTGAGAGCTATGAAAAATTTCACCATTTGTGAGGCATGGCAGTGAGTGGACAGAATGCTGCACTGGGGGTCAGGACCCCCAGATCCTGTTTTTCAGCAAAGCACAAAACCTTTCTGGATGTCCTCTGCTTTATTGAAAACAAAGGGATTGGATAAGTGACTTATTTCTTTTATTACCACATTAACAGACATTAATAAAAAAATCTAGTGCCTTGTGAAAATATGGAAGGCAAAATGAATATCATTGGCGCTAGGGCTCTTGGTTTGCTGGGAAAATTCTGGCAGAGATCTTTGGGACACCTCCCACACAGGGCATACTACAAATCATTGCTTTAGGTATCAGCGTGGTGCAGTGGATGAGCTCTGAGGGTCATGGGCAAAGTCAAAGAGGCACAAGGGCTTTTTACCTCAGCTTGATCCTATTAAACCCATTGGAGTATGACTTTGGTCATATAATACAAATGTATTGGCTCTGAGCCCATCAGGGTTCTGTGGCTCTTAACAAGCAGGAGTCAAGCAGGAAATGGGATGGACTTTATTTTATTCAGTCTGTACTAGGGATCTACATAGTCCAGGGCATATGTGACATGAGATTGCTAAAATGCACCTCTGAGGCTCTGCAAAACTGATTTCAGTTCACTTAGTGATGTAGCAAAAAGAGCATGAGCTGAAAATCAGAAGACTTGAACTCCAGTCCTGAACAGGCAGGTCAAGGTTACATTAGAGAATTGGGTAGCATCATAGGGCCTATTTTCTTATTTCTGAAATGAGAGTTCTCAGTAGATAGTTTCTAAGTTTTTTCCTAGTTCTAGCAATCTGAGATTTTTGTATTATTAGAACTTTATGAGACAGGCCATCAGGTTTTTTTGTGGATCAGACTACATCCCAAAGACAAATCAAGCACTATTTTTTATATACCAAACCTTGATGGGGCTTTTGGGGGATTAGAGTTATATATGGGTAGAGCTTGTGAATTTGGCTGCCATTTGAAGCTAGGCTTCCTGATTGCATACTTGGGGATAACATTTAAAGTAAAACAAAAGAGCTGTGGCATCTCTTAATCTTGTAGTTTAATCCTTTACTGAGGATTTACACATGGGAACTTTAAGGTTTTAATTAATATTCAGAATTGACGAAGTGCAGTCATATCCAAAAGCGGTTCAGTAATTTCATGTCTCACGGAAAGTTAAATTGATTAATATCACCGCTTGACCTAGCTTATCCTCCATATGTGGAAGGCATTCTCCATTCCTCCATTGTGTTCTATGGATAATTGACTTTTGTTAAATGTAATCGCCACACTTTTGCTGAAATCCAAAATGAGACAAGTACTCAAATCATGCTTATACAGTCTTTTTCTGAATCTTTTTATTATATAACTTTACATTTATATTTTATATAGTTTTTATTAATTATTTTATGTGATTATCACAATAGCCTTATCTGATAAAAGGAGTTAAAAATGGTGTTTCTAGTTTAAAGAGGAGAAATTGAGGTTCAGGTACCAAGGTCACATGTCTAGGAGTGACCGCACTCCTAATTATTTTTTCCCATGTTTCATTACCAATGAATGGATGGTTTGTTCTGCTGTGCAAAGGGCATCCTTGCTTGAGGCAGGTGGACATTTGTAAGCTCCTCACTAATAGCTGGATGTTGGCTTGTCAGAGGAAATTACTCAGAAAAAACACAATGTGAATGATTAATCTAAATAGTGCTAAAGGATATCAATGATTAAAGGATAGTTTGGAGAAAAATATTTTCTATATTGTCATAAAATTTTTTAAATGTTTTTGATAAGTGTGAAATATGAGAGCAGTGCCTGGGTGAAATAAAGCGAGCCTGTGGAACTGGAAGGTGGACATACCAGAAAGAGAAAAATTTATAAGGAAAATGAGAAGTATCTGGAGCAGAGATAACTAAAGACGTTTAACTGTAGAGCAATTGCATTGCCCATTAGTGTGGTTTATTTTCTCAAAGTTTGAATTTCTCAACTTAAACGTTGAATTCAATGCTGTCCCCTTCATCCTGAGAGGCTATACACTTACTCCATTCATGCCACCTATTCAATTATTTTTGGAACTTCTCTTTTATAATTGCCTTCTGAAATGGACACTTTCTTTCAAATATTCTTAATGGCGTTTTAAATAAAGTGAGAATTATTCAGAGCAATGGAGATGAGTTATTTCTCTCTTTCCATCTTCCTCCCCTGTCTCTCTCCCCTCTCTCAGTATCCTTCCTCCCTCTCTCTTTCTCTTTTCCCTCCCTCCCTTTCTTCCTTCGTTCTCCCTCTCCCTTCTTGCTTGCTTTCTTCTAAAAGGGAGGTGAGACTACATTTTTTGTGTGCCTCATAAACCTTTTCTCAAGACTTCTAGAAATTATTCCAAGCAATGCAGTATAGTAGGAACAACATATTTTCCAAGTTATTATGTTGGGTACTCAAATTTGGTTTGGTTGTTTAAAATATTTTGTTTTATGCTTTTGTAATTATATTCCCTGAAATGAATGATGCAAGACTTTGGTTGGAGTGTGGAAGTCGTTGAAAACTGCAGGAGACATGGGCTTGAGCAAGCATCACCGAGAGAGAGGTGAGGAGCAGTGCAGGGTGTGGAGCAGATGCGTGCCATGTGGAACATTTGGGTTGAATTAGGGATGCTACAGTTTTATCGATTGGAAATGTCCAGAGAGAGCAGTCATGGGAGGCAACCGGAAGCCATAGCCTATGATAACTCTATGAATGAACAGGAGCCATTAAACCCGATGTGCCCTATGAGGATCAACGTGGTATAATAGAGAGGGAATGCCATGGGGCTGGGAATGTGGCTTAAAATGTTGTTTCTTCTTGCAGTTAGCTGTGGAACATTGGACAAACAATTCAACTTGTCTGTGCTCCAGTTTCCTCATCTATGAAGTTGAAATTATGTTTAAATGAGCTTAAGGTTTCTTCAAAGATAAACATTTTATAAGGGATACATGATAAATGTCTTTAAATACTTCAAGAGCTCTCACGTGGAGGAGAACCAGGATCAAGGGCTTGCAGGCAGCAGTAAGATGCTCCCTTGAGGGTGGAAGGTAGAGTAATAAGCTCCGCATTAGTGAGAGTATCCAAGAAGAGCTGAGATGCCCAGTTTTATGATGCTGTAGAGGGGGAGTATGAGCTGCAAGAACTGGTAAGCTAGTCAATTGTGTCAGTTTCTTTGAATTATGAGATTCTGAAAATTTCTCATCTTTGAGATCTTCAGGGTTCTTTATGTTTGCATTTGTGGAGCTACACAAGACCAGAGAATGAGAGGCTTAAAAATCCCAGGCAGCCCTAGAAGTGAGAAGCAGTCCGTGGGAGTTTGGCTCATGATGCCTAGTCATACTTATCATTGCCTAAAGGATGTGCATCCTACCAACTTTGTTGCTTAACCTAATGTTACCTGGAAGAGTCAAAGAAGAGTCTCACAGTTTCATGAATGAGAAGACATAAAAGAAGAATCTTTAAGCTGCCTCCTGATGCTTTCTTCTTCTTCTTAAAGGAGAACTCTCCTTTAATATAGTGTTAGGAAATCATTGTTGGTCACATGTCAGCCCTTCAGAACCTTCAGGGCAATGATGAGATATCCCTTTAGCTTCTTAGCAGAGACACATCTCACAGTAGCATCAGGCCCAAGGCTCCCGAACAGCATGTCTTGTGGACACAGAGCTAATCAGTATTGATTCCTGGGGCCATTATGGTAAAGCGACATTAATTACCATCAACAGTTGCACTAATTTGGTTGTAATGAGCACGCCTGTGGGAATTCCCAACGAGGGAGATCTTCATTAGATCAGAGCGGCCGAAGGGTAGATGGGGTGAGCGGGAGGTGCAGGTGTTATGGAGGAAGACACTGTCATTGGTCTGACTCTAGTTATTTCCAGAGTTTCTGCTAGTTTATGAGCTTATATCTAGACCTCTCTGCGAAATGTCTCTCCCTCGTTCTCCCTCTCCCCCCATATTTTCTATTCACTGTACACAGGACAATAACCCTGGTTTCCAGAATGCATCTTGTGAAACCAGATCCCTGACAACTGGACTCATCTTGCACCTCTTAGAAGTATGGGCTGGACCGGATCTTAGCAAGAGAGTAAAGGCCTGTGCATGTCTCTGGGAGGGGGAGAGATCCGCAGCTCCAGTACGCCACCTTTCTTAGCAGACGGTTGTCTTGGTACACTCCCACTTTCTTTCCTAGTTTCTATCACCTCTGCTCTTTTATCCACCACTCTAAAACAAATTGTTAACACAGTGAGGGTTTACTATGCACCAGCCCCATGGCAAGTTATCTCATTTAATCCATATAAGCCTAATAAAGTAGGTTTCTTTATGAGTCCATTTTTTTTGTAGATAGAGAAAGAGAGTGATGTTCTAAAGGCTAATTTGCTCAGTCATAACTATAGACTAAACTCAAACTTGGTGCCCTATTTTAAATTATTATATTATGTTCTCGTATTATCCCTGTTATGTGGGAGCTTGATGGCTCTACTGAGTAATCAAATGGGAGCTTGAGGAGCACCACGTTTCGCATGGTGTTTGTGTATCTATCTGTGTGTCTACTTTCTCTCTGTCTCCCTAGCTATCTTGTTCTGGACATACCTTCTTCATGCTTTTAACCTTCCTTTTATTTTATCTTCACAGGTATCTGATCAATGTCACTTTTGAGGGGAGGAATCTGTCCTTCAGCGAAGATGGCTACCAGATGCACCCAAAACTGGTGATAATCCTTCTGAACAAGGAGAGGAAGTGGGAGAGGGTAGGACATGTTTTTGGCAATTCTTGAGCACACTGGAGGGGTAGGGGTGTCAAATTTGGCAATACGTGAACTGAAAACAGTTTCTTGCTTGTGGTCTCTGAGGGTGGGGAGCAAGAAGTCAATACTTTGAGAACATAGGAGAAGCCATTTCTCAAACTTCTATCTTCATTTTCTTGCTATGCCGGTTAATCAAGAGATTATTTTCTTATGTATTGCCATTTTATTGGTTATGGTGTTGTCTGAATCGTAACTTTGTTTTAATGGAAGACCACACAAGTACAACGTAACACAATTTGGTGAAGAAAGTATCAGTGGAACGATTTAGAAGTTGTGTCCTACATGGTATACAGAGGGGGCCTAACTTATGAGCAGGCAGGTGTGGATTTGCTGTGATTAGAGGCTTGTCATGCCAGGCTCTTCTCAGGATCTCTCCCACGGCCAGCTGATCACAGCATCTGAAATGCTGCCATTAGAAATTAATTTCTGTCGGTGCCCTACTGCCTAGGTTTAATTCCCAGTTCCCCTACTCACTAACTGGTCTACCTAGGACCCTGTACAGATCTCTTAACTACCTGTGCCTCCAGTTCCTCATCTGTAAAATGAGAATAATAATAGCAACAATATCACAGGGTTGCTATGAAGATTACATATATTATTATATGCAAAAAACTTAAAAAGGTACCTGGCACATGGTAAGCACTCCATAGGTATTAGCTTTTATTATTGGCCTGGATCCCTAATTAAATACAAATGTTGCTGAGAATAATACCATCGCTGGTATTTCTCAGTGTGTTCTGTGGGGCACTGGCCCTTTGAGATGCTTTGCTAAAAAATGGTTCTGCAGATAAATAAGGTTAGGAGATGCTACCTACTCTTTCTCATTCAGAGAGATTCTCAGAACTTATTAGCATTTGAAGATTCAGAGGTATCTTATATCAAAGGAACATTTAATCTTATTCAATTTAGCAATTCCCAAAATTATTTTAATGTAGCACCTCTTTGTTTCTGAAATTCATATTCTGTGAAACACATCGGGAAACATTGATTTAAGGCAATTTCTACCAACTCCATGGGCCAACTGGCTGAGAACAGGCTTTCAGATGTCAGCATGACTCTGACTAGGTTGGAAACCAAGCTATGTATTTCTAGAGAGAGTAGCCAGAAAACAGAGGCCAAAGATAAACTTGAAATTCACAGTCTTGCCACAGAGAACCCTGGACATGTAGTATGTGACTGCTCACCTGTGGAACTGCGCCTATGTGGCTTGGCTAGTGGAACCTAGGACCTTATTCTTGAAAGACATCCACCTATCATGTTGTTCCTCATTTCAGGGCACAGTACAGGGCTTGCACCATGCCTGGCGTTCTTGATTAAAGTTGCCCTCCTTCCTCTACTCAGAGAATTTCTGAACATCACTTGTTCAGAAATGGTTGTTCACTTGGGTCAGCTCTACATCCCAACCAAGTGGCACTTTGCTGCTGTAGAGACAAAATAATTTAAGACATGAGCTGGGACCCTCACATATAACAGGCACTTCTGCGTATATCCAGAAGAGGAGTTATTAATAACTGAGGCCTCATGTGTGGATCAGAAGATGTCCAGCTGGCATAGCTTTTGTGCAGTAGACTCATGATTACCATCTCAGGTATGGGGCATCTCAAACTGTCCTTTCTTAAAAAGACACCACATACTGTCACTTGTGCTGTCACTTTTCTTCCTTAGGCTGGAATCTGAGGCCTGTGGTCCCCACTCCTTTTCAAAACTAGATCCTCCTCCCTGGAATTTGGATCCCCTCTCTCCTTATCAATTCTACCTTTATCCGAACTCTTGAATTTATTCCTTACCTTTTATATGACCGAGGAACAATGTGATATGCCTCCCTGGCCTTGATACCTACCTTTGTCCTTTCACATTTGTCCTAAACATGGCTACAGAACAGGCTTCATAAGGCGCAATTCTGATTTCATTCTTTTTCTGCCACAAACCCACTCAAAGCTTCTGTGGTATATGGATTGGCTTCAGACTTTATCTATTCTTGCATTCAAGGCTCTGATCTACCTTCTAACTCCTGTCATTCTCTTCTTAATTTCCTGTCTCCCCATTAAGCTATATTGGACTCCTCCCTGTTCTGAGAGTGTGAGCCTGTACATGCAGCATGTCATGAGGTTCCTTTTTTCCTGGGATGAATTGTACACTTATACAAATCATAACCGTCCTTTGAAACCCAATTAAAAGGTGGCTGTCTCCTTCCCTGATGTTTGACTGAGATTTACTCTCTCACTCCCTTGTCCCCCACAGCTTTTGTCCCTACCTCTGTTGTAGCACTCATCCCATCTGCCATGGTAGAGCTGTGTGTGTGCATGCCTCCAGAGAACAGAGGCTGTGTCGTTTATTGTTGTGTCCTCACAGTGACCTGGAGGAGTGTGTTGCATAGAGCAGTTCAATAAATATGTGTCGAATAAGTGAGAACCATTACATAATACAAGAGTCTAAAATCCATCATTAAGAATCCAAGTTTATGCTGTTATCCCTGATACAGTAGCTGTTCTTTTCTTTCTTTTTTTTTTCTGGTGGGGAGAAAATAAGATCTTTATGTAGGTTGAAATTTCTAATATACTAAGGGAACTTAATTATTTAAAGAAATTATGTGGTTACTTATTTTGCAAAGCACTTTGGGAAGGGCTGAAATCATAGAATAGAACGTTTTCATGCTGACCTGGTTAAATCAGGAAGCTCTGCTGAAGCGAGATCTCTGGTGCTCACTGAGTCCACCGAGAGCACAGGTCCCAGACTTGGAAGCCCTGGCTAGGGCTCACCTGTGGGCAGGAAGGGGTGGCAGGAGCCAGGCACAGCTCCAGGGCATGTCTTAAAGGTGGTGAAATTGCACTGTGGGGGGGGGGGGTTATACCTTTTCTTCCACTGTTGCCCTGGCCCCCAGCGCTCTTTTGCATTCTCAGGGTTCCCAATACCAGTCCAGAAGGCACCCCTGTGCCCAGGGAAGATATAGTGCCTTTGGACTCCAGAGAGGCAGGTGCCAGGACAGGATTGTACAGTGAGGAAATGGGCACTGGGAAGATAACTTGGGGTGGTGAACAGACTATATGGTGTACAGATGACGTGTTGTGGAATTGTGCACCTGAAACATGTATAATTTTGTTAACCAGTGTCACCCAAAAAATTCAATGAAAAGGAAAAAAAAAGAAGATAGGCAGGGAAGGAATCTGGATTTCTAGAAGAAACACAAGCTGAGAGACTGGACTCTCAGTCATGCTAACTAGCTGTGTGTCTGCTCTTTTCAGTTTTCTAGATTGTCCTTTTTTTGTGTCTAAAATCATGGCATAAGAGTAAGACCTTTTATAGTGTCCTTTCCAGCTCTCACTGCTGGGATTACAAATTCACATTGTAAATAAGTGGGTGCTTGGAATGAAAACGGGATGAGAGCTGCAGCATACAGAGGAAACCAGAGTTTGTTTTCGAGGACGGTAGCTCCCAGGGCATGTTTGTCATTCTCGCCATTCAGGTGACTGCTCCCTTCTCAGAAGGCCCCCTGTTGACCGGAGATAGAGTAGCCACCCAGTCCCTCTCTCACAACAGTCTATTTTGATTTTCTTCAACATACTCATTATCTGATGTTTTGCTTACGCGCCTGCTTGTTTGTTTATTGCTTGTCTCTTCACACCAGGACGAACACTCCATGGGAACAAGGACCTTGTTCCTGCTTTCTGTTGTTCTTACACTTGAGAAGAGTGTACACTCAAACGATGATTGTTCCATAAATGAGGAACCCACATGCTTAGCAGATTTAGCACGTCGAGCAGCTACCTCACTTCTACCTGAAAGTCTCCCCTGTGGCCAGCGTGGCTTACTGAAGGGGCGTGAGAGCAGGTGCAACTCCTGCCTTTGGCGGGAGCCCCCCGAAAGCCGCAAGGAACGTGCGGACAGCCCTCCGTGGGGCCCCATTCCCGGGGGGTTGTGCTGAAACAGCCTTCACGAGCAGGTTGAGGAAGACTCGTCAAGTTGTTGGTGTGAACCATGTGATGGGATTTCACAGTATTCCTTCTGGATTTTCAAAAGCAGTTTCAAAGCTGCTAATGTGGTTTCTTTCCAACGAATTGGAGTCCAGGCAACATAGTCTATGGGACTGAGCGTGGTTTGGGAAATCAGAAAGAGCCGAGTTCGTGTTGTCATTTGTCAGTCGTGTAAACTGAGTGACTGATATCACCTGAGCCTATTTCCATTTTGTAAAATAGGGTTTTACATATGACTGTTATGAAGATTAAAGGAGATTTTATAGTAAAACGACAGTTAAGAGTACCTAAAATGCAGCCAATATCCAGCAAATATCAATTGGTAGTCCCCACCTTACTTGTGTAATCTTTAAGGTAATATTTGCACATAGTATAAAGTTAAATGGTATAAAAAATTCAAATGGTAAAAAGAACGCTTCTTATCAGCTGCGCTCCTTTGTTCCTCCAGGTCCCTCCCCAGAGCAGTCATTATTTCCAGTGCCTTATGTATTTGCTCTGAAAATACTCCAAGCATATACAGATTTTATATGTAACTCATTATCCTCCTTTTTTAAAACAAGTAGAATGTGCTCTTGTGAACCTTTAATGGGCTGCTGGGTAAGTAGCCACTAAGGAGGCATGGGGGTGGGGCTGGAATAGCAAACAGATCTCTAGGTCAGAGTTATACTCACAGAAAGCCAAGCACATCTCTCTGGTATGTAGGAATGTAGAGAAGAACATTTAAAAAGGAAACAGGGACACACACACACACACACACACTCACACACACACACACACACGCAGGAATAGCATAGTGAGTTGGAATGGTGAAAAATAATTGTGTGCCAGGCAGGTTCATTTGTAAGTGGAGGACAGCTGCATAAACTTGCATTAAAAATAGTCTGGCACAGAGAAGCAGCTCCAACAAGCATTCACGCTTCTGTCTTTATCAGAGCCTCTCATGATTTGCTTCATTGCTACTGCTCCCTGCTTCCATTTAATCGTTCCTAAAATGGGGATAATAAAAATGAAATGCAGTGGGGCTGTGTTCTGAGTAATGACTTCAAGAAATGATGATGGTGCATTTTGAGGCTCTAAGATGTAAACAGGCCTTAAAGGGGACTGGCCGGGGCAGGATCACAGAAGGATATGCATGGCCTGCATCTTTGCTTGTTCTCTCCGCAAAGAGGCAAGACGTGTGTTTTATGAGACCACTCCCTCTTCCCTGCCTCACCTACCAGAAGATGGTTCTCCTTATGCAGACTATGTTTGGGTTATTATTTGGGTTCCCCAAGCCCCAGTTATCATTTTAGGCTAGCAATATCTAGGAGACTGCACTAACTCCAGGTACAAATGCTCTGTGACACCAGCACCTAAGGACTAGAATGATCTATTTGGTGGTAATACAACAGAAGTCAATGACTACTATGAAATACTCCACTTGAAAGCTGTTGACTGACAAAATAAAACAGCCTCTCTATCTGCTCACATGCATGCAAGCACACACACAGACTGATAGACTGTTCATGAACACAGGAACCACATCTGTTTGGCTTTCCCCTGCGTATCTGTGCCCAGGACATTGTGAGACTGTAAAGTAGGCCAGTACGTGTTTGGCGATGGCCCCAACGCACCTGTGCAAACCCTGTTTCACTTCCCAGCCTCAGAGATGAGGCCAGGGAGTGTCATTGCTCTCTCCAGACTCCACAGAGGGGGTCTGAGGAGGTGAAACAGAGGCTCCTCACATCAGGGGTGTTTGTTGTGGATCTGCTGGTACTGCCATTGGACAACATGCTGTTTTTGCTGATTTAGAACTGAGTGTTAACAGGCATCACTGAGTTAAGGGATTAGAAAACAGGACCTATGGAGAAAGGCTGTGGGAATTGGAGTCGTTAAGGGGAAGAAGAAAAGGCAATGAGGTGATGACTTACTCTCTTTAAATGTATGAACAATTATTGTTCCAAATATGGGACCAGCTATTCCCTTTCTCCTCTGAGGCAGAACCAGAGTAAGTAGGCTTAAGACCAAGCAGAGAGGATTAATATTAGATATAGAAAGAATTTCGTAATAGAAGGTTTGAGTGTCAGAACCTTCAACAGCACGAGGGGATGGCATTGGAAGTCCTAACCATTGTGCATGTTCTCATCCCTCTGTAATGTGCAGTCCTGTCCGAAAACCACTGCTTGAACTGCACGTGGCATGGAGAGTTTTCCTTCCTCCCTTCCCTTCCCTTTCCTCCCACACGCAATCACTGAGCACCTACCACGAGCCAAGCATTGTTGCCACCAGATTAATACTGTAGTTTTTCTAGTGTCTGGGGGCAGAGGGTGGGAGTATATTGCAAGAAGAAAAGTGCTTATTGTGACACTTGAAATTTCTATAACCTAAGTTGATTTTTAAATTTTATTATTGGATGTGGAATAATAATTGGTTGGATCTTTCATATTGCTTAGTTAATAAAGATTCTGCTAATAAATATTTTCTTTATGACAGTGACTTACAGACAGGGCTACTGGATTACATATTTTTGGCTGTCTGCCCGAGCTGTGGTTATGATAGACTCTCATATCCAAGTGTTCCCTTCTTCTTGTTCCCTGAGCTCCAAGAGCCAAGCCCATCCTCTTTGCCTACACTGATTTTGGGGTTCCAGAAAGAAACCGTTGAGGACCAACCCCTGGGAGCAGGAGGTGTGCCCTTAACCCACAACCTCTCAACACCGCTATTAGACTTCTATCCCACAAAGTGCAGCTTCTATCTCCATGCGTGTTTGTAAAATGATTCGAAGAGCAGGATGTGATAAGGGAATAGATTTCAGAAATGTCATTTAGGAAAAAGGGTTGTCTTCTTGTGCTTGTCATCAGCCACTGAATGGAAGGACAAAACAACAAGGTAATATTGGTTGACTTTAATTTTGAAACCCGCACGTGCTAATGGGGAGGAAAAGCAGAACTCAGTGCAGACACAGAAGTGCTGGCGTAATGAAACACGATAAAGAGGAAAGTGTCTCCAGAGCAAAAGAGAGCCTTCATCCATCCCGTTCACATTTTCTTGAGACTTTTTATTTCGTGACAGTTATTTTTGATTGGCTCCTGAGTCCTCTGAACTACCTTTCTAATTCCTAGGTTATAATATGTTTTCAGTAGCGCTGTTGAAATAAATAGGAACGTAGAGGTTGGATGACTCTTTGTTAATATACAGGTTAAAACATATTTATGATTTTCTTATTATCATGTAAAGGTAATTGATGCTTATTAAAGATCTTATGAGGGAGAAAATAAAATTTACCCGTATACACACCTACAAAGAATTAACATTTACCTTTATTCTATTTCTTACCAGTGATTTTTCTCTGTGCATGTTGTGTTTATGTGTGAGTACAATGGGATGCAGTAGAACTGGGAACATAATACAGGGTGGGGCAAAAGTAGGTTTACAGTTGTGAGTTCATGAAACACAGAGTTTATTCTAGCACTACTATTTATTAATTATTGTATTATTTGTCATACAAACAACTATAAACCCACTTTTGCCCTGCCCTGTATGTGAAGTATGCCATCTGCTTTTTTCTCTTACAGTGATATTATAGACATTTTCCTATTTTATTAATATTATCCAAAAGCATGAAACTTAATGACTAATAGTCCATTATTAGGATGTATTATGCTTCTTTAAACTGATCCCTCATAATTGGACATTCATATGTGCATTAAGTAGAGACTCTGGTTCTCATATGAAACTAATTTTAGAGTTTTTGATGGTTCAACTTTGATGCCATAAGACTGCTTTTCAAGGCAACAAGGCTTAGCCACTTTTTTGTCATCTAATATCCCTTAATGTTAAAAGTGACATCCCTTAACTGGAGAATTGCTTGTGTTATATTACATCAATAACAACCAGTAGACACATACGTGGTTGACAGGAAGGCTCTCCTTTGCGATACCCAATCTTTACAGAGCCACAGAGGGTTTTCTCTTTTTGGTCTTCTGATTGAATGTGCTGTCCTCTAACTTTGCTGATAACAGTATTTTTTCTTAGGTAGTTACATCACAGAGAATGGGATTGGCTATGTGTTCTGTGTCTGCGATTCTCATCATACTGGGATTCTTTTCTTGAGGTTTGGAGGCTTGCAAATTTCAGGCCCATGTTCCCAAGAAACTAGTAGGGCTTATGCTTGGCGTGACATTCTCTCTAGTGCTCTTCTATTCTTTCTGCCACAAGTGACCCAGGGAGGAGGGAGAGCAACCCTCTTCTTTTACCAGTGGGAACAGCACCTGGCTACCTCATGTACCCACAGGCTGATGTACCTGAAGACTGGCTGGGACATTACCAAAGGGCACTACTGTTTTCATACGTTTATGTTGACCCCATCAAACAAACTAATTTCTGCATGTATTAATAGCATATTGACTTCTTCTGAGATCTGAAGTTTTACATTAAAGAATAATATCTGAATGTCATTCATATATAAGCAAGCCTCTATTGACTTAGCACCAGGAGATTTTCTGTTGTGAGTTTTGCCTACAGTATTGATGAATTTGTACTAGCCCACACAGAGTCTCTCCCCATAATCCCTATTTATGAGAGCTGGCCAGGAACAGGGTAAAAGTAATTCATGTACACAGGGAGAGAGGCTCTGATCTTGGCATGTTAACTCTGCTAATAAGCCTGCAGTGCAAAGGTTTGAAAGGAAGTATTGGCCCCTTAAGAAAATAAATTGTCTTAAAGAATTAAAACTATTAATAAAAAACATGGATACAAATCTCTCACAATAGCCATAGAACTCAGATTATTTGGGGTTATTTTATTATTGATATTTTCTCTGTTATAATTAGTTCTGCTCATAATTTTGTGAACATTTTAGTGTACATATATGAGACAGAGCCAGAGAGAGAATCTTGAGATGGCTTGGAAGCTCACGCGATGCTCGTGTGACCCAGAATCCAGGTATTTGCTGCCCACGAAGATGTTCCACTGATGGTTCTATAGGCATTCCAGGCCATATCTGTCAGCTGAATGTTCTGAAAGTTTAAACTTAAAGTGAATCTGTGCCAGGGGAATGGTGAGGGGGAAAGTGTGGTTCTGGGGAGGCACATAAAGAGGAGATGGGCACACGTAGGAGGCAGTGGCCAGGGAGAGTGAGAGGCATCGAAGAAAACCATGCTTTGCTGCCATGCTTCCCCAGTGCACAGCATTCCCTGTTCACACCAAACTCCTCCAGAGATCCTTTCACATCCTTCTACTTCGAGGGTGAATGGTGCCTTCTAAGACCATCATCTTTGGCTAGTCTTGTAATAATATGTGCCATTTTTCTTCACTCATCCCGTAGGGAAGGGAGCTCTCAGGGAAAGGAACAGAATACCAACTCTCAGGTAGAATTTCTGGTGGACATTTAAGCCACCTCAGCAGTCTCTTCATAGAATAGCGAAAAATGTATATTTTCCCAAAAGGAGCTGGGAAACACCTGCAATTTCTAAAACAGTCTAGCCTTGGATTAAGGGATCTTGGGAAGATTTGTCCATTAGCATATATGGTACTTATATAACACCTTATTAGCAACATGGATTATGAAGAACTTTAGCATACACATATGCTACCATAGCGTATCACATATGCTATCTTCTTTCTATCACTGGGTAATACTTATACAAAAAATAAACTAAGGCTCAGAGAGGTCCTGTTATTTGCTAAAATTCACTCAGTTGAGGAGTGGCTGAACTGGGTGTAGTCATTTATGTCTAGCTCCATTCAAGTCCAGCATACTTTGCGCCTTAACACACAGAGTATGCCAGCACACCTGGACTAAGAGACTCCGAGTACAGCAGTATCAGAGGGGATTAGTTTGTAGATTAGAAGACATCACATACCATGAAGACATGTGGGCTCTATTACTTAAGAGTTTTTAAGCTTTGTATTAAAACATGGTCCTGCAAGGGGCAAGGGAAGTAGTTAGCCCATACTGTTACTGGCTGCTTCAGTGTAACATTTTCCTGAGATTAACAAAAATGAAAAATGAAGGAGGGAGGGAAGGTGGGAGAGAGGCAAGAAAGATAGACAACCTAAAAGTATTTCTGCATCCCTACATCCCTATATCTTCTCACTACATTTTATCAAACACACACATGCACACACACCCTCTCTTTTCAATTGAGAACATCTTTCAATAACAAAGGCCGTAACTACCTGCAGAAACAGTGTCTAGGTCCTGAGTTTCTAGAGAGGTTTCTCTAGGAAAGAGTTATCTTCTGCCTTAAAGCTCTTCTAAAATGCAGCCACCATGGCGGTGCACAGTGGCCACACAGCCACACGGACCAAGACCACTGCTGGAGGTGCAGGGGAGTGTGGCAGCACCAGGGGGAGTATAAGATAGCCCACCTACAGAACAGTTGTTAAATCTTCGTAGAAGAGCAATGTGAAGTCTTAACTTTGCTTTTCAGGAAACCAAGTATTTTGTGAACTCAACTAGTTAGAGAGGAGTTTTGGGAATCTCATAAAACAAATGAAGTTCATTTATATATGAACTTATAAGTTCTGGTGTGTGTGTGTGTGTGTGATAGAAAGTAAGAGCAAAACTCAGAGAATAAGTACAATGATCCTCTGGGATTCTCATTGCCACATCCATGTTTCCCCAAGTGTGATCGTGGGTTTCACTGTGGCAGATGAGTTAATTTAAGAAGGTTGAGTATTTTTTATTTAAATAACCATCTATTTATTTTGATACTTATTTTGTCTTTGGTGAGTGACATTAGTCTCACATTTAAAGTAATGACATGAATTTTTTAATAAATGCATTTTTACAGTGACGGTTTTTTCATATATTAACTTAAAAATAGTATAGGTGGTACACAGGTATGGCAAATGTTGTTAAGTGTGGCACTTGAATGAGTGAAATTTGGGAAATGCTTCCACAGGGCAAAGTGTGCTTCCAGCCGTGGCTCTCAAGTCACAGCACCCAAACCCGCCCCTGCCTCTTTTCCACCTTCGTTTCTGCATTTAGCCTGACATGCCAGCGTGATTGCAGCTACCCTTCTCTAATGCCTCTTGTATGTTCATGCCTGCATGCCGTGGCTTATGCTCTCCCGGTTGTTGAACTTGTTTCTTGAGGCTTAGTTTAAAAGCCAGGAGGTTTCATATCTTACTTAACACAGTGATTTATCTGGAGAAGTATAAATAGATGTTGCTTTCCCTTCAGTGCCACAGTTTTCTCATCTGAAAATAGGAAGAATAAGTACGTACCTCAAACTGTTGCTATAAGTATCAAATAAGTTTTAATGCATGTAAAACTCTTAGCACAACATGTAGCATGTAGCAAGTAGCAAGTGTTACGAAGTTGTCCAGTTAGCTCACTTGAACCAATGGTAATGCAATTGAAATCGTGTTCAGAAATAAGAAAGTGGAGGAAAGTGACCACACAAGAGAAGAGGCTTGGATTTTGGCCTCAGTTGCTAAATGGAAGAAGCTGTGAGACAGCAAATAGAATGCTTGATGTGCTTGGTGAGAAACTGGCAATGAGCAAGCTTTTTTTTTTTTTTATTTTTGAACAAGTTTTTGCACAGGGATTTAAAAAAAATTAAGTCTTAATAAGAAAATAGTGGCAAAGTCTACAATAGCACAGTAGTCTGTGCTTGGGCTCATCACCCAGAAATCAGGGAATTAGAAACCTCAACTAAGGTTAGGAAGTCGCAGGTTCTCAGTAACCATTCAATAACAACCAAACACACAGTAAGCAATAATGACAGTTTATGAAAACTTATAGTGTATCCCTGTGCCATTTGACCTCCTTGGGTTTGTTCCACTGTAATAAACCACAACTTTGTGGTTGAAAATAAAGAACTGCCAATATCCCCTTTATGGCTTCCTTTTTGTGTGGTGGGGAGGTTGGCCCACAACCATTAAAGGGATTCCTCCCATGAGGGAAAGTGATTTATGTCAAAAAATGTCACAGTCAGGCTGCCTGGTGAGATGGAGAGTAAATGACAGTAACAAATGACACCCGATAGTGTTTTCCAGCTTCTACAGTGATCCTCAAAGTGTGACCCCTGGATGAGCAGCATCAGCATCACCTGGAAATTTATATGGAAAGTCAGTTCTCCGGCCCCACCCCAGAAGCTCTAGGGTTGAGGGCCAGCAGTCTGAGTTTTGACCTATAAAGTGCAGGGATGGTTTATCACAGTCATTTCCTTTTCACGAGGAGAGAAGTATCTCTTTAATGGATATTTAAGACTGCCACTCTGTCATTGTTCTCTGTTCTCATTTTATTTTCTGGCCATTAACTTCCAAATAAAACTGCATATTTATCCCTCCATAAAGTAGAGGACAGAACCAGAAGTCCAGCAAGAAAGAGTTAAAGCCTGTCCCACTCGCTGCAGTAGATTCTGAATTACCTGTGGTCTTCAGCAACTGCTGTAGGACCTCCTTGATATTAGGCTCACTGGCTTCGTTCGTTCAGCAAATCTCTGCTGAGTCCCTGTAAGTGCTAGACACTGTTCTGAGTGCTGGAGAAACTGTACTGAATAAGACCAACAAGCCTCCTGCTCTCAAGGAGTTTGTGCCTTGGTGAGGAGAGTTAGACAACAAACATATCAATAGATAATAAATACGATAATTTCAGGTGGCCCCAGGTGCTGCTGTGGTGGTGAGAGGGGCTACAACAGCTCCCCACCAGGGGTGCCAGCCCCACAGAGGCTTTGAAAATGGCTCCATTATTTTAAATAAACTGCGGTTAAATGTCTAAGGAGTTTGTCTAATGGCTGCTGTTAGAATTTTAACTAGTAACTTATTTATAGTAAAAAAAAATTTCAAATTATTCCCATTGGTTATCTGCTTAAACTTTATATAAATACTGTCCATATAAACTTTATATAGAGACTACAGACCCACTTCTGAGCCACAGGAGAAATGTGTGTATATTTCATCTTCCCTTTTTCCCATTTATACTGTTTTAGAACATAGAAAAGTGAATTTTTCTAGTTTGACACATCAGGCTATTAACCTTGCAATATTTATATTTAATTCTCCCCCCCCAAATCAAGAAGCACTAACTTTCATTATTTAATTAGGAACTAAGTGCATTTTGTGAGTTACCTACTCTAACTTGATGTTTTAAGTGAGCATGGCATGATTTTGTAACAAGTGTGGCGACCCTTTCCTTCTCCAGATATCTCCACGTGACCCTGGAGTCACAATGTGGGGGCCTGGTCAAGATGTTTAGGAAAGGTCATAAACTGGCGGTCCTCGAATCGGACCTGGGATCCCAGGTCCTTTTGGATCCCAGGCATGTTCTGTGTAGCCTCAGAGAGATGCGTTGAAGATTAAAGCCTTTTTCAGTACTGAAAAATTCAGAGATTGCACTAGAATTGGACATTTCTGGATTTCCTGAAAACCAAGAGAGTGGCAACAATACTGGGTCACATTCTGCTGGGGCCGAGGGGAGGGGTAGTAGCACCTTCCTTGGATGGAGTGCATGCTCTGCTCACCCCAGCCCCTCGGTGTCCCGTCCCTTTTATTAATTATCTACCTCGTTCCTGTAGGCATTGGAGCTTGCAACTCCAAGAATAATGGCGAGTTCAGAAAGATTCAGTCCCTGCTTAAAATCTAAAATGTATACTTTGGAGTTGAGTACATTCAAGTATAGGGAGCTGGGTATTTATGGGGCAGACACAGCCTTTGGATTGCTCGCTGCAGTTCACCTTGGAGCCTCTAGGAGACAGCTGAGAATTTTGTGCTGTCTTAATGCATCAGGAGGACACAGGGAAATCAGATCCGTATCGTGCTGAATCCCCAAATTTGCCTTAGAATGGTGGAAGGCAAAAGACACTACCTGTCAAAGGGCTTGCTGTCTGTCAGACAGTGAAATACAGAAATATAAACGTTCAGTGCCTTAACAGGTCTTAGGCATATAGAGGGTGTGAATTTGTCTTTTTTCTTGGCAAAGTAACAAATTATTTTGTAGTAGAGGAATAGCTTGGGAAGGCTTCATAGCTGTGACCTTTCAAGGGGAATTCGAGGGAGCCTGGCAAAGAAAGGAAGGCTTCATAAGACAAAAAGCTCAGCCAAGAGACCAGGAAAATGAAGGAAAGGGGGGTGGGCAAATGAAAGGAAAAAGAGGTTGAACAAGAAAAACTGAAATTAGAATTGAAGGCAGAGCAAATGTCACATTTGAAGAACAGAAAACTGCTAACAGCCATTAGAGAATGATGGGGTCGGAGTGGAGAGAGAGAGCAAGGGGACCTCAGTTGCATGCCTCTGATTAAACTAAAGGAAAGAGAAAGAAAGGGAAAATGCAGGGTCAGAAAGAGGGGAGGTTGAAGTTGTCTGGGCAGGAGAAGAGCCACACCCAGGTGAGATTTGGAGCATTCAGGATAGAAGGAAAGGAGGGTTAATGATGCAGGTAATGGTGTGTGTGTCTTTGTCTTTGTGCAAGTGCTAATAAGGGTGTAAGGGGATGCTTGGTCTCTTTCCGTTCCGGAGACGTGGCATTTTTGATCCCCCCACCCAACTCCAGAAGTGGGAAGCACTCCATCTCAGAATGGAACTTCCCATTTGCACAGAACTACTGTGAGTATATAGCATTTTATTCTACTCTGTGAAGCTCAGATAAACCTATTGGCATTTCTGCTTTTCACATGAAAGCATAACCTCAAAGTCCACCAGACGAAGGCATTGCTTTTGTTTCCTGTATCTAGAATCATCACATCTTTTATCAGACAGCTTGAGTTCAGTTCAAGAAACACATACTGATAGGCTTCTGGATGCAGGACCCTGTGCTAAGAGGAAATAAAGGTACACACACACCCTGCTCTCAAGAAATGTGCCCCCTTAAGTTCACAGGTGGGATACAGGGAAGACTCTGGTTGTGGTGGCCAGCCACCACGATGACCCCCAAAGGGTCTGCACCTCCATCTTTATTCTCCAGATGAATTACTGTATACTTAAAATCCTGTACTTAAGTGTAAGATCTCAGAGGAGGAAAATGCCTTAAAGGGTGGTTTTAAATGTATCACACACAAAATTATGAGGACCTCTTTTTCTGAACCAGAGGACTGCTGAGTCTTGAGTGATAAACCTCTTTTATGTAGTAGTATTTTTCATTGTGTCTGATTCCAAAAGTATAATAATTTTTCATTAAGGAAAAGCTAATAAATAGAGAATGTCATAAAGAAGAAAATAAAATTTACCTCAAATCCTACCACCCCGAGATGATTTCTGTTTATATTTGGCCTCCATCATTCCAATCTTTTTTCCTCTCTGGTCCTATCTATTATAAATGCGCTTTATAAATATGAAGACATACTTTATAAAATTGAGATGGTATTATATATACTGTTTTCTAATCTACCTTTTCCTTTAACAGTATATTGTGGATGCTAGATTTTAAATACACATAATTAAAAAATAAAAAATATACCATGAAATATTTATCCATTTATCATGTTATCTCTTTCCATTCATCTCCCTGTCACATAATGTTTCATGCTATATATTATTGTATTGTTTAGAAACTGTGTATGTGTGTATGTATGTTAGGAAATTCCTCACCCAGCCCCCACCCTGCTGCACAAGGTACAGAATCTTGGCCGTGGCTCATTGTCTGCGTGTGTTGACAACAGGAGGAGGAAGGTCTGCCGTTGTGGGCGTTTGCCCTCTGTGTCCTTCACTTCCCGGAGGACTGCTGGAGGGGGAGCAAACGCCAACAGGTGTTTTGGAGAATGCCAGGACACCTGCCTGTGTTGGCTCTTCCCCTATCGCTGAACATGAACTCTGCCCCTTTCTAAGCAAGCGCAGCTCCCTGGGGCCTGACGTCATAGTTGCAAATCTGTCTCTGGGTGCTCTTTCCTAAATGCCTTTTAAACGTGCTCAATAATAGATGAGCACCTGGGCTCCTCTTCACGAAAGAGAGCTCAGGCAGCTTTTAGAACACGAAAAGGCTATTTGGACCTTTAGAGCTAATTCTTGGAACATCCCCAGTTCCCCAGGACACCATTTAATAACAGCTCGCTCCAGGACAGCAAGTGGTGTTCCTGGGTCTTATTGCTCCATTTCCTCTTTGGGTTGCTTTTTCAATCCTGGGCTCCATTTTCACTGAATCTTTGTAACCGCTGTGCTGGCAGGGATGTTCCCAATCCCCTTCTCTGCTCTCTGTCCTGCCTCTCCTCGCTGCTGCGTGACTCAAACAGGATGCCCACATTCAACTTGGTTCTAGTGCTGGAGAAATAGGGAGTCCACTCAAGTGTTGGCTCTGCCATCAATCTACGGGGTGACCTTGGGCAAGTCACGTAATACCCCTGGGTACCAGTATTTAATTTATATACATATATCAAGAGAATCAATTTAAATCTTTAAGGTCCCTTCTAGTTTAGACTATCTGTGGTTGCAAGTGCACTTTTGGATTTTCTACACTATTCTGACTGTGGTATATTTTTAGTGACAACTATTTATTCATTAATTAGTTATAAGAATTGCTTATCTTTTAGAACTTCATTTCATAGATGGGGCAGCTCAGTCACTTGGCTCCACGGGCTTTGGTAGCAGCCGCCTTCCAGGACGGGGGCTAGGAAGGAAGATTGAATTTTTCCACTGTCATGCTTCTGTTGCCTTTTCAGTAATTTGCAGCACTAGCGATGGAGAGCTGCCTTCTTGAGAACCTTGTCACTGAACAATCGGAGAGAAACCTTTGACTCTCTGTGTTGTGCGGACGGATTTCTGGTGTCTCCTCATGAAAGAGACTCGGTGATGGGCGCCAGACACTGTGTCACAGCGTGCCCACGCAGACCGCCGAAGCTCCCACTGCAAACTCATTATTATTTTTTTTATTCTGTGTTTCTGGGTCTTGTTTCGTACATAACCACTTATCTCTTTTTCTGTGCTCCCTTTCTTCAAAGTTAGAAGTCATTTATAGGGCTTTTTTTTCCTTTTTATCATTTGAAGTCATTATTATATTTGGGACTAAATTGTATGTTCATGGGCTGGTTTATCATTTGTTCAATAAAATTTTAATGAGTGCCTACATTGAATTTTGTTCTCCACAGGAAGGGGTGTGAGAGAAAAGAAACACATAGGCAGGGAAAGAGAAAAATTAGGAAAAGGGAAGATACTCCAAGACAAACTAGGAAATCGGGGAAATTTCTCAAAAGCGGTGAAGAGCAGTGAAGACTCCACTCAGGACAGAAAATGGGGGAAATGAAAGGAAAGTCCTCAGAAGACTTAAGGAGTGAAACCCCTAGCTTGTGCCAATTCTTCTTCTATAGAAGAGACTCTGAAGCGGTGGGAACCCTGGCCGGCAGATAATGAGGTGTTAGTGATAGCTCCCTACCACTCTTATAATAGGTCAGTGTTTATAAGTCAGGCACTGTTCTGGGCAGATTACTTGTATTAACTTACATCAATCTTCATAATGTCTCTATGGTGTTGGTATTGAAGGTGAAAAATGAACCAAAAAAACCCCAAAAAAACAAAAATGTGGGAACCAGAGAAGTTTAGTGGTTTTCTGAAGGTTACACAGGTAGGAGCAGCTGGAGGAGCCAGGATTTAGACATGCAGTCAGATTCCAGAGACGATACCGCCCACGGCACGCCACTGAATGTGGCGTAGGAAAAGGTCTGGTCCCATGCGAGTTCCGTCGGGGGAGCAGAGTGGATTCATGCTCACTAGCTCCTGGGTGTCCTGATGCCTGCCTCCCTTTCCCATCAGTTCTTGCTGCTTTGAAATTCAAGCTTCATGCTCAGTGTTTGTCAAATGTGTCCAGTATTTCTGCTTTTGCCTCAGGCACTGAGTATAGTCATCCCTGGTCGGGATTTGTGGTTCTCTTCTGAGCCGAGGCGGGTTAGAAGAATGAGCCCAGCAAAGCTCTGGCATTTGGCCTGCAGGTTTGCCTGTACCTAGAAAGAGATATGAGTGTTATGTGGCATTTGAATAACTTGGATATCTTGTGCCTGGTGGGGTTTTTTTTTGTTGTTGTTTGAATAGTGATTGCTTCAAAATGATAGATAGCCAGCTAGATCCCCACTAATTTCTAGCTTATCCAGATGTTTCAGAAGTATATTCAACTAAACAAGTAAAACAACTGGCCTAATTTAGGTAATTACTAATTTATTTCTTTTACTAGAGGTGGGGGAGAAGGCTGTGGAAGCCTGACAGTTTCAAGTCCATTCCTTCAGTGGAAATATTGTTTCCTATTGTTCCGATCCTCCTGGGAGCCTCCTTTTCCCTAGTTTGTAAACTTCTGGAGAAGGAGCCAGAACTTGGGGCAGCGCGTCATCCTCAACCTGTGAACTGTTCTTAAGCCCGTGGTGACCAGGCTCCGCAAAACTGAAGGCAAGTCTAGCTTTCCTTCATCTTAATTGCCTTGGTAATGTGGACAGCAATGTCAGGACCTTATTTATCTGGACAGTACCAGCCCAGAAGTGCAACACACACCAGCAGGGTGGCCAGAACTGGACTTCAGAGCTTTTAGCAGTTTCAGCTACAAAAGAGAACAGAGTCAGCACTTGTATATAGGAACTCGGCAAAAACAAAAATAAACTGTCAGAAACAGAACCAGTTGACTCACTGGCAGCAGGCAGTTTGGGGGAGCCAGCTCTGAGAACATCCTGCGGGGCTATCATCTGAAAGTTTCAGCAGAGACCATCAGACATAAAGCATCAGCAACAGATTCCTTTTTATTTAATTTTATTTTTAAATTACAGTTTATATTCAATATTATTTTGTATTAGTTTCAGGTGCACAGATCAGTGGTTAGATATGTGCTTTACCAAGTGCCCCCCTCCAATACTTCCAGTGCCCACCTGGCACCACATGTAGTTACTACAGCATTATTGACTATATTCCCTAGGCTGCACTCTACACCCCTGTGACTATTGTGTAACTACAAATCTGTACTTCTCAATCCCTTCACCTTTTTCACCCAGTCCCTCAACACCTCCCTCCCCTCTGGCAACAACCAGTCTGTTCTCTGTGTCTGTGAGTCAGCAACAGATTTCTTAAAAGATGTGCTTTATGTCAAGAGTCTCACTTTGGTCTTCTACACACAAACAAGCACATGGGATTAGTGAACCATCGCTGAGGTCTTCTGTTCTTCAGTTTCCAACTTCCCAATGTTCACACATTCTAAATATTTTTCTACAGCTTTTTTGCAAAGACACCAGGGAAGCTTTTCTTTCTCTTGCCACCTTCTATCTAGCCCTGCAGTGAGCTTCTCATTACATCTCTCATCATACTAATTCCAGAAATAACATCTATCTCTCTATCATGCTTTTCATCTGAGGATTCCCGTTGAGCCCTCCAGCAGAGAGGGCTGTTCATCAGCCTCACGCCCAGTGCAGCATTCCTCTGCTTTTAGGTCACAAAGGGAAAGTACTAGAAACATGAGTACAGCCCTTGCATTTTTTTGGAGTCATGGGGGAGTACAGGAAGGAGGTAGCAGAGTTGTGCAACCATTTTGGGGGTGATTTTTGACAAAATCAGATGCTTATTCCTGTGCCTGACTCTACAAATAGAAATTCTAGAGTAAAGAAACTGTAGGTCTGTATTTCAGAAAAGGGGAAAGATGACTAATTAATTTAACCAATTTGTGGTTATAAACACTACTTATCACTATAAGTGGATGGAGACATACTTAAGTGAAAAAATGGATTATTACTTAACCTTAAAAAAGGAAGACATTCTGGAATTATTTGACCACGTGGTTGAACCTGGAGGACATATGCTAAATGAAAAAGGCAGTCACAGAAAGACAAACATTGCATGATTCCACTTACATGAGATACTTAAAATAGTCACATTCATAGATTCAGGGTGGAATGGTGGTTGCCAGGGCCCAGGGGGTGGTGGGAAATGAGCGGTTGCTGCTCAGCAGGCACGTAGTTTCTGTTGTGCAGGACGCATAAGCTGCATAGACTGCTGTACGGCATTGTACCTGTTGAGAATACTAATTACCAATATTGTGCTGTGCACTTAAAAATGTGGTAAAAGACTCAACCTCACGTTAAGTGTTTTTACCACACAGAGTAAATATTTTTTAATTTAAAATTTAAAAAGTTTTAAGAGACAGACTTACTTCAGATGGTTAGTATAAAGTCACCTTGTATATACTTGATATGCAGAATGGAAGTTGTCTGTTAAGGTTGTAAGGTGTTCATTATACACCTTAAGTAAGGTTGTAAGGCTTCCGTTGTAATTGTTCTTGGTCCTACCATTGTAACATCCTAGCTCTCAATCTTGAGAGGGAAGTTGACTTTTTCCCTCTCTGACCTCTCTTAATAGTTGACCTAAGTGACCCCTCTTCTGGCAACCCCCTCTCTGTTTCTTCTCCCTTTCATGCTTACTCTCACTCGGCCTACCCTTATTTACTGGCGAACTCCAGGGTTCCCCTCTCAACCTTCTCACAGATCTGTCTCCATAGACTCTGTAGACAGCCCGTGTCTAAAAGTGATGATTTCCAAATCTGTGTACCCAGATTTTTTCCCTGAGCCTTGGACTTATGCTCCCAGCCTCCTTCTTAAAAATCTTCACTTTTATGTCTGCAAAAGACCCTCAAGCTCACCAAACTCAAAAGTAAACTCTCATCTTCTCCTCTCTCTTTCTAATGTTCTTTCCTTCTTGTATTAACCTTGGTGCCACCATCTACTCAATTATCCAAGGTAGAAACCTGGGAGTCATTCTAGGTGATTCTTCTTTCTCATCTATCTGTCTCTTACACGTACCTACTTCTATTTATTTCCTCTCCTATTGCTTTTGTCATTTATTACGTGAATTGCTGCAATTGCCTCCTTTCTCTGACTATGATCAAGCCCCAGTCTAATCTATCCTTCACATGGTGTCAGTGCGCTCATCCTAAAATATAAAATTATTCATGTCAGTTCCCTGACTAAAATTCTGCTATAGCTCTTCAGTGAAATCAAGATAAAAACTCAAAAGCCATGCCAAGGAGCTTTGATTTTCATTTTCCGGCTGCAGACTCCTGCCTGCCTCTTCCTTTTCACGTATCATTCTACAACTTAAACCCAAAGTTCTATTAATAAGAAATTGGTCACAGTTCTTTCTATGCAACATATTCTTACCTCCCTGCACTTATATATGTTTGTTTTGGGGTGTTTTGGGGGGGCGTCTAGAAGGGCCAACTTTTCCTCTTCTCACCTCAGACCTTTTCTACTTGGTTACTCTTCATGACTCTTCAAGGCTCAGTTCAGATGTTGCCTCCTGTGATGGGTTTTCCCTGACCCCCCTGCAAGCTAGATTAGAAACTGAGTATGTGTTTCCAAACCAACTGACACATACTTTCATCCGTACGCTATCACACTCTGTTGAACTTGCTTATTTGCACGTGTATCTTTTCTCCTGACTCTGTGTTCCTGAATAGTAGAAACTGACTCTTTTATCTCCATATCCTCAGGGCATAATGCTGCCCAGAATGTGGTAACGGTTCAATAAATGTTAAATGAATGAATAAATAAAATCCTAATTTTTTTCCTTTAATCCACATGACCTCCCATTGGGTAAATATTTCTCCAATTTCATAGATGAGGAAACCAAGATCTGCAGAGGTCAAATAACTTGTTCAGGATCACACAACTAACAAGTCACAAAGTAATGTGGGTCCGTCTGAACCTTGTGGAAATTTTGCATGGGGTAGTGGGCTAACTTCTATCTACTGACACTCCAGAACAACTTCTGATATAGAACAGTTTCCAACATAGTTAGGAAAGTGTTAGGAAAGCTTAGGGTCAACATGAAGCCAACAGGCAAATCAGCAACAGATCCTAAAGTCCAGTAAAACAGATGAACTTTATGCTGGCTTCTATTTGAGTCCCAGAATTTCTAAAAATGCCTATAAAATCAACCAATGTTAACCAGCCAACCAATCAGCTACCAAACATTCATTGAAGCACTTAACCAGCCAACCCCTCAGCTAACATTCATTGAAGCACTATCATATGCATGGCCTTCTGGAGAATATAACACTAGTATTGCCATTTCTTGAAGAAGTCTGCATTGGAATGTTTCTCTTCTCCACCTCTCATTTTTATCTTTCCCTCAAAGGAAATTAAACTTCTTCATAGACTCTCCTTACTGGGCTTGCAGAAAGATGTTGGATCCATCTGTTCACACAAGATTGATGACTAATTTTATTGGTCACATGTCCCATTTTAATGGAGGTCAGAGTCACTGTCAAAGACCTGTGATTCTGCCTGAATGCTTCCTGGTTTCTTTTTACATTTCTGGGTCTATATTGCCCTTCCTCTTTGTGAGAAAGTCAGGTCTTGTCATTCTTTCTCTTTTCTACCACACACCATCCTGGCCTAGGGTACTGTCCCTACCTTGGGTTAGGAAGTCTAGCCAGCTTATGTCTAGGTTCTTGAAATAAACAGTATGTTCATGCTGTCCTTACTCTCTCTCTCCTCTGGCACTGGTGGGTATGCTTCAAACTGGACTTTAGTGATGAGTAGAGAGTAAGAGACCATATTAAGCCCTTTAGATCAAATACCATTCTCTGTATTAATTTATTTGCTAAAAATGGTTATTAAGCAATACTATGCATCCAGCCCTTGTCTAGTACTATAGCACTATGATTCAATAACAAAGAAAAAAGACAAAAATCTCTGCTGTTATGTAGTATGCATTCTAGCTGGAGAGACAGAAAACCTTGGCACAGAGTAAATTATATAGCATGTTAGAAAGAGATAAATGTTAAAGAGGTAAAGATAAAGCAAAGAAGGAAGTATGGAATATTGCAGGGAGGGTGTTAAAATTTTAGATAAGTAGTCTAAGAAGACCTCACTGAGAGAGAGACTGGGCACACCTAAGGAATCAAGGGAGAGGACTGGGAATTAATGAACTGAGTGAAGCGGCACTTTTCCCCCATTTGCCACTTGATGGCTATGGCATACACTTCCTTGTTCAGAACTCTAGAAGAGAAAAGGGGTAGGGGGTAGACCCAAATCCTAGTCCATGGTTTCATTGGGAGATAAATCAATATTCATGTAAAGGGAATTTTCTGTCATTGTATGAGAAGTACACACTTTAGGGTCTGTTGAATTTAAGAGAGAGAGGTGGGGCGGGGAGAGAGAGAGAGAGAGAGAGAGAGAGAGAGAGAGAGAGAGAGAGAGAGAGAGAACCCTCCTGTGGACTCAGGGAGGATTTCTGGTGATCTGATTGGTGTCCCGACAAAAGAACAGAACTTATTTTGACAGAGGAGGAGGAAGAGGATTGCAGGCAGGATAATGCTGTGAAAGAAGGAGGAAAGCACATGGATGGAGCATAGTCAGAAGACAAGTAGCATAACTGAATAGGAGGGGGGCTTCCACATAGAGGAATGCGAGGAGTGAGCACCTAAGCCTGGCATAGGGTTACCTAGAGATAAAGAATATAAAATGGCTAGTCCCTGGAAAGTTTTCACAGCCAGTACAAAGTGATTTCTTTCCCTTTCTATTTTGTTTATAAGGAGAGTCCTTGCATCAATAATCAATTGAAAGAACCTGAAATGTGTGGAGCATCTATCATGAAGCACAGCTTGTAGTGGGTGCTCAGTTAACAATATGAAGACTTTGCTGAAGTGAATTGCTGGTTAGCTAAGCAACCAGCTCAGAAGGAACATGGTAATGGGTACAACTTTCGAATCCTGAATTACACAGTTCATGCCCACGTGGATATGTTAAACTGTTAGAGCTGGAAGGGTACTTAGAATATATATCTCCAACCTCTTGTTTTACAAATGAGAAAACCGAGGGTCAGAGGTTTGAATGACTAGTGCAGTTTAGTTGATAGGGAAAATGGGGTTCTTCTCTCAGATTATATTCCTAAGAGCTTCTTCTGGAGATTTTGCCCCCCAGACAGATAGTCTGGTGCCCACTGGTATGCTATCTTGATATGTATTAGTGTTCCCCAGGAGACCACACCACAGGACCCAAGCCTCCTGTGGTCCACTGTGAAAAACCGGTTTCTGTCAAGTTAACGCGGGAGACGCTATCTACTATACTATCATCTGGGAGAGTTAAAATGCACACTAGAAAAATATGTTGGAAATTCTCTTTTTGTCCATTGAGGCATTTTGTTTGCACGTATATATTACATTCCTCGAACAAGAATCCCAGGCTTTTCCCTCCTGTGTGTTTTTGTCTTGCTTCTTCACGGTCCATGACGGCTGCTGAGGTTGTCGGTATAATAAAACCACATTGACAGGACAAGAACAGGTTTTTCTACCATTTTTCTACATCTTTAACTTGTACATCAAATCCAGGCATGATTATTTCATACTCATTCAACTTACCTGTGAGGTTCACAATAATTTTCCCAACTCTATGTCATCAATAAGTTCAGATTCGCCAATGTACCCATGCTTCATTATCACAGTTAGAAATCAGACTGACGTGGACCCGGGCTCGTGGGGTCCGAGGCGTTATGGATGAGACACGAGGAAAATACACACAGACTACCGAGTCCTGTGGAGGAAAAGGGACAGTTTGGGCACTCTCTCAAGAGGGGAGCGTGCCGACCCTTGCCTTGACAAGCTTTTATTGATTTTCTGGGCATGTTACATGATGGTTCTCATATACAAAGCACAGGTTCGCTTTAGGTGGTTACCTTTTACAGAAAACAAAGGAAAGAATGTTGCTAATTACTTCAAAGAGAAGGATGTTGCAGACCAAGGGCAAAAGTGGTTGAACCCGTTACACTCCATACTGGGGAGGTTTAGCACAGACTTTAGGAAGTTACAGTAAGCACTTGCTGTCTCAGTTCAGGGTGAGAGAGTTTTAGCAAAAAGCAAGTCTCATATCAGCCTAGGTACATTGCTGGCCTGATTCCCCATGGGAGAACCTGTCTGTGGGCGTGGGTCCTGTGCATCTCCGAGTGGGAGCTGGGCCCACACCATGCAGAATGGTGTCCTATACCAGATGATGACTTTGGAGCACAGCCTAGTAAGACCCTGCCATTTGCCTCTTTTCAGCATTGTTGATATCAGACAGCCTCAGCCAGGACATTTTCGTGCACCATTATGGCGCCACAAAAAGATGGCGGAAAGAGAACCTAAAACTTCTTATAGTAAATAAACCTGTTTAATTTTTATGCAACATTTCGCCAAAACATATTTCACCATGTCTTTTGTTTTGTTTTGTTTTTCCCCCATTAAGCACCTATAATCCTATGTAACTGCCCCCAGAAACCATGAGCAATCAGTCCTCAGCACTAGTTGGTCTCTTGTTAAAAGAAGAGGAAGGTGGATAAATCAGAGAAGTTTCGGAGGAAAGCCTTAAAAATAATCAAGGAAGTAGGAGGAGGAAGGAAGGGGGAAAAGATATAGAGAATAAGTAGCATAGACAGTAGGGAGAAAATAGACAGGGGGAGGGTAGGAATAGTATGGGACATGTAGACACTAGAGAACTTATGACACATGGACATGAACTAAAGGGGGGAATGAGGGTGGGAGTGGATGGGCAGGGTCGTGGGGAGTGAGGGGGGAAAATGGGCCAACTGTAGTTGCATAATCAATAAAATAAAGAATTAAAAATTAAAAAAAAATAATCAAGGAACATAAGAGAGCTGAGGAAAAGCCACTGCTCCTCCTTCTGTTTTCTGTCTTCTGCCTGTCTTTCTGCCTTCATTCTTTCCCTCAGAAAATAGCCTGCGAGTGCGCCCTATCGGCAGGCTGCATACATTGTCTAGGTTGTTTCTAACAACCCTGTGGCAAGGTCCAGATGAGGAAACTGCGTGCAGAAACAGTAGGCCACTTGCCCAAGGAAATTAGTAGCGAAGCTCAGACTCAAACCAGTGTTTGATTAAAGCTAGTGTAAAGCTAGTGTTTTTGACTTTTATGCTATTTTCCCTGGGTTATTTCTTCTTATCCCTTTCCCTATACCTTCTCCCCCTTGCAATACCAGCCACACAAGGTATAAATGTTAAAACCAATATCCTAGTAAGTTAAGGGAGATGCTGGACTCTGAAGGAGATGCAACAAGAAGGCTCCTACATCTCCCATGCCTCTTAGGTATTTAATTTAGCATGTAATTTAGTTTTCTTTAACTAGATCACAGGATTCTCCAGGGCAGGATTTGTTATCTGCATCCGAAAGTCCTCATCCCATGCTGTCTGTGCTTGCCTTTTACTCGAAAGGTAAACATGACAAAGTTGACAAGTATTCATTGACATCATGCCCCTTTTCAGCTGGACCCTGCCTATTATCATGGGAGGTAACTGCAGTAAGGTCTTTCATCAAAGGAGAGCTGTTTCCTTTGTGGCAGTGGGAGGGGATTTGAAATTCTAGTAATCCTTAGAGCAAATGACAGTCTTTCTCTTAGGCCTTTCCCATCTGCTGCCTGGTCTTCTCCAAATGTCTGGATGGCTGTTTAGCTATTGATGAACATGCTTCTCTGTCTTACAGGATTATAGACTCTAGGAGGCTGAGGCCTGTGTCTCACCCGTCTTCCTCCTAGCACTCAGCCCTGGGCCTGGCCTGGAAGAGATTCTCAACTGTTTGTTGAGCTCTTTCTGAAGCTGTGCTTTAGAAATTGAGCATTATGATAGACTAGATAGAGCTAAGGTTTATACTACTTCCTCTGTATGCTCCCATGTAATTTGGCATGTCAAAATTTCGATACGCCTAGTTTGTTATTGTTCCAGTAATTTAACTGAGGCGCATATAAAGTAACAGTCCAAATGTGCCCAAGAGCAGACAGGCCCAGCCATGCCTAACCAATGAAATTTCAGCCTTTTTAATCCACATCAAACAAACAGCCCTTAAGATATCTGAACCAATGCTCCTTGACTTTTCAAGCTCAAAGTCAGCCTGCTGCCAGTGTTCTTTCATCCAACCCAAACCAATTGTATTGAAGCAAAGCTGCAGGATTCATCATTGCCTAGCATCAGCCCAAAGTGTGGAACCTTACTTACCAGCTCCAGGATTCTGCCCCTGGCTATTCATGGTGGGCAGCTTATTATTGTACCCTCGGAACTTTTTCCTAGATGATGCAATTCTTTTCTGAGGACATTCATTTAATTTCCCTTTTGAGTGGGTGAGAACCTCTCTCCAATACTAGCCAGGCAGCCCCTTCTATTCTACTCTGCCTTTTTTGCATCCTCCCTCCTCTCAAGGCTGAAGAGTGGGCAGCCTTCTTCAGCATGATGGTCAGGGAGGGGGAATGGAGGGAGGAACACATGACTTCAGCTCTTTAATTTTTAACTTCAAGATCACGTGCGTTATAGGTTTATAACTGTCAGAAGTCATGTTGTAACCCATACCTAGTAATATCTCATTAATAATGTCAGGTAATGAGAAAAGAAGTGGAAAGGCAACATGGTAGATAGGAGAGCAGTTGACTTTTGAGCTTTAAAAAGACCTGTGTTTAAATATAAGGTCTCTTGCTTATTGGTTATGGGACCTTGAACACAGTCACTTAAGTTCTCCAAAGCTCACACACTTTTGTTCTCCAAAGCTTGCTTTCCTCTTCCGTGAAATAGAGATAACAATTATATTAGTTTTCTATTGCTGCATAATAAATTCCCATAAACCTGGTGGCTTTCACAGTGCGTATTTATTATCTCACTGTATCTGGAGGGCAAGAGTTCAGGCATGTCTATAACGGTTGTTCTACTTAGGGTCCCACAGGTTACATTCAAAGGGTAGATCACACTGTGTTTCCATCTGGAGGCGTGCGTGAGGAAGACTTTGCTTCCAAGCAGAACTCACTTGCCTGAGGCTGTTTGACTGTGGGTATTGGCTAGAGGCTACCCTCAGCTTTTGAAGGGCCCATTGGGTTCCTGGCCATGTGGCCCTTTCCATATGCAGTAGATAACATGGCTGTTTGTTTCTTCAAGGCCAGTAGGAGAATCTCTTAGGAAACTTTATAAAATCACGTAATCATGGGAGTAATAATCACATCACCTTTGCTATTAGCATAACCTAATCAAGGGAGTAACATTCCATCATCTTTGCCATATTCTGTTGGTTAGGAACAAGTCACAAAGGAAGAGATTATACAAGGTAGCAGTAAGCCAGTAGGGGCCACCTTAGGACGTATTCACCATAATAACGTCTACATCTGTTACAGTGAAGATTCCATGAGATAAGCTATGTAAAACATATCAAAAAAATATTAAGTCCTTCCTTCCTGTCTGGAAGACACACTGAGGCAGGTGCTCTGAGGATGTTAAAGAAGAGGCACAGGCAATGGCTAGAGCTACAGGAAGAAAAATGCATAATAAAGAGGAACTCAACCAGGAGAGGGCAGATGGCTGTGTTCATGAGCACGGCATTAGAAACCTTATGTATGCGTATGTCTGTTTGGATCTCTTTGTGAAATCAGGAAGAGATACTTCTGGTCATTAACCTCTTATAATATGCTGCTATAACAGGTTCTTGTTTTTTGTTCCATGTAGCAGCTATTGCAAACTGTTCCCCTGTTTATTAGTGAGCTGTGTCTGGGGGCGGTGGGGGGAAGGGGATGGTTAAAAAAGAAAATAAAAAGCTTTCAGTGTCTTAATTTGTTAAGTTAAACAAATTTCTGAGGTGAAATGATGCTTTTTAGTTTCTTCAAATCATTTGTTTCAAATATATGTCTTTCTTTTTACTCTTCCCCACGTTCCTCAAGTAGGTCTGAACATTTATTTGTACAGAACTTGCCTTGCAGGAAAATTTGAGTGAATCAGACAAACCAGTGAATTGGAGGGCAGAACTGTTGAGAAAGGTCAGGGAACAGGACTGTTGACATCATTCCTCCTACCTGGAGGCCTAATCCAGTATGAAGTGGGAAAAAAAATGAAAAATTAAGGCTTGAGTGGGGGAGGGGAAGGAGCAAGAGGAGGAGGAAATTGTTTATTTTTGTGAAGAAATTCGTCCCAAGAATTTGAACTTTAAAAAAGTATGATTATTTTCCAGACTTAGAGCTAAATATTTTTAGAAAATAACCTTTATATATTTCTTAAAGAAAATTATTTGCATATCCCCAATGTAAGAAAATTTAGAATTACTTTTGTCTTCAGGGGCAGAGTTGAAGGTCCTTCACTGTGTGATGAGTCATTTCAATTGATTGTTGATATAATTGATAGGATTTTCATTATAACATATGCTATACTGAGCTTGAACGATAAGTTAGATGGCCAGGGGTGCATGCCACATGGAAAGAACTCAGAACTCTGAAACCTGTAAACCCAGGGTCAAGACCCAACTCTATCAGAAGCAAGTTCTGTGACCCTGGGCAGTTTTTAAACCTGTGAGCCTCTGTTTCCTAATTTTTAAGTGAGGATTTTGAAGGAAAATATTGGTTGTTAGTGACATCACAAAGAAATGACATGCATTAGAGTTCCTTGCACATGACAATCATTCAAATATATGAGAATACATGGAAAATGAATATATAAGCAAATAAATATGCATTTTGGCAAATAAATTCTAGATTTGCAAAGTCAGTCTAACCCTTCTTAAATATGCTCAAAATTGTAATACTATCTATAAGTGTCATGGGAAAAACTTATAATCAAAGAATACATGTAGTAATTTGCTACTGAGAATAATTAGGTTCTTAATCAAGAGAGAATCACACAGCCTCTCAGATCAAGAAGGCATATTTGTGGTCATCTGATTAGAGCCCTTCATTTACTGATGAGGATAAGGTCTCAGCTTAAAGAGGTTAGGTGACTCACTCAAGGTCATACACTGAATGGCAGAGATGGAATTAAAAGCCAGGACCTTGCCCTTCCAGTCAGGTGGCCCCCGCCCCATTCAGGCATAGTGTGAATATAAGTGATTCCCAGGGAAGAAAGGTGAACATAGGTACTGATTTTCACATTCAAAAGAGTGAGGTTTTTTCAGATAAAAGAATGTTACATTTTGAGTGATGACTTTGGTTATTTAATTTCATTTGTATGGAACTACAACCTTGAATTGCCAAAAACATCACAAATTCTACCTGGATGATTCCAGATTCTGAAGAGAGAGGCTTATATTTTCTAAGCTGAACTTTGTTTAAAAAACACCTGCACATACATTTCTTTTTGACAGGTGAGCACATAAAAATGGTGTTTCACAGGACTCAGGCCTGGATCCACTTCTAGTTAAGATTGTCACCAGTGACTAGGATACTACAATAGCATACTCATGAAGTTCACAGACGAGACTGAATTTAAAGTGGAGGCTAAGGTCTTGGGGGATGCAATTAGAATTGGAAATAACCTCAACAAATTGGACAAGTAATCAGATACTAACAGGATGAAGTTCAGTAAAGACAAGGGCAAAAGGAAGTTGAGAACTTGGAGAAAATAAAGACAAGAAAAGTCTGAGACATGGAAATGGCAGGTCAGGCTGAGAACTGCCAACAGAATGTGAGTTACAGTGGACTTCAAAGTAAACATGAGGCAGTCACATAGAAGAGGAAGCCCTTTGCAACAATGCAAGTCCAAGTGTATGTATTTGGGGTCCTAAATTGTATGGTAAGGGGAACTAAAGTCTTTACAGAAAGTTTACCCCGTAAGTGGTTTACTTACAATAGAATTATGTCCACCAAAAAAGTAATGTGGTGTAAGGGATGGTAGTTAATATTGCTCGGAAATTTTTGAAGCTTCCCATTAAAACTAACCTCATTGTCTTCTGGCTGGCTGAGTAGGTACTGTATCTAGTGTGGTCCTCACCTACTGGTAGACTTATTCTCAGTCCACATTTAGTTTCTGGAGGTATGGGGCAACCTGGCCATTTCTTGGCCCTAAGCTCCTCATTCTTAACAGATAATTCAAGATTGTCCAGAAGTATTTAATATTGTTTTTATTCCCAGTCTTTAAAATCAGCACGTCACTGAGATGCTTGAACATTTTGTCTATATCCAAAATTCTGTAATGTCTAATTACTTCTTATAAAGGTGTAGAGGAACATAGGCCATGAGGTGAATTCATAAAGACCCTAACATAGCAAGGGTGCATGAGCTAGATGTTAAGCCAGGACCCGACATAACAGTTATGGGGAGTAACAGAGAGAAGGTAGGATTAACAGCAGGACAAGAGACAGGAAAGGAGGAGGGCTTTTGCCTATGATTTTTTGAGGTTTTACTTCCATACAAAATCCTGAACTGAGAACCTAAAACAAAACAAAACAAAACAAACTATTGCACATGAATAGAATAACTAGGATAAGAACAGAATCACAGAAATGAAGACCACGTGGAGGGTTATTAGTGGAGAGAGTGAGGGAGATGAATGGGGGAAAAGGTACAGGGAATAAGAAGCATAATTAGTAGGTACAAAATAGACAGGGGGAAGTTAAGAATAATCTAGGAAATGGAGAGGCCAAAGAACTTATATGTGCAACCCATGGACGTGAACTAAGGGGGTGGGAAATGCTGGTGGGAGGGAGGTATGGGGGGGAAGAAAGGGGAGAAAAAATGGGACAACTGTAATAGCATAATCAATAAAACATATGTTTTTTTAAAAGTCCTGAATTTACACAGTTTGTCTAATTTAATATTCAGACCTAAACATAAATACAGTCATCCATATTTTTTGGATGGGAAGACTGAGGGAAGGGGCAGGATGGTTACTCATCTAAGGGTACCCTGAGCGGAAGAACTAGCATTTGAGCCAGGTTTGTATGACTTCAACTCAAGTAATTTGCCACCAAAAATATAGAGGAACAGAAATGGAAGAATAAGAGGTGGGGAATGTGTAGAGAAGGGCACAGGTAATTTAAGAAGTAATAGGGAGAGGAAGATGAAGACGGGAAGTGAGGAGAGGCAGGATGAGAGGAAAGGAAGGAAGGGACAAAGACAGGGAGCAGTCGGTGAGGAAGTGGAAACAAACGACTGCAGTAAAACGAACGAAAGGAATGGTGAGGCCCCAGCAGAGGGCACGGCATGCTTCTGACAAGAGCGTCCTGAATGTTGATGGACACATCTTTCTTCCAAGACGTACTGTACTTTTCCTGTCTTCCTGGAGTGCTGGGTCTCCTTGAGAATTGCAGAATCCGCAGAAGTTAGAGGGAACCTGGTGAGTGTCTATTGGAAAAGAAGAGAATGATTAAAAGGGCAGTAAATAGAGCGCATGTGGGAACTTTAAAGAAAATGGGAGAATGAACATTGACAGGTGACCTATTAGTGGTCCTCAGGTATGAAAAAGCTATTAACACTGACTGCGGAAAATGGCGGAATTTATCTGATAGCAGAGCACACCTCCTCAGTGTCTGAACACTGTGACAGCTTTTACTGCCTCTACCACTGCAGAATCCTTTCATTTTTATGATGTGTCTAAGGCATTAGCTGGCACTAGGGTTTGCTGCTGACTGGTTGCCACAGTGTATGAATCAAGAAGCATTGTTCCTGAAATTTTGCTGGGACATTTAGTAGGATAGGCATGGTCAGAACCAGACTGTCTTCCCTGGAAAGCACATGGCTTTGGGGAGACAACTGAGTTTCAGTCTTGACACTGCAACTTACTGGCCCGATGACCTTGGGCAAGTTACTCAATTTGCCTGAACATCATTCCCTCCTCAGTATAATGGAGAAAATAAAACTTACCTCACTGTGTATATAGACCTTCAGGGCTTGGGAGATGGGAGATAGTCCATAAATGTTAACTTTCATTTCCCTTTCCTTTCCATGGGGTACAAAAAAGTGAAGGGGATGTCTCATCTTCACCGTGGGCTGTCATAAGTACAGGAGCCCAGAGTATAGCAGTTAGGGTAAGG
Organism: Tonatia bakeri; assembly: GCA_004024845.1. Taxonomy (NCBI): domain Eukaryota; kingdom Metazoa; phylum Chordata; class Mammalia; order Chiroptera; family Phyllostomidae; genus Tonatia; species Tonatia bakeri. The sequence continues at coordinate 10,751 of PVIA01001145.1, read as the reverse complement.
AAGTGGTAATGCCCTATGTCCAGAAAATTCAGACCCTTTTCCGTTTCATAGCCAGGGATAGGATGGGACTTGTACTAGGGTCACTAGGAGCACACAGTTCTCTGAGTGTAATGACTTGCTAAAAGATCCCTCCATCCACATTTGCCAAGTGGTTCTTCAATGTTAAAGGCTGACATCTGTGCTCTGACTCTTACATTATTAAGACAGACCATTTTGAAATGAGAGTTCAAGTGCCCTGCCATAAACAGAGATAGAGTTCTGTGCTCTGGAGATATGTTTAACTTGCAAATTAAAAAGACCATCTCTTGTGTTTTTGACTGAGGGCCAAATTGAAAACTACAAACTCCAATTCTGACTCTTTAGAAGGAAGGCATGGCTTTTCCCCAGATGTTACTTTTCCCTAGATGGGTGGTTGGGGCCCAGTGATTGCCTCTGCCAATAACCTCCTTCTGTCTGCATGTACTTGTCCATGTACGTCATTCAGCATGCCCTTAAGCATGCTATGGACATATCTTGGTTTGGGTTTACTCCTTGCAAGAAGAAATTCAGAGTTTTTTAAGTATATTATTGTCATATCCAGGTATTGCAGTATATGTTGGACTAGTCTCTTACAAGGTTTTTTTAGTTACCTCGTAAACCATAATGTAGAAAACAAGGTCAAGGGTGATGTCCTTGTCTGGGAGATTATATCTCTGTATATAAAGCCATTGGCAATGGGCTTTTGCTCAGTTTGCTTGAGCAGATCTTGTTTGTCTCTTTGTTTTCTTTTATATTATCTTTGGCTCCAGTCAGGGAGCGCATAATTTTCACCATCTGGGAGAGTGGAAAGATGACAGCAGGTCTTTCTAAAGAGTAGAAACCTTCCTTTCCACTTCAGTGGGAAATCTAATCTTGTGTCTTTTAAATCCCCTTTGCCAGTCAGACCTGCAACACTTACTTACAGGTCAGTGACATCATTTTGGCCTAGACTTTTAACCAAGCTCTGTCTGAGTTATTGGAACAATTTACTGATGCAGCATAGACTTTACTTATCTGGTACACAAAAGAGAAGGTGAAAGGAAAAGAGTGTCAAAATAGTTGGTGGACCATATGAATAGGCATCTTAATATGTACGGCTTCTATGCATACATCACAGGTCTAATGTCCTGAACAGTGAAGACGACCTTTTCGTCGGGGTCCTGTTTGCACCTAGGTGATGAAGGATGATGATCTGTTAGCTTGGGTAAGACCCTGTGCTGTGATTAGTGTCCTGATTTTGAGAAAATGCTGACTAAACCATGAATTATTTCTTTGCATTCTGAAAATGCAAAATGTGTGGAAATTCTGAAATTTCCTTTCACTGGTAGATATCAAAACTTTCCTGGAGATAGAGCATCTTATATATTTACTGACTTTTTCTTCAGAAAACATACACAGTGCACAATTAATTTATTATTGTCCTTTTCTATACTCATAGTTTTAACCTCCTCAAAATGGGCCATGAGTTATGACTAAGAACATACAAAGAGGAGCAGTGAGCTTCCTCCAGGTTTTTAACTTAAACATCAATTGCTCGAGGAAGCCTTCCCTGTCCCTCTAGTCTAAGTTAGCTCCTCTTTACCTCACTCTGCCACCCTGCCTTTCCTTCTTAGCCTTCCAAACACGTTAATTCCGTCAGCAAATTCCATCAACTGTACCTTCCGAATACATCCTGAAACTAAACAATTCATAACTCCTCCGTTGCCGCCGTGGTGGACAAAGTCCCCGCCGTCTTCTCACTCACCTTCTGCGCCGGCTCTTGCTCCCCTCGGACAGGTCTTCGTGTAGCTGCCCAGGCGCTGCTTTCAAAACGTAACAACAGGTCACGGCAGGTACTTACTCAAAACCCTGCAATGGCTGCCCAGCACACACAAATGATGCAAAGCCTTCCCAAATGGTGCGTCTCCTCCCTTCTTCTCCAGACTCGTTTCCTGCCACTGTTCTCTCGGATTCCCAACTCCAGCCGTACTGGCTGACCTGCTGTTCCTCACACACTCCAAGGGAGGCGCCATTGCAAGATCTTTGCCTTCGCAGAGCTTCTGCCTGAAACCCTCCCCCTTCAGATATTCACATCACACACCATCTTTTCCCCCATGATTAATTTTCTAAACAGCAGCTTTCTCTAGCTGACATTTTAACATATTCCTGCTTATTCTTGTTCTTCCTCACTGGACTGTGAACTTGTGGAGGTCAGGGACTGGAGTGTTTTTCTCTGCCCCTGGCACCCAGAAAAGTGCCTTTCTCATAATGGGTGTATAATAATATTTGTTGAGTGAACCATGAGTGGATTAAAGAACAAAACTTGCATTTGAATTACAGGTATCAGTACATGAAAGTTCTTCCTGAGCTTATATCTCTACCATAAAATGCCGAGAATGTAAAATACCTTTTCCAGCACAAGGTGCAGGAACTCAAACACATACCCATTTCCTCACCACGCTAACTGCCTAAACGAGGCAGAATGTCTTACTTAAAGCAGACAAATGGCTACATTCAGGCACCAAGTATAGATCCCAGGTTTACATATTTGCTAATCCTTCTGTGCTCACAGTCAGCCTTTTGATTACTACCTACATCTGTTGTTTCCACCAGACCCTGAATATCTATTGGTTCCAATAGAAAATTATCTTTGCAGAAAAGCAGCTGGAGGGTTCTAATTCCAGATACGTGATGCTTTTCTGTCTTCTTCTGTTCCTCTCTGAACCAGTAAGTGTCTGGGGAAGTGCTGGCAGGGCAGTGAGGAGGAGAAATGAGATAGGTAACTGTTCTTCACCCAGAGGGAACTCTTAAACAGGGTCTTTTGAGTTCCCTTCTTCACAGAAAAGAGGAAAAAGTGCGAACAGTCCTCTCCCCATCCCTGATCCCTCTTTAGAGTTCCTGACTTTGTTTCACCATCTTGCTCTTCTCACTGTGGAGGGAAATTGCCCCATTCTGTAATTCTTTTAAACCTCCTTTCAGTATTAACATCCCATCAGATCTGGGCACAGGTGCTCCCGCTAAGTAAAACAGTTGGAGCCCTACCTTCTTGGGCCTCTCTGGATCAAATCTGTCACTTCCTGGTAAGGGCCAATGCCATAGTGGTTTTCAGGGGTTGGTATTAAGCAGTGAGTTATTGGCTAAAAGATGAGACAGAAAGAGGCCAAAGGAGCATCATTTAAAGGTTTTTGCCCCTGTCTTGCTGAAGTTTTTCATAACTTCCCAATAACATTCATGTCTGGAGTGGCCTATACTGTCTAGTATTCACAGAACTCAGGGAAAAATCAAGGGGTATATGAGTACAGATAGGAGAATTTTCAGAAGTTACAGAAGTAATACACGATCATGGGAAACAATGAAACAAGATAACTAACTGTTATCACATAACAGTGCCTCACTGTTCCTCACATACTGTCCCCAGCCATGCCTCTTATGGCAGAGACTGTAGTTGTTTACCAAAATGTGTTTACTCTTCTTCCTAGGTAGACAGCTGGGCTACATTTCCAGCTTCTCTTACTTACAATTAGGCTCAGCCAGTAAAATGCGAGCAGAATGATGGGTGTCCTTTCCAGGCCTGGCCCATAATACCCTGCACAGACGCTCCACTGTGGTCCTTTTGTCTCTGGGTAGCAGGAGCAGAGACACCTCCGTGAGGACCTTGAAAGATTCATGTTGGTGATAGCAGGTTCTCCGCTGGTGTGGGTCCTCAAATAACTGCATGGAGGAGGCTGCCCTGCCAACCCCAGTACAGTTACATGGACCGGTAATGAAATGGTGTTGGAATTACAGTACATTTTACAGACTATCTGAAGCCGCAGGTAGCCTACTGTATTAATACACCAGATGTTATAAGTTGTTTTTCTATATGTGTATTTCTTTTTTCTCCATTTGATTATGCACATCTTGAAAACAGAATCTGCGTCCATGCCCTCTGTAGCCCTGTAAGGCCTCACACTGAGCCTGGCACAGGCCACATGAGTAGTTACTGGTCAGAGAATTTATTTCTACCTCTTATTCTAGGATAAGTTAAAATATAAGTTGGGAACATGGCCAAATCATATGGGTTTTTCATTTTGCTTTGAAATCCATCTTGAGTAAGAAGGATCTCTTATGCATGTATAGCCGCTCAGAACTGACATGGTCAGCGAAGTGTGACATGCATTTTTTGTTACCCATAAATGGATTATCTGCTGTGACCCGCTCTTCCATCATTTTGGCATTCGGCTCTTATCAACAGCTGTGTGGTAGGCACTGAGAAGGGCCCCGAGCCAAGGGAGAATGAGAAACAGGTGGGGGTGGGTGCCTGCATCACTGCCTGGGTATGAGTGGTGAACACATTCTGCAAGCAAAATGTTGATTATCTTTTTACTATTGTATGCATCTTTCTTATTATCTAAGGCATAATTAAGAGTTGATAGTAGGAATATTTAAGTTAATACTAGGTAGGGTACCAAGTAAACCCCCATTGTAGGGAAAACACTGGGACTTTTTCAGAGCAAAAATTTATTAGTTTGGCATCAGATCTCTTTAAGGGAACAAAAGGCACTTTATTTCCACCAGTTAGCTGTGGGCCAGGCAGGTGACACATGGTAAATATTAAAATTCTCATTGTAGATGGCTTTATCCTGTGGTCCTTGATTATGAAAAAGACAAACAAAAAACACTGACGGTGATTTTTTTTCAATATATGAATCAATTTTTCTTTTTAAATACTTTTTAATTGACTTTATTGGGATGACATTGGCTAATAAAATTATATGCTTCAGCTATGCAATTCTACAGCACATCGTCTGTATATTGCATGGCGTGTTTTCCACCCCAAGTCTCCCTCCAGCACCATTCATCCCCCTTTACCGTCTTCTGCCTCCTCCCACCCTCCCTTCCCTCTGGCAGTCACTATACTGTCATGTGTTCATGAGCCTTTCTTGTTTTTCTTTGCTTAATTCTTTTACCCTTCTCACCCAGCCTCCAACTCCCTCCCCTCTGACAGTTGTCAGTCTGTCCTCTGTATCCATGAGTCTGTCTCTACTTCGTTAGTTTATTTTGTTCATTAGATTCCACATATGTGTGAAATCATATGGTACTTGTCTTTCTCTGACTGGCTTATTGCAGTTAGCATAATACTCATCAGGTTCATCCATGCTGTCACATGAAAATACAATTTCCTTCTTTTTTATGGATGAGTAGTATTCCATTGTGTAAATGTACCACGGCTTTTTTATCTGCTCACCTACTGATGAGCACTTGGGCTGTTTCCAAATCTTGGCTGTTATAAACAACATTGTGATGAACATAGGTGTGTGTATTTCTTTTGAATTAGTGTGTTGGGTTTCTTCAGATATATTCCCAGAAGTGGAATTGCTGTGTCATAAGACAGTTCCATTTTTACTTTTTTGAGGAAATTCCATACTGTTTTTCACAGCAGCTGCACCAGTCTGCATTCCCACTAACAGTGCACTAGTGTTCCCTTTTCTTCACATCCTCTCCAGTACTTGTTGTTTGTTAATTTAGTGATGATGGCCACTCTCACAGGTGTGAGATGCTATCTCATTGTTTTTAATTTGCATTTCTATGACAATTACTGATGTTGAGCATTCTTTCATGTGTCTACTGGCCATCTGTATGTCCTCTTCGGAGAAGTGTCTATTCAGGTCCTTTGCCCATTTCTTAATTGGATTGTTTGTTTCTTTTGATGTTGAGTTTTGTAAGTTCCTTATAAAGTTTGGATATTAAGCCCTTACGAGGTGTATCTGCAAATATGTTCTCCCATTCCATGGGTTCTCTTTTTATTTTGTTCATTGTATCCTTTGCTGTGCAAAAACTTTTCAGTTTGGTGTAGTCCCATTTTATTTTTTCTTTGGTTTTCCTTGCAGGAGGAGATATGTCAGAAAAAAAAATATTGCTACAAGAAATGTCCAAGATTTTACTGCCTAAGTTTTCTTCTAGGATTTTTGTGGTTTCAAGTTTAACATTTAAATCTTTAATCCATTTGACTTTCTTCTTGTGTGTGGTGAAAGGAGGTGATCTAGTTTCATTTTTTTTTTTTGCATATATCTGTCCAGTTTTCCCAGCACCATTTATTGAATAGGCTATCTTTACTCCATTGCATGTTTTTACCCCTCTGTCAAATATTAATTGACTCTAAAGGTGTGGGTTTATTTCCGGATTGTCTATTCTGTTCTGTTGATCTATATGTCTGTTTTCATGCCAGTATAAAAAACCCCACGAGCCTTCATCCTCAGTTGCAGGGACTAGTGTCCTCATGAAGCTCATACTAGCATTCCCTCCCACTCTGCTCCCTGCCTCTGAAGAACCACTATTGAAAATTGATGGTCTAAACCAGTGCTTCTCAAACTTTGGCATATGCCAGGCTTGTTAAAACCCAGATTCTGGGTTCTATCCCCATATCGCTGATTTATTAGATCTGGAGTGAAGCCTGAGAATGTGCATTTCTAACAAGTTCCCCAGTGATGCTGATGTCACTGGTCTTAGGACCACACTGTGAGCACCCGTGGTCTAACCCCCCAGAGCCACATTCCACGTTAATGAATCTACTAACATGCACAAGTGTGATGGCCTAACAAGGTGAACGACCCCTGCCAGTGAGATCTCCCCTTCTCGTAAAGTCAGATTGAAGCTGTTACTCAAGAGTGGAGTTGCTGGCGTTTCTCAGTGGATTGAGTGCCAGCCTGCAAAGTGAAAGGTCACTGGTTCGATTCCCAGTCAAGGCACATGACTGGGTTTCAGGCCAGGTCTCCAGCTGGGGCCGTGCAACCGAACGATATTTCTCTCTTTTTCTCCCTCCCTTCCCTTCTCTCTAAAAATAAATAAAATCTTTAAAAAAAAGAGTGGAGTTGCTCAGAACAATTCAGTGAAGTGTCACCTAACACCATTGTCTCACACTCTGTCTTTTGTGTCTCCAAAGTTATTACCTCATTTCCCCATTAGTAAGGTGAAGAGGTCGCCATAGACGAACGGTCCTCAATCCTGCTGCTCATTAGAGTCACCAAATAAATACCTCTAATTCTGTTGTTTATGCTACATCCTGCTTAGATTCCAAGTCCCTGGTCTGGGACAGGGCCCAGGAGTCAGCATTTTAGGAGTTTTATAGGTGATTCTAGTCCAGAGCACAGCTGAAAAACCACTGAGGCTCTCTGCATCACTTCCACACCTGAGAGCCTGTTGGACCACCCCTGCTCCCAGGGGAATCCCATCATCCTATCCTGTCTGCTGTTCCTCTGCCCACTGCCCAGGCTCCCACCTCTGACCATTAAGTCTCACTTGACTCTTTGCCCTGACCCCTCACTTACTTCTCTCTGTGCACATTGTATTCTATTTACCATGTGGCACAAAGTCACTTGGTATGAAGTCCATACCTCATTAACTTCCTCTGCTTAATTAGGCAGAGGATGGGTCCCAAACAACTGCAGAATACATGGAAATTCACTGATAAAAACACAAACAACAAATTAGGAGTGCTTGTAGAACCCGCAAAAAATGTTAGCTGTGGAAGCAGAGAACACATCCATTCCTGGACAGTGACTTGGAGGTAAAGTCACACAGGAGCTGGAACAGCACAGATTCCATGTAATACTGGCTCCAAGTGATTTATTCTCTGAGGCTGGCCCCACCCCATTTTGTTGCGATGCCTACAGATTTCACGCACAGTTCATATTTATAACAAGTAACTCAGGTGACAGGACTTCTCTACTCCCTAAATAATGTTTTATCCTGTAAAAAGCCAAGTGGACTAGGACACTGAGGCAGTGGTGTGGACATTTGGGCTTCCCCAGGCACTTCCACGGCAGCCCTGAGGAAAGTGCAAGTGAAGGAGGTGGCTTTGCTGGTAAGAATTCGGGTGTTGCTTCAGTTTTCTACTTTGTTTACCTTAGTGGGTTCACATTTGTAATTTCCAAGTGTTAGTGGGGTGTAACCTGACTTCACTTAAATTTTGCTGTGACCCTTTGTTTAACTAGAACTGGAAGCACTGGAAACTTCTGTACCTTCTTTCCTGGGCTGTACTTGAAGCTTTCGTTGGTGGATTCTTTTTACTTCATGCTCAATAAGGTTTTAGTTAGCTTCTTATTTTTTTCAATAAAATTATTTCAGTTCAGTTGAGGAGCAGTCTAGTTAAGGTGAAGGGCACTGTGGAAATTTAGTATCAGTTTAATCCTGCCATGTGTCTGCAGAGGAATCCCAGGCTGAGGACTTGTGCTTTTCTGCTAATTAATTCTCCACGTCAGGCATCTGGAAACCCGCCTCTTTGGCCTCATCTGAGTTGACTCATTAATTAAGCTGTATTTGTAAACAGACATTTTTTCCTCCAGCACTTTTTTCATCATCTGTTTCTTTAGCCACAAGCTGGTGACCCCGTTTAATGGTAAACTACCTGGCCAATAATTTTGCTCTCCTGCAGGCTGAGAAGTTTCCATTTGGAGGCTTCCCAGCAGCGTACAAGAAGCCCAGGCTTAAGAGAGAGGCAGACAAGGATTCGAATCCAATTTAGCCATTTATTAGTAATGTGACCATAGGCAAATTAATTCACATCTCGGAATGCCATTCCCCATTTTTCCCTCTGCAAAATCTACCACTTAGCCCAGAGTCTGGCCCATCAGCAGAATAAATAACACTAAATAAAGAGATACCTCTATACACTGGGTATCTTTTGCTGAGTGGGAGCATTTATACTACCTTGCCTTTGTGCAGGGAGTAGATACGACACTTCGTTTTTCAAGATACAACCACATACATTATCACATTGGTCGCTCATGAACCCAGTGGGGCGCTTGGTGAATGTTGCTACCCTTTTAACTTACAGATAGAAAATCAGGCTCATCGAGGTTAAAGGACATGGTCCCGGGCTGGTTTGAGGCAGAGCCTGACCTGGCCTTCAGACTCTCGACTTAGTGCTCTTGTTCTGAGAGCAGCTGTTCCCCTGATCTTGAATGGATGATGTGCAAATAGATTATAAACACTGAAAAAAAAAGAGTTACACAAGATATCCCAAGAGCACCTTATACAAGAAAATGATAAGATACCACTGAGGCTAAAGGTGTTGAAATAACTCTTAGAGAAACATGATCCGATCCATGGAAACAAGGTGACGGTTTAGCTCCTGGATTTCTATCGAATCCTCCCTCGCTGTCCCACCAGGTGTTGTGGGTTCATGGATAAATTGTTAGTAACTGTTGTAACCCAAACTTAGTAACTAATATCAACAACATTAATATTTATATTTGGACAGTGTGACATACACTTGATTCTGCTATTAGCCCTGTGAGACTAGCCATAGTAAAATATGCATGCATACATACGTACATACATACATACATACATATCTCTCCACTTTGTTGATAAACAAACTCAGATTCTAAGAGGTTAAGTGATTTGTCACATTCACAGGACTTGCCAGTGGTAAGACTGGGCCTGAAATTCAGAACCTCCGGCTCTATGTTTAGCACCATTTCAACGGTACTACAATTAAGAAGGACTTACGTCAGCACTGTACTTATTTATATTAAAGAGCTATGAAGAACATTGTGCTGTTTTGTCTTCTAATTCTATCTCCATTTGTCTCGTTGCTTCTTTTCTTCCTTGTTTCTTCCTGATATATGTAACCTTTTCCCAAGATGGATATGTTTGGGTTAACCTCTGCTTAGTGGCTTGAAACCACTACTGTAATTGTTACTCATGATTCTTTGGGTCGGCAGTTTGAGTTGGGATAAACTGGGTGGTTCTTGGGTTGGTCTCACGTGGAGTCACTCATCAGCTGTAGTCACCTGGTGGCTCTGCTGAGGGTGGCTCTACCAAGTGGCCTCACTCCTTGTCTAGTAATTGGTATTGGCCCTCAGCTGGGCCTCATCTGCACATTTGCTCATCCTCCAAGAGGATGGCCAAAGTTTTTTCAGAGTTGTGAGCACCATTCTAGGAAGGCAAGGTGCAATGCAGTGTCACTCATCAAGTCTCTACATATGTCACATTTTTTGCTATCCTGTTGCTCAGAGCAAGTCACAAGGCTAAACCCAGAGTCAGTAAAGGGGGGACTACACAAGGGCATGGATACTGGGGTATGTCATTCATTTTGCACCTCTAATATAACCTACTATCAATGGATATAAAAATATCTACTTATCTACCCTATAAGACTGCTCTGACAATTACATTTGATAATACATGTGCCTTGCTTAGCATGGTTCCTGACACCTAGTAAATGCTCACTAAATATTAACTAGTATTACTAATAGAATCACTATTATCTATTATGATCTGCCAGAGCAGGTTCTTCTTTTGAAATCCCATTTACTGATTTGCTTAACATTTACTGAGTGTCCATTGTGGTTCTGTTCCCTATGCTAGGCATTAGGGATACAAAAAATAATGCCCAGTCCCTGCCATTGAGGAACTCATAGTCTCTGGAGGAAGCCAAACCCATAAACAATTAAATATAGCATACTGTGGCAAGTTCAGTGATTGAGATATGCACAAGGTATTTGGGGGGCACCAAAGAAGGTTATCTAACTCCTTAACCCAGCCTGGGGGTGTGTGAGGAAAGGGTTCTTGGAACAGATTCCACATGAGCTGAATCTTAACTTGTTGAGTGGGTGCCATCTAGAAGAGCAGAGATTTAAAATAGGAAATTCTGACATGAATAAAGACATTCAGGGAAGAAACAGCATAGTGTGTTGTTGTCAGTTAAAATCTAGGAATCCTAAAGAAGCAAGACAAAAAGAAAGCAGAAAGGCAGGAGAGAAGAGGGA